>OZ018335.1:32418161-32497155 GCA_963969495.1 Ceratothoa steindachneri
GCTGGAATTGCCCCCAAAATTCTAGACTTAAAAGCGGACCAGCCCACCAAGTTCACCAGATTAATGCAACCCCGGCTCCCCCGGTGGTGCAGACCCAAGCAGAAACTTCTCCCCCTCCGTCAGGCCACCAGGTAAATTTTGTTTTTGGTAAAAGTTCATCGGGAACTTTGATATATGAGGAGGGCAGCGTGGACAGCTGTCGAGTATCGACTCTCGTCAGGGACACAGGATGTACATGCTTCATCGTGTCCGACGAACTCCTCCCAGTGGCCTCTAAGCACGAAAAATTTGCGGTGGTACATGACCAACTTGGGCGGGCGAACCGATTCCCCGTCGCTAGATGTTACCTGCAGTGTCAATATTATAATGGCTGGGCTGAAGTCATTGTAGCACCCATAAAATTCTGTTCCGTACTTATAGGACAGAGCCCCCAAGTAAGTTTCGACCCTGTGTTTCAGGCCGCCCTTCCTCAAGGCCGAGATAAGAAAGAAGCCCAGGAGCCCGTCCCCATCAGAACCCCGATACCGTCCGATTTCTCGGAGACCCCTAACCAGGACTTTAGGACGGAAAAAGAGGAATGTGATTCACTAAAACCCTTAGGTGATAAGGCCCCAGACAAGGACACGGAGACTGTCCCTGGACCCGAAGAAAAAAAGAACCCCCAACGCGCCCATAGAGATACCTTCGTAGAACTGGACGAAGCATCGGCGCTTGAAGAGGATTGCCCCGCGGAGTCCCTTAATGTAATCCAGACAGTGTGCATCCAACCTGATGCCGATTACCCTCCTCCTTCCCTACCAGGCAAGTCTTTGGAACCCTCTGACCTGGATAGTGACGCGCAGCTGACACCACGTCAGAAGAGTCAGCTCCAAGAACTAATTAAATGGAATCACCATTTACCCGCCCTATTAGCTCTTTTTGAGCGACTGCGTAAAAATGGCCTCAGCATTGGCCCCAGCAAATGCCATTTTGCTCACGAAACCATCAAATATTTGGGTTTCAAAATAGGACAAAGCAAATTAGGTCCCTACGAGAACAAGATTAAGGCAATCGCCCACATGCCCCTCCCGATTACAAAGAAGCCATTAAGATCGTTCCTAGGATCAGCTTCTCCCTATCAGCGATTTGTTCCGAATTTCGCTGCAATTTCGGCCCCCCTATGCCCCCTTCAGGAAAAGAATTTCTCCGATCGTTTACGTTGGAATGATGTCGCTGTTTCCCATTTTAAGCAGCTCAAAAATAAGTTCATTTCTGCCCCCATTTTTAAGTTGCCCAACCCGGAAAAATCCTTTGGGGATAAGACCGACGTGATCAACGAGGGCATTGGAGGTGTACCCCTTCAATACGAGGATGACAGAACGAGTCATCCAGTTGCATATGCTAGTCATCAATTATTACCACGCGGAGAGAGATATGCCACTAGAGAAAAGATAGCTCTATCAATTATCTGGGTCATAGACAAATTCAAGCTGTACTTGATATGTAAAGAATTTCGAATAGGAACCGACCACCGTCCGTTAGCCTATATTAGGAATTTGAGACACTCAAACGGCCGCATCATGCGCTGGAGTTTACTCTTGCAAGAGTATCAATTTAAAATAAATTATATCAAAGGTTCCGATAACCAGGTCGCTGACGCACTCAGTAGGAATGCGTTACCGAATAGCGTAGAACAATTGTATTCATAGGATTAGTATCTCCATGTAGGTATATACCGTCTTGTACGACTTAATTTAAGATTCTTTTGTAATATAATTAATTAATGTATATGTCTGAATTTTGTAACGCTCAATGTCTAATTTTTTTTTGATGTATATATATTTGTTCTTATTAATTTACGTATAAATTATTTTGTCCCGTATGTACTAAGTTTATATCATTTCATTGCTCCATGCCTTTTTTTTTTATTAAGTTGTATTAAAGGTTATTTTCCCCTGTAATCTAAAGATCAAAATAATCATGTATTGAGGTAATACTAGTTAGGTGCAGGAAGATACGGTTGGTACAAGAAAACGAGTTCCCTACAACGGAGCTCTATCGTTGTCCCTTCTCTCTTTTTTTTCGAAGTGACAACTTCCCCTGGAATGGAGGGGTGTGATAGAACGAGTTGAATCTGTGTTAAATTCAACTCCTATCCCATATTAATTAAAACCTCGAGGAGGCCCACGTGCATCTTCGATTCGAGGCTTGGAGTCTTATCAACAGCTACCGGACGCCAATGTTTAAACAAGGAGGTTATCGTCCCCCCCGTTCGCCCCCATACGCCGACCTCGCCAGATCGAGTTAGGCTTATGGACAGATAAGGCATTTTTCTCCGGCCCAGCTGTGCGTTCCCTCGAAGCTTCCACCCCATTCTCCCCCACGCCAAGGAGATGTCCTGGCTATTTATATGGAAACTTTACCACTAAGATCAGATTGGAGATCCAGATTTTCGTCGCGAAACATCACCACGACCCTCTCTCCCTTTGTGCGCCAAGGGACCTCGGCCTCGAGATTCACCATCACTTGTCCAGGAGGACAATATTCCTTGAGTGCCAAAGGTTCGAGCCTTTAGTGACGTCAAGTCCCCAAGGCATTCCCCCCTGCTGTTCAAGGGGAACAGCATTAGAACAGCCATTGTTCGTTTTGAGCCCTTCGCCAAGAAACGGTTCTCATCCCCCCCCCCTGTTGTTCAAGGAGAACAACATTAGAACAGCCATTGTTCGTTTTGAGCCCTTCGCCAAGAAACGGTTCTCATCCCCCCCTGTTGTTCAAGGGAGAACAACATTAGAACAGCCATTGTTCGTTTTGAGCCCTTCGCCAAGAAACGGTTCTCTCCCCCCCCCCTGTTGTTCAAGGGAGAACAACATTAGAACAGCCATTGTTCATTTTGAGCCCTTCGCCAAGAAACGGTTCTCATCCCCCCCCTGTTGTTCAAAGGAGAACAACATTAGAACAGCCATTGTTCTTGAGCCCGTAGACAAGAGACGGTTCTCATCCCCCCTGTGTTCAGAAGAGAACAAAGTAGAACAGCCATTGTTCGTCGAGTAACGGTTCTCCTTTCCAAGACGCCTCGTCAGGATCCTTTTATCCCCCCCCCCCCTTCGGCTGGAACTCGCCAGCGGACCGAATATTCCTTCAAGTACCTTCCACTGCACCCTAATGAAGTTACGTAAGCCAAGCGTCACCTTTTGAGTATTGATCCCTTATTTGTCAATTCTATCCTGTGCTTTAAATGGTTTATCGAACCATCCCATCTCTTTAACTCCATATTTGTTTTACCCTTTTTGATCCCTTAAATCCTTGGATTAGCCCGAGTCTCCACGACCCTTTCCATTCTGTTTGTCAATATTTTCCGTTTTTGTGTTTTGTTTATAGTTATTATTAATAAAACTCTATTTTATTAATGATAGCAATATTATTATCCTTGAGCTCAGTTCCACTTCTTAAGCATTTTGAAGATACATAATACCGGCCGCCAGACAGTAAAACGCACTCTAAAGATAATTAAGGAAGTTCCCTCAACGAATAGTGTTATATATAGTATCGTCGGGAGTCATTCTACGACAGTTTATGAGTAACATAGAGGGTATACTTCGTTTATATTAGTGCGAAGTTGGTTCTACATCGAACCCCACTTGGCTGAATATAGGACTTAGGGATGAACTCCTTATAGAAACAACTTTTTATAGTATAGGGATTTCCTCTGATGATGAAATTATCCAAAGGGGTGCCGAAAGAAAGGCCTTTAACCTTAAAGGATAAAGAAAAAAATAGGTATTTTATTATGCTTATAACTATAAGTAGGTATGTATATACAAGAATTATACATAGGTAACTCATTGTCTGCCTGTTCATTTATAAAAATAAAATTGGAGGATTTGAGGAAAAAAATATGTAAAATTTACTTTAAAAAAAGGACACTAGGTATGTTTAAGGTTGATCATTAATGTCACGTCAATTTGGAGTTATGATCATTTTTAGGAAATATCTTTTATTAGAGGGCTGTCTTGGTTTGATCCCTATAACTAGAGGGACACCATTCTCAACACATATTGGTGGCAGGTCCCTTTTGGAAGGCTTTTTCATAACTTTGAGAGTATAGAATTGATTCCAGTCCACCTCAAACCTCAGATAGAGACTCCTTACATCTCTAGAGGCTTTTTTTTTGGAGGGGGGGACTAGGTACATACTTATATACCTCACTTGAGAACCCATTATGATAACAATAAAATTTATAATATTAAATAATTCTGCCCTTGTTTACCCCGTAAGGGGCGCGGCGATTTGCCATCCTGGCCGCCGTGTCGACGGGACTCAGCACCCCGTCCGACCCCAGCTTAGCCTCTTTTCTTTCCTTCAGAACATTTGTGTTTCCCCCTTGTTTCCTCGCTTTTCATACAACCTCTCCCACAACTTTCTTTGGTCAGCCTCTAATTTCATAGGGTAGATGCTGACCTCCTTCTCAGCCAACTATCCCGGATCAGGGCTGAGTGGGGAGGGGACAATGATCCTTCACCCCTGAGCACCATTTTGGGATGGTGGGTTTTTAATAACCTGCTTTATCCCCACCTACATCTTGCTCACCTCCTCTTCCTTTCTATTTTCAAACAGTATCCATTTTACGCCGCGTCCAAGGTGGAGCCGCCATGCTGAGGGACTTCCAGGCCAACGGGCGGGTAGGGTGGTCCGAAATGGCGCAAACCTGCCTCTGCCAGGCCACTGTGGGGGGTATTAGCGTTTGCATCCCGTGAAAAAAAGGGGTCACCATGCCCAATGATGAAAACTTTCAAAAACCAAAATATCTCCCCATTTCCCCTTTAAAAACAATGGAGCCGCCCTCAGGCAGCTCCACAGAAAAAAATGGAGGTCCCCACCCTGTGGTTTGCCAGGAGACCCTCCATAGCTCTTCAACCGGAAAGGAGGCTTACTCCTCTCCAGTGCTTACGGGTGCAGTGGGCTCCCCCTCACCACCTTCCTTGGACTCACCACGTGACTCCAGTTCAAATCTGGCAGTCCCGCCTTTGCTTTTACAAGGGACTGCCAGGAAAGCCAGCAGGCAGCCCATATCTAGCCGCTCGTCGTTGAAGAGGCTCGGTAGGGCAAACCCCCTTAGGGGGGAGAGGGAAGAAAGGCCACATCGGCCGCTAATATTTGCTGGCCCAAATATTAGATCTAGCGGGGGTGAAGGCCTATGCCCATCCCCCCTCCCAAAGAACATGGACGAGACGGACACGACCTGTAATGTCCTGGGGGAGGAGGGCGAAATGGAGCCCCCTCCCCCCTGAGATAGACATGCTCCCTGACGCAGCCCAGCCTCAGAACATGGGGCCTTCCATGGGGGCAGATGCGGGCTCGGCATCAAACACCGAGCCCGAGTCTGCTCCTGTGCGAGGGCCCTCTCCAGAAGGGTCGGGCTGCTAAGACAGCACAAGGAGGGGATAGATCTCCTCCCCCGGCCGGTGCCCCCACAATTGCTGGGTTCTTCATCTCGGCGAAGGACCTTGCAGAGGCCGGCCCATCTGGCCTGGGGGCTCCTGCTGGGGAAAGGGAGAAGCGGGTCTATTCCCCGCCTTCCACTCCTAAAAAGAAAAAAGACTCAGGGCTCTTCTCCCTCCACGGGGGCCGCGGGGACGGACGAAGCCGCTAACATCCTTGAACGTGACCAAGCCAAGATCGGCACGTCCGGCCCCGGTGCTCACCTGGGCGGGGAATCCCAAAATAAGACCAAATGTTGGCAGAGCGTTTGTTCTGGACAGCGGACGCCATCTATCTTTCGCACAGTGTGGCTTCCGCAAGTTCCACTCTACGTCGGATGCTCTGCTCCGACTGGAAAAGTCCGTCTGCGAGGCCTTCCTTCGTACACAGCACTACGCCACGGTGTTCTTCGAGCAGGAGAAGGCCTATGATACCGCATGGTGATACGGTATCATGGAGACTCTCCACACGATGGGGGCAAGGAGACGCCTCCCAATGCTTATATCTTAATTTTGGGGAGATCGTCGATTCCGCTTACTCGTAGGGGGAGCCCTCACCGGCCCATGGAGCAGGAAGAGGGTGTCCCGCAGGGAAGTGTCCTCAGTGTCACACTCTTTGCCCTGAGCATCAACGGCATCACCTCGGTGCTGCCGGAAGATGTTCTCGCTACGCTCTACGTGGACGACCTTTCGATCTCTTTTGGCACGGTCCAGATTCCAACTCTGGAGCTTCGACTCCACCAGGCCTTTAACCGCGTCTCTGTTCATGCAGAAGCGCACAGGTTTCGTTTTTCTTGACCAAGACTAAGGTGGTGCACTTCTGCCGCCATCCACGGCTCCACCCTGACCCAGACTTGTTTTTTAATGAGGTACGCCTGGAAATGGTTAAATCGCACCATTTCATTGGCCTTGTATTTGACCGACGCCTTATCTGGGAGACTCATATTCGCAGCTTTAGGGTCTGTTGTACCCGCGCCATGGATATTCTCCATTGCGTGACGTTCAGCGCTTGTAGCGCTGGTAGGGCTACTGCCTTACTTTTTTATCGATCCTTTGTTCGTTCGAAGCTCGACTACGGATGCGAGTTTTATGCATCCGCAGCCGAGCGTGTATTGCAGCAGGCGGACTCGATCCACCAGACTGGCCTTCGTCCGGCGTCCGGTGCCTTCCGCACTTTCCCCATTGGGAGCCTACTAGTCGATGCTGGGGATGGTGCCACTCGATCTACGCCGGGCAGAGTGCATTATTCGTCTGTAGGCGCGAGCCCGGCGCCTGCCTCAGTCGCCAACAGTTCTCACTGCATCCGCAGCTGATTATGACTGTGCGTATGCCGCTGAGAGACGCGAGTCATACACTAAGCCCTTTGGAAACTCCTTCGAGAGCTAGGAATAGCTCTCGGGCCGGTGGCGCCCCCTGGAGGCCACCGTGGAGAGTACCACCTTTGGCTATTTGTCGCCACGCCTCTGCTCCCAAAGCTTGCACAGCACCAGGAGTATTGCGTTCGAACTTTTTGGAGCACACCTCGTTTCACGCTGGAACCGTGCCAGTATATATGGATGGTTCCAAGGCCCAATAGGGGGTCGGCTTCCACGCCGTATCCCCTCTGTTCGAAGTCATCGGGGCTCTGCCCGGCATTGCGTCTGTCTTCACGACCGAACTGGTGGCAATACACCTCTCGGTAAAAGAGATTACGCGACGTGCCCGGTTCGGAGACCGGATTGTGATCTATAGCGACTCACTAAGCGCCATGAGTGCCCTCGGTGCATTGCAATCTCCGCATCCCCTGGTTCGCGATTTCCGTGACCCCACGGTTTTGGCGAGCCGGGCGGATGTCGAGATTATCTTGTGCTGGGTTCCTGGACATGTAGAAAGTGCGGGGAATGAGCGCTCCAAGGAGTCCGCGGGACTCTGCGACCGGACCCACGTTTCGCTCTTCCTCACACCGACTACATTACAGGAATACGGGCAATTCTTCGGGTTGCTTGGCATAGAAGATGGGAGACGGTCGAAGGGAACTTAAAGTTTCGTGCCATTGCGCCGCGACTGTTCCCATGGACCTACTTCCCAATGCCGCGAAGTCTTGCGGTCGTTTTTTTTCGTCGCCGAATTGGACACACTCGCGGGACGCACGGCCATTTGATGGAGCCCTCGCCATCGCCCTACTGTGAAGACTGCGTTGTCCCCCAGACTGTTCGGCACATTCTTGTTGAATGTCCCAGTCTGGGAGATCTCCGCGCACGTTACCTGTCCCGGTATCGGCATGTGTGGGGTCGCTACCGCCTGTCCCTTGTACTCGGGATGAGTTCGTGCACTTTGATTGGTGGACTTTATACTTTTGGGGGGGAGGCCGACCTTCTTCCCTTTATTTAACTAGTTGGGTTTTTCTGTTATTCTAGTAGGTCGCACGTTCCTGCGCCGGGGACCTCCGCCGACGCGGCAGCTTGCTTACTGCTTATTGCCTTTTTCCTTTTAATTTTTATCTTTTTTTTTGCATCTTATTTTAAACATGCCTAGTATTAGGCTGTGTTGACTACGGCGACTAATGCCCAAGTAGGCAGTATGCAGTCGCCAGATGAGCTCTTAAAATTTTTTTAAAACAAATCTACCAAGGGATTTGGGATTCAACTTTCTGCCTAACTACTGCTGGTGCCTGAAAAGGGATTTGGTTTATGCTAGTCACTTTCGGAAGTCCCTGAAGATGCCATTCATCCATGAGTAGCTTTTTTATGTTGTGCTCTCCTTGGTATCATTTAGAACATTCTGAAAACCTTCTGTGTATAAATCAGTTCAAAATTTACTAATGTGTGTACATTCGCCTACAAATAGAGATCGGAATATAGGAATTTCTGGCATGTGCTTATATCTCAAAAACTTGATCTGATTCGATAAAATGAACATGATTTTCTGATTCAGCCCGAAAAACTGGCATAAAATAAATTATTATGTATTAGACCTTGAAAGTATCGCAGACCAGTGTTATTAATCTGTAAAAGAATTTTTTAATAATTATTCATAAGAAAGAACTATTAAAGTGAGTTCCTCAGAATACTGACACACCTTGTATGCGTTCTCCCACGAAGTAATTTTTAAGAAAATAATGGTCTGCCTTGAAAATATCTACATTCCTAAACGGAAGAAAATAGCCTTCGAAGGTAGACATTTAAAAAGAAATTGTTTTTATCTAATATCGGAAAAAAATGGTTTTAAATTGCAGATTTATCATTATCAGCACATTAGTTAGAGTTAGGCTCCATTATCATTTGACATTGTCTCGTTATTAGAACTTACACAGGGTATCCCGAAAATCACTTAGGGATTTAAATACCCAATAACACATTCTTACGACTAATTTAAACTATTTTGATAACTAAATGAAAATATACCAAAGGCGTTTTCGTAAACGACGGTCAATCACTATTGTTGCACCTATGCGCTGATCTAGTGGGGGGAGAGGGCTAGGGTTGCTGCCCCCATGCCCAATAATAATAATAATAATTCCAGACCACCTTTATGTTTATATTTCATTTTTAAGCCATACTTGTAATCTGCTATTCAGAACGAGTTATGTAATAATATAGAATATATTTATATGAAAACAGTTTTTTAAACTGTTGCGATCACATGTATCTTATATGATACATGACTAAACTACAGGTAAATTTCAAAAACAATTACAATTCATAATTTTATGATGTGTGGGAAAAAATGTGGATCTGAGAGAATTTGTGCACACTCATGTATGAAATACTGTTATTTATTATCACTGTTGTGTAAGATAACCATTATTGATCATCAATACCCTTCTTGTCCCAGACTACTCAGAGGGAGGTGGACCTCCCCCCGACGCTGGAGATTGCTTCCTAATTGTTGCGATCTTCCCTTTTTATAATTGTTGTATTTTCATATTCTTATTTTAAAGTAGCCTAGTGCTAGGTTGTCGTGATTCCGGCGACTTATGCCCAAGTGGGCAGTTGCCAGATAGACTCCTAAAATTTAAAAAAAAAGAAAAAAAGCTGAGAATCCTTGGATTCCAGTAGTGAGGCGTAGAAAGGGACGACAGAGACAGCATCAACTGTAGGATACTTTTGATTTTAGTTGTGCAGTCACAGCTCCGACTCCCTATTTTGAAAAATACTTCCTCATCCAGTTTCCTGGATTAGAGTTAGCTACAGATGCAAATAACTTTCAACTGGATCAAGACATCCAGTCTAAAGTTGGCAAGACATTAAAAATTGTCTATCTACAAAAAGTTCTCTACTGGTGGAGGGCCAAACTAGTGTGCAGGCCACCAAGATCAGATCATTAAAGTCTCCAGTGTGAAAGCAAATCATTGCTACTCCACACTGCCTCTATAACACTGTTAAGGGTGTAATTCGCTGTAAATATGTAGATTAGCGACTCGAATGATGGGACGTACTATTTTGTCCGTCCCTAAAATATTTCACGTTTTTTGAGTACATTTAAGGGGACGGCTCGTGTGGGGGTAAACACAATGGGGGGACTATACTACGATGATCCTGAGTTTCATTAAATTGGGGGGGGTCTGGGGGGCACAGGTCCCCAGTATATAATCCTAATTGTTTATAGAATAATGTTCTAACGTTTACAGAGGTGAATGCTTTAACTACATCATGTCAGCGCATTTAATCGTTTTGCGAATTATAATAGGGGTGGGGGTGGGGTCTGACGTCAGAAATGACTGATTTGAATTTTTATTTTGTTTTTTACTTAATATCTTTTATCATCCTCATTTGGAGTCATTTTTATTTGTCAATATTTTTCCCCATTTTACTATTTTTATTACCTTTTTTTATACATTTAAATCTAATTAGCTAGATCATTTAAAGGAACTCCTTTTTTTTGCCATTTGGGAGTATTACGACCCCTTTTACGCAGTGTGAAAATGGTATCCATTTGCGAAGTTTACCCGTCATTTATTGCCAAATTATTCACTCTATTTTCGGATCAAGATAAATTTTTAACCTTTTTGGACTTTCATAATTTACTTAACATTAAAATCGATCTCCAGGTTTGTGTCCGGGCATAAGATATTACCCCTCATTTTTAATTTAGATGTTCTAAAACTGAACGTGACTATAATTTATTTAACATTAAAATCGATTGCGAGGTTTGTGCTGGGCATTAGATATTATCCCTCATTTTTAATTTAGATTTTCTGAAACTAAACGTGACTTAAGTGTGCGCCATTTCTTTAAAAAAATCAGCACGTGCCTTTAAGTCAAGATTACACCAAAAACTTTGATATCTGATTGGTTTAGTTTCTGCAGTAGGTCGCTATTCACTATTGTGAGCAAAATTGGCCTTTCCCATCGCTATTTCAGAAGTATACCCACTGCAATAAAGTAAGTAAACAGCGTTTTTCGTTTGGTTATTTTCGGGCATTTTGTAAAAAAAAAATGGCCTACGTAAACAGCGTTTTTCGTTTGTTTAGTTTCGGGCATTTTTTTTATAACAAAAATGGCGCTAGCTTTATTTCGAAAAGGACTCAAACGCGCATGAATATTCCGACACGAGTGAACGAAAATATTTACCAAAAAAAAACACTTGTTTCGGCCGAGTCGCTAATCTACATATTTACCTAATTCGCACCCCTACATTACGGCAGTCATCAGAGGAGGAAATACATGAACATCTGAAGGACCAAGATGTCACAGATGTCCTTAGAGTACAACTGAGACGAGATGGACAATTAGTACCAACCGAAACTTATATCCTCACTTTTAACCTCCACTCATGTTCGCCAGTGTTTCGTGTCACTCGCTTGGTATTGGTTGAGGTGGACCAGTACCACGACTGCCCGCAGCAGTGTTACAAATGTCAGCGCTTTGGCCATACGGCAAAACATTGCCGTAGAGAGGTATACACATGTGCCCGATGTAGTGGTGGTCATCGCAAGGATGCATGCACAATGAAGGTGTCTTGCTTCTATTGTAAGGGACCTCACTAGAGTAAGTTGTTAACCCAGGGAGTCCCTCAATGCAGTGTTTTGTCTTGTACCGGTTTCATTTTGGAAATTAATGGAATCACTAAGTCTCTTCCCAACAGTATTGCATCAACTTTGTACGTTGATGACTTGGCAATATATGCATCTGGTACAATCCCCCATCTACTTGAACATCGTCTTCAGGTTGCTCTATGTAACCTTGAGGAGTGGAGTGATAAGACTGGTTTAACCTTTTCTACCGCAAAACAGCATCTATGCACATCTGCAGGAAGCGAGGATGCTCTAGGATGGCAGCAAACTTATCCCTATATGGTAGACCAATCACTAATGTGGGGGTCTACAAATTTCTTGGGATGTACATTGATGCTAAATTAACTTGGAAACCACATATTACCCACTTGAAAGTTAAATGCATAAAAACCCTAACTTTCCTCAAACATATCTCATAGAAACTGGGAAGCAGATCGGATATTGCTGCTGCGGCTGTACATCATGCATCTGCAGCCTCACATAGACTATGGTTGTGAAGCATACTCATCGGCTTCTCATACAGAATTAAACAGAATAACACCAATACATAATGCAGCCATCCGGACTGCAACTGGAGCTTTTCGATCATCCCATTAAATAGTCTTTATGCTGAATCATGGATTAAACCACTGGAAACATTCCGAAATATAAAGCTGCTCAATACTTATCTACGAATCAAGTGCAATCCCACCCACCCTCCCCATGAACGCATAGTACTGATGGATGATGAAGATGAGTAGCCAAGAGGATGTGCACATCCCCAATCCTAGTCATACTTGTTTTTTTTCAACTGACGAAAGCATTGAAGATCCTTTGTGGAATCTCATTTGCACATATTATGACAGTATCACCTCCCATGTACCCCTTGTAGTCCTTAACAAACTTGAAAACTTGTAAAGACTTAAACAATATCCCAAAGACTGTAGTTGTCCCCACGTACTGCGCGCATTTTTCACTAGACATAGTGTTGCACATAATGGGGTCTCTTATAATAAACATTGCATATAAACATTGGAATGTTACATATAAACGACGCAATCAGTCTCATGCTACCATATTTACGGCAGAGCTCTACGCCATTTATTATAGCCTTAATTATGCTGCATCACTTCATAATGACCAACCTGTCACTATTCATGCTGACTTTAGAACTGCTATATTGGCTATCCAGCAATATCATACTAGGAAT
This sequence comes from Ceratothoa steindachneri, assembly GCA_963969495.1. Taxonomy (NCBI): domain Eukaryota; kingdom Metazoa; phylum Arthropoda; class Malacostraca; order Isopoda; family Cymothoidae; genus Ceratothoa; species Ceratothoa steindachneri. The sequence continues at coordinate 32,430,802 of OZ018335.1, forward strand.
CTGCTGGTTCAGTTAATACAATGCAGAATATATACTCTACAACGCCTAGTTTGTCTATATTGGGTCCCTGCACATGTGGGTGAGCCAGGTAATGAAGCAGTGGACACATTGGTTCGCCATTGTGCGACCACTGGACACCTTTCAGCAATCAATCTGCCCCAGAGTGACTAAATGTTACATCAAGAAAGCTGAGACGGCCCGATGGAAGCAGACTTGGCAAAACGTTGGCCTTGATAATAAATATCGACGAGTCAGCAGTTCTATTTTGCCACTGGCTTCCGCACTATCATCAAATAGGTCCTGGGGGGATCACTCTTTGTAGATTGCGCACTGACCACAAAAAACTCACACATAGCTACTATATGGAACGACACCATTGACGTCTTATGTGGTGACTGTTTAGTCAATTTGACTATATACCATATCCTAATCGAGTGCCCATCATATCTGGAATATCGTCAACGATATTTTGGTCCAGGTCCTTATAGACTGGACTTATTATTGGGGAACAAGTGCAGTAATCTACAACTCTCTGTTTCGATATTTAACAGACATAGCGTCTCCTTCGAGACCTATAATGTGTTGCTTTTATCCAAATTACTATTATATTGTTATTTAGTTAGATATTTATGCTTTTAATATAAATTTATGATTTTAAATATGACTTAAATTTTATTTTTATCCCTCTTTACTAAAAGCTCCTGATCTCACCATAATAGATATATTTTATTTCCGTGTACCCTTTTTATACTCCAGATTGCTTCTTATATTCCGGAAATTTTAGCCACATAATTCTACTCGAGATTCACTGTTGAATCCCTCTATGGTGTCTACGGTGGTAAAACACCTAATATAATAATAATGATAATTCCATATTGAATGATGACCTTGATTTATTGCGAACATTCTAAAACTTTACATGAGGATATGAGCTGTCGATATAGCAAGATCTCATAGATATGAAAATACCTGACTGACTGATAAACCTATTTACAGATGCTCATACAAATGAAACTAATCTTGCAATGCAAGAAGAGTTAATTGGTTTAAAAAATGACTTTGAATTGAAGCCTCTATTCAAGCAATCACACCAGGAATTTTTGTTACAAAAAGAAATTCCTGAAAAGTATCCAAAGCTGTGGGAAGCAATTAAACTATATTTCATAGTTTTCCCATCTTCATATATGCCTGAACGTGGATTTAGTGGTTACTCGACTTCTCACCAAACAAAGAAACCACCTGCAAATCACAAAAAGTAGATTTAAGGTTACTTCTTAGTAGGATGGAACCTAGGGCGCAAGAGTTAGACAAAAAGCACCAAAGTCAACCATCTTATTAAAACATATTGAGGTAAGTTTTCAATGAAATTCTTATAATTTTTATAAGCTCACCGTACGAAAAATTAGTCACTTGTAACCATAGTCCAGTTAATAGCGTGTAATTCCACCTCGTGCTTGAATAACGGCAGCGATTCGACATGGCATGGACTCTACAAGGTTATGAATGTAAGGACCGCCCATCAATATTCATCCATTCACGCTCCAACAAATTGCCTAGTTCAGTCAAATTGTGTGGATACTGTTCAAGACGTTTGGCCCTTGTTCAAGGCGGTCCCACAGATTTCCGATTGGGTTCAAATCTGCGGACTTTGCCGGCCAATTCAGATTTAGCAATGATCTTGAATGTTCGTCATGCCATTCAGCTACAGTTTTGGCCCGGTGAACGCGGCAGTTGTCGTCCTAGAAGAGAGGTGGAGAAATGTTCCATTTGTCGTCCTGGAAGAGAGGTGAGAAATGTTTCATTTTTCGCTAAGATGTAGGGCAAATGGCAGAACCTGATTGTCCAAGAGTTCAATATAAGAATGCTGGTTCAAATTTGCAGTCACTTCAACCAAAGAGCCCTTCTCACTATAACTGAAACAGCCCCAATACACCACAGAGCCTCCTCCAGTTTGGACCCCACCCTTCACGCAGTCTTCCTTAAAAGCTTCAGGAGGTTTTCGGTGGACACGTCGGCGAGCATCGTTCATAAACAGACAAAATCTTGATTCGTCAGACCATATAACAGTTGTCCGCTGCTCCACAGTCCACTGTTTGTGTGCCTTCGCCCACTGCAATCTGGCAATTCTGTGTGCAGCTGTTAGTAAGGTCCTCTTGCGCTCCACTCTGCTCCATATGTTGATGTCATGGAGTTCCCTGGGTAATTTTCTTTGTGAAATGAATGGTGAAGGACCAGAAGTGACGTTTTGTAGCAATTTCTGCCTGGAAGCAACACATTCCGTCCGCAATTCTGGCGAGAGTTATTCGCATTTTGGGAGTTCTGCCATTGTTTGCAAATCCATATGACCGTACGCGTTAAAACACTGGCAATTTCCGCCACCTCCTTCACACGATGACCTTTGGCGCGGCCAAATGCAATCACACCTTTTTGCCATTTCGTGACGTCGCTTTTCCGGCCCATTTTAAGTAGAGCTGACTTGCTATCTACAGACCTCCACGCCGCCCGCAACACAAATACAGCCTAACTAACGTTTCGACGTAAACTAAGCTACGCCTCTCGGCTGCTTAAGGTTCCTACACTCTTCAGATGTTAAGTTGTTTTTCTCCCTAGGTGACTCTTTTTTCTGTCCGGTGAGCTTATTTAAAATAATGTCTTGTAACTTAAGAACGATGAAATTTCTTTGGCAGAGGGGGCGATATCAAAAGATTTAGTGTCCAAGAGGGCGTTAATCCAAAAAAAGGTTGGGAAACACTGCCTTAACTGATCTTACGGAAGGTGCGCTGCGCAGAAGGTTAGGTGGTTTCCGTCCTCCAGGAATTAATCTAAGCTCATTTTTGCCAATTTCTCCCTCGACTTGCACGGGCTGTTTGGAAAATTGTGTGGAAACCAGCCAAGGAGTGGGGGGGGGGGGATCCCTTCTCCGCTTATCTAGGAGAAAGTACGGTAACCTTAACAAGGTCTCTGGGAACATAGCCTCCGACATTAATTGTGGAAGTTTGGGAGAGTTTAGAGTCTTCCAGGAACCTAGCGTCCAAAGTACTTTCGACTTTAAACTTTTGTGGATATGTACCGTCCAAGTATTTTCATTTTCTTTCTAAATTTCTTCCCAAACTTTCCTCTGGAAATGCCTTAGTTTGTTTTCACTTCTTAGTTTTTATTAATAATGTCTATGTCCAACCATCAACACCGGCACAAAAAATATAGTATCCCTTAATTTTGTCTTTTAATGAGTCGCCGAGTGATTCAAAAGTTTGGTGTTGTAAATGTTCTGTTGGAAGTTAGGTTACATATATATTAAACTGCTGAGTGTTTGTTTAATAATATTAGAGGTTGCATTATATCTTTAAGTTGTCGTCTGCCAAATGATGAGGAGGCGAGTTGGCTCGATGAAAATGCGCCATCCTGCAAGAATACCACGCCAGCATCCACCCCTTCAAGGCCTGCTGAGTCGCTCGATCGGGCTCTCAGTTCCTGGTGAGCGTCCGTGGTTGGCGTATCGTATCGTTCCCGTCCCCTCTACAGGTTGTGTAGATATTATGGATACTCAACTTTATACCGTTTGTATGTGCTTTCTCATGGGTTGTAGTGGTCTCCGTATGGGACACCAGAACATTTTGCAAGTAGATTTATTTCCCTTTCCTGTGAAGAATATAATTCAAGACATTTATGGATTTTTCTGACATGAAAAATACAAACAATTGATTGATTTTTAAGGGCGTTATATATATATATATATATATATATATATATATATATATATATATATATATATATATATATATATATATATATACATATCATTGTACACATTCCCCAAGTGTTTTCTTCCCCACCTACCCCCTCTGCTTTTTGCGCTATGTCATGTGGCACTGATAGCCGTTAGGTGCCATCGGTTGTTTGTTTTTGATCGGACGTTTCTAAGGTTTCTTCTGTTCATCGGAAATGGTCAAAAAAAAAATCGCCTTTAAGGGATCTCACTGTGACATTTGAAGGGATTTGGGCGATATTCGTGTCTTTTAGTCAGCTTTGAATGGAGAGTTAAGGGTTCGCAAGGTTAAAGTCTGTACAGTATTTGGCCAGGTTTAATAAACCAACGAATGCAAAAAGACCACTAAATAGTCATTACTTCTTGAGTTGCAATTTTCAGTCCCCGAACAAGCAGGAAACTGTTAAACAAGTGTGAAAAGAAAAGACGTCACCAGAACCGCCTTTTCTCGGACACTCCTTGAAAATTATTCCCATGTTATAAGTGAGCTGCGGTTCCATTTAAAGACTCTATTCTAAACATTTTAAGATCGAAACTGAAATATCATCAGTTTTATCACTTTCCAACATAATGTGGTCGGCGCGAGTCAACACAACAAAGTACCTTCCTTATCCCACTGCTTGATACCTCCATCTTTCTCTTTTTTTCGTTGGTTATTCATAGTGAGAGGATACAATGCATTTTAATATATTTCCACTCCTAGTTCATCCCTGGGCACAAAGCCTGAAATATACCCCCTCACAATCCGCCACATCATACGCTATATTCTCTTTGTCCCTCTCTTTAACACATATTTGTTTACCAGTGCACTCATGCATCCTCTTCGTAAGTCGATTAACCTACATTGTTCTTCCGTGTCCGTAAATAGAATAAGATTCAGCTTTACGCATCTACTTTCAACCCCTTCCTCTTGTATATCTTGTCAAACTCTTCACTTTACCTTTTCAAATCCCTCCCTCTCTTAGCCAGAAACAACAGTAGGTCATCACCATACCCCAGCATAGAACACACAATCCCTCTTCGTTCTTACAATGTTGTTCCACGCCCCGACAGTTTGTCAACCAGGCCATCATTCTTCGAACTGTTTATAACACTTCATATTGATACAATCTTTCGTTTTCTTCAAATTCATGATCCAAGCTTATGCCGTATACGTCTTTATCCAATGCTCTCTCTGTCACGTACCCGATCTCTACCCATCTCCCCTATTCCCTGTCATCCGAACTGTGTGTCGTTTTATAAAATCAGTCACTTTTTCGATATCGTTGGAAAATGCCGTTAATTCTAAAATATCGATCTCATTTTAATGACTAAAATGTGACCTTTTAATGGTGGCCTACATTTTGTTATCCGACTTTACTTTAAATGTTGCCACCCGTTCAACCCAAAGATGCAAACAGGAGTTGAATGAGTTGAAATGAATGGAATCTTAGTTGCTGTTGTATAACACTTCTACACGTAAGCGTTTCAAGTCGGTCATTATCATCCGAGCGAGAAGCACACAACACTTATTTCCCTCTAATTCTTGCATTGGCCTATCTCCACTACCCTCTTATAGAGTAAAACTATCATCACATCCTTTCACTCCGCACACACTTCCATTTTCAAATGCAGATTTAAACCACCAGATTCATTCCAGTACACAAGTATTGCAATTTTGTTGCATCTCTGCTTCTAGATAATTCACACCAGCTGATTACCAATTGTTCAGACTTTTCGAAGTGCAAAACCTAAGTCATTTTCTACAGGTGTACCAAAATACCTGTTATTCCATCCCTCACTCTGTTACCCTTTCATCCTCCCTTATCTGCTTAACCATCAGCTAATGCTCGTTCACAATTTCATCACCCGCTCATCCCCAGTGATTTCAGAACATCTTTCGAACATACCCACATATTATAGGCCGCGAACGGTTCCCATAGACCTCCCCCCCCAACATGCCGCGATGGCTTCAGGTTGCTTTCTGTCGTCTCCGAATTGGACACACTCGCGGGACGCACCGCCATTTGATGGAGCGCTCACCTGCGCCTTATTGTGAAGACTGCGTTGTCCCCCAGACAGTTCGGCACATTCTTGTTGAATGTCTCTTTTACTCGGGACGAGTTCGTGCACACAGACTTGTGGACTATACAATCTTTTGGAGGAGGCTGGCCTCCACTTTATTTGACTTTTTTTTTGTAGGTCGCATGTTCCTGCGCCGGGGGGAGGCGGGCCTACCCCCGACCCCAGAGTGCGCTACCTTCTTGTCGTCGCCTTTCTCATTTCTCTTTTTTTTATATTGTAGTTTTTTTTGTTTGCTTTTTAGTCTGTGCTTAGTCTTTCTCTTTATTTTATCTTTGTTCTTTGTTATTTACATGTTATTTGTTTATTAATCTAGCCTACTAGTAGGTTTTAGCGTGAGTACAGCAACTTTTGCCCTAGTAGTCTGTCGCCAGATGGGCTCTCAAAAATTTTAAAATCTTCCCCCCCCCCACATTATACAGCTCTTCACGCATCTCCCTACGTTTAATCTGCCCATCGCTCACCAGTATCCTCCTATGTATTTTTATCCTTGACCTTAACTATGCTCTTTTCCTGGTTTCTCCCTTGTCTCGCCCCATTTCTAAATAACCACCTGTTCTCTCTGTAGTCACTTTTATTCTCGTAGCTTCATATGCTCCTTTCACTCTAATTTATCATAAACTTTATTTCTTGTATTCATTCATACCCAGCCCCATCATATGCTCATCTGCAACATGAAAAATCTACATAGATATCTCGCTCTCCTCAACTACACGTTTCACAACATTATTTCACTCTTCACTTTTGACCTTTCTCTTTACAAATTTTGAAAACGCACATAGAGCTTAGCCACTATCACTTCCCATTTTCGCCTCTTCCTATCTATACACCGACCAATTTAACTCTGTCAACACAACCATGCGGTCATATATGCCTGTCCCACCTCTACATCTAACACACCATTCACCATATTCTTTGTTACTCGTACCAGGAGCAGATCGGTCTTTCTTTTATATTCACCATCTCGTTTTTGCCCAACTCATGTGTATTATGCATATCTTGTGTTTGGCACAACCACGTTTCAGCACAAAAACCTCATTTTCGCCAGGTGTATCAAGATACTTGTTATCCCATCCCTCACTGTGTTACCCTTTCATCCTTTCTTATCTGCTTCAACCATCAGCCAATGCCAGTTTACAATTACATCACCCACTCATTCCGAGTGATTCCAGAACCCCTCTTCCTCGGGTTTAGTTTTATCATTCCAAGGCCTACTTACTACAAACTCCCAGTTTCACCTTTGCAAATATCTTGTTTGTCCAAATAATTCTCGATCTCACAGCCATGCATCATACCATTTCTTACACAATAGCACAGCCACCTGATCCCGTTCCATTCACTTCTCCCTGACAAACTCCTCATCATCATCTCCCCTCATGACATGTTCCTTGCACACTCCATACACATACTACATTCACATCTTGACGCTGATGACGTGGACGGGCTCCGTGACACCCGTCTACTTCTGAAGTAGGTTGATGTAGTCGCCGAAAGTTTTTCTGTCAGACGACCCACCAGTTACTATGTCTTGCTTGAACATTACGTGTCGCTTTCCTCTCCTGGATTCATATTCTTATTTTTGTCTATGCTTTTCGTATGAAGCTCCGTTCTCGAGGTTTGTATACGCAATCACCGTCCCATTATAATGGGAACGCAATTTTTGTTGTTAGATCAGACACTTGTTTTTCACTAACTTTTGGACTGAATAAAAAAAAGGATCAGTTTTTTCTGTATCACATCAACTTTTAGAGCTACAAGATACCCTCACTTTGCATTAAAAAAAATACCACATTTAACAAATTTGTGCTTATTTTATAGAATGTTTTAACAATTTAAATACACTGGAAAATAATAAAACATGGTTGACTGTAATGTTTGTACAAATTTATTTTGTTCATACAAAGGATATTGTTACTGTAAGTCAAATTGTGTTCAAGTAGTTAAGGCAAGAATTTACACTTATAGCTTTTCCTGGAGTGTCACAATTTCGCTTTATACTCCAGCAGTAGTCAGCGAACATAGTCACTTCCCATCTACCCTAATAACGTTCTTCCATGACCTTCAAATTTTGGTGGAATCATTCGCTTTGGTCATCGCTGACTTCACCATGGTTTCCCGGGAAGTAAGCAAGATGGCTATGCAGAAAATCAAACTCTATGCTTATGTTGCAACTGAGCGTTTGTTAGCTCTCCAATAGTTTCTGGACAACTTTGGTGTAATTCTTTGCTGGTGTATTTTAAAAAAAAAGTTCCAGGCAAGATCTTTGTATGATAACCAAGCATTCTTTTCGAGTTCTAATATTGTCCCGGTGAAATATGTAGACCATCAAACACACCGGCCTTGATTCTCTTATTTGACGTGCAAGGAAATGCCAAAATGAGTTACTTGAAACAGTCGCCTTCAGTTGGCAATGTTTTAACGAATTGCTTCATGAGACCTAGTTTTATGTGCAGAGGTGAGAATATAATTTTCTTTCTGTCACAATTGGCTCATGTGGAATGTTGGGCTTGAAGTCAGATCTTGGAAGCCAATTCATCTCTTCCCAAGGCTTTCCATGTGCTCTGCTGTCCCACATGTACATAAAGTAGGGATACACGGAAACTTTGTGTACCCACTTTGTTGCCCAAGAATGAAGTATACCATTTTAACGTCAACACAGATGATTCAATTGTGTTTGTGATATTGCATCAACTCAATGATTCTGTGTTTATATTCTTCACGAAGACTAATGAATGCCCAACTGGGACTGCACCATATATATTACCATTGTGGAGGAGTACACAGTTTATGTTCCGTTTTGAACTATCGATGTATTAGGCTTGAAGTTGAGTACAGCAGATGGGTACTAAAAAAAATTAGCTATCGATGAACAGTGGCTATTTAGCTGAATTGTAGATCTGAATTCCCAATTATTCCATTAAACCCTGTATGTTATGGCAATTTACAAAGCTACTGTCACTTCGAAAGTAGTGCAGAAATGCACTTTTGGGGGGAATCGAAAGTAGGATAGTGTCGTAGGTCAAGTAGGCTTCACTGACCTTCGCTTGCCCTCCCTAGACGCAGGGGAAGAGGCGAAAAGCAGAGGCGGGGGAATGCCCCTTTTAAGTGCGTGGGATATGCGAGTGCTTTTTCTACCGTTGGCCGACTTAGTCAAATAGTTTTTTTGTGTGGTTCTGGGATTTAAACAAGAGAAACAAAATAATCTTTACTATAATACAAACAATTAAAAGAATTTACCAAGTGATACACTATGGGAGGAAATAATCGTTCAGCAAAAGAAAATTAATTTACAATGAATGCTCTGGCCCGAGCTGTGAGTAGCACAATATTTACCCGAAAGAAAACGGGAGGAGATGATGAAGTAAAGTTTCGTAGTCGGAAAGCGTCACGCCTCTTCGATGTTGATAGAGAAAAATGTAATAGGCTTACGATTTTCAAAGAGGGGGAGGGCCTCGAGTAGTTGTTCAAGGAAGTATCCTTGCAAGGCACGGAGTGGAGCGCGTTATTCCAGAACGAGTCCTTACATCCTTGAGTGCCGTAGCTCTGAACTGGTTTCTTACCTGCGAACCCTTAGGGTGCAGGGGAGTCGCTTGAAAAGTTGTGCGTCGGGTCCTTGGCTGATTCCAACGAATCCTCCCGATTAATGCTTGGATACTACGTAATACTGCCTGACTCCTGCTTGAATACTGTTTTGCTCGTTCTCGTGCTGGGAAATATGTACTACTTCGCCGGAAGCGATTTTTTTGCCGTCGGAAACGGGTCTCACTCCGTCCCAAAGGCGCAGCGGGCAAGGGCTTAGCGCCCTCTCGCTGATTTGGGTTCCGAGCTTCAGTTTGACTCGTCTCGCTCCATTATCGCCCCGGACGTTTACCGAAAGACCCAGGTTGAAGGTCCTTACGTCCGTGAGATACTCTCTAGGCCTCTTTGTTCGCGTGACTCTCTTTCTCTTTCTCTCTTTCTCTCTCTCTTTCTCTCTCTCTCTCTCTCTCTCTCTCTCTCTCTCTCTCTCTCTCTCACAGTCCTGGGCCCATTATTATTTATTGTGTACATTAATGACTTGGATAATGGAGTGTTTAGTAGGATCTCTAAATTTGCAGATGACACAAAGCTAGGAAGCCGTGCCCTTGCGAGACCCGATGTAGAGCAAATGCAAAGGGACCTTAATAAAATGTTGGAATGGGCGGATAAATGGCAAATGGGCTTCAACATAGATAAATGCAAGGTCATGCATTTAGGATGTCAGAACTTAAAAGTAGAATACCATATGAAAGACCAAATTCTCGAATCCGTTAACTTAGAAAAAGACCTGGGGATTTTAATCTCGGAGGACCTTAAAGTATCAAAGCAATGCGCAGAAGCTTGCAAAAAAGCAAACCGAATGCTAGGATATATTGCTCGGAATTTTACTTTCAAATCGAAAGATATAATCATGCCACTATACAAATCGCTCGTGCGCCCACACCTCGAATACGCGGTCCAATTTTGGTGTCCCTCCCTAAATAAGGATATAGCGCAGTTAGAAAGAGTGCAACGTCGGGCTACGAAACTAATTCCTGAAATCCGAAACAAACCGTACGAAGATAGACTACGCTTATTAAACCTACTATCACTTGAAAGTAGACGATTACGTGGACAATTGATAGAATTATTCAAAATCTTAAAAGGATTTACTAATATTGATTACAGACTATTGTTCGAGCTGGACGAAAGGACCAACACACGCCAAAATGGTTTAAAATTAGTGAACAAGTGTTTTAACTCTACTATAGCCCCAAATTACTTCACGTTTAAAATCACGCAAACGTGGAATGGCCTTCCCAACCATGTAGTTGAAAGCACGCCAGTTAATATGTTCAAAAACCGACTTGATGAGTACTTCAATAGCGTAAATATAACGTAGTAGGAGCACAGATTAAAACGTTATATATTATAAGGAGTTGAGGATTAAAATGAAATGATGAATAGAAAGATGCCAGCGACGCCTCCATGCATGGAGTGAATGTGAATTCCCCTTTTCTTTTTCTGTCTGCTCTATACCTATATTATTTTTATCACTAGCAGGCGACGCCTGCGGGAGAAGAGAGTACTGTCCTATCCCCCCCCCCCACCTGGTTCGAAAAAGCGTGTATTTGAGGGATAGCTAAACCTGCATGTCAAGGGTACACATGTAGATAAGTGTGTACCGTAGAGTTGAAATAGTTAAAAAAAATATATTTATATAACAAAAAAACAGCATGGAAAAAAAGAGCATGATACACTAACGTTAGAATGTGTAAGCGGACTGGCCTTGAGCAGACCTTAGGGTCTTTGCTGGTTCCTATTTCTGTAGTTTTTTGTTTGTTTGTTGTTTTTTTTCTCTCTCTCTCTCTCTCTCTCTCTTCTACTCTTCTATCCTGTATTCTGCTACTGTTTTCTCTATCCATTCGACTGATTAAAAAAAACACAAAAAAACAACCCTACTACTATCCTTTCATCTTTATCTTCCATCTATCTAAATTTAAGAACCTTAGAGCTACCTCATGCTTCAGAAGAGAGGTTTGGAACCTCTAAAAATAACGCCAATCGGGGCTCACTGGTTGCGAGAGACTAGGACTAGAGGGGTCCAGGGCGCTAGGTCGCGATGAATGGGATGAGGGTAAGTGCCCCGTTAACCCCTTCCCTGGCGCGTGATTACTGACCATTCCCAGTGGCCGTTGAGGGGTGCCTCTGGTAGCAACTGTCCGAAGTGACGGGCCTTGTTTCCAGGTTGGTTGCCAGGCCTACATAAAGCCTTGGGTCGAGTCTCTTGGTGTGGCGGGATATCCATTGAACGCTATACCGAGATCCTTGCCCCCATGAAGGAAACTAGTAGAAGTTTAGTACGGGGCATGTTCCGCTGTTCACCCGGTGCGAAATTGATACCCACTTCGGAGGCTGTCAGTGCTGCTTAGTTGGAAGCCGGGCTTGAACGACTCGGTTGGACGAACAGCAGTAAAAGGAGCGTGCTTTCTGAAAAATCCGAAACGTCTCCGATCGGATAGGCGGGAGCGACTCACGCGGGGCGAACTCACCAACCCTCCTTTTTTATTGAGTGGTCGCAAAGTATTCAGAGATTTAAAGTGTTCAGCATGACTGGAAAGAAAGGACCGGCTGCTCTTAAATACACATGTTCAGTGTGAAAAAGGACAAGTGGTGCCTGGACTTCCCGGAAGGGTGTTACTCCAAATGCCACCCGGCAAGTATCTGCACTGACTGTCTCCTTAAAGGAGAAGTGCAAGAGCTCAAGGATCTATATAGATCATCTGAGGAAAAATCTAAAGAACTGGAGAGGAAGCTGCAGAACATAGTCTGAACACGCGCGTCAGCTTCGCTGTCTCGAGGACAAGATTGTCGAGTTGTCCTCAAAAGTAGAGGTCCAGTCGGCTACCGATGTATCTCCCACCGACGAGACCCTCTCCCAAGAAGCAAGCACTGCATCGGCAGTGCCACGCCAGCCTTCCAACGTCCCAGAGCTGGTGTCGGCTGCTGCGGGACGGGCTCAACGAGCCAAAATGAAGAGAAAGAGGAAGAAAGGAAAGAAAAAGGAAGAGAAGATAGAAACAGAAGAAGAGAAAGCAGAAACTGAAGTTAAACCAGAGGAAGATAGGGAAAAAAGAAAGAAGAAAAATATGAAGAAGAGGAAACAGAGAAGTCGCTTCCGAAAGGGAAAGACTCTCGTCTACAGCCAAATGTACGAGGGTCGTCCTTATCGGTGATTCTCAATCAAGGGATCTGCAACCCATGCTAGCGGCCCGCCTTCGCACCAGTGTGAGGGTAAGCTACCTCCCAGGACGTGGAAACTACCAGATAAGAGTAGACGCTGAGAAATCTCAGATTTCTGAAAGTTCAGTCGGTGCCCTGATGGTAAGTGGCAACGACCTCTACCTCAGAGGAGGTAGGATAGGCCCTACAGGCGAGATCCTTCAGACGGCCATGGGGGCTGTTGATGACTGTGGTTTGAAAACCCGCAGACGTGTCGTGGTCGGGATTCTCCCGAGAAGAGATCCAAGCCGGATCGCTCACTCGAGGAACGTCGCATTGAACCGACGACTAGCAGATTTATTTACGGCGGAAGGGGTGTTTTTTGTCGACCCCTACCGCATCTTTTATGGTAGGAACGATCTCTACCAAAGGGTGTACCTTTCCTTTAAAGGAAAGGCTGTACTCTCAAACCTGATACAAGATGTCAAAGAGCGGACTCAAAGGATGGTCTGGCCCAGAGTGAGGGCAGAAGTGCGCCAGTACGCCAAAGTCACCCCTGGAATGACCTTCACGGAGGTCGCTCGAAAGGGTGTTACCACACCGCCAAAAAAGAACAGAGAGACAAGTAAGACGGGAAATGGAAGAACGTAGGGAGTCCTACATTTGGTGACTCCCTGAAAATTCTGTTTAATGCGAGATCAATCAGAAACAAGTTTCTTGAACTTCGTGGCCTCGTAGCGACGGAAGAGCCTGAAATGGTGGCCATAACAGAGTCGTGGGTAAAAACCTCAAACCGGGATTTTGAAGGTGAATTCACGATTCCAGGTTACCAACTCTTCGAAAAAGATAGGCCAGACAGAGAGGGTGGTGGTATGATGTAGGTCAAGGATGGGCTCAAATTGACGAACTGCAACATTGTATGCGTTACAGACCCCCTACCCAACTCGTTGAAAGGGACAGGGATTTGTACCGGCTGCTGGATGAATTTGTACAAGACAGTTTGTCTATCGCCATGGGTGATTTCAACACCCAAGTTGACTGAGAAACGAGAGAAACCTGTGGCGAGAACGCACTACTCCTGGAGTTCGCGAACAACGAGTTCCTGATTCAATGGGTGAGAGGGCCGATGAGAGGCAATAATACCCTCGACTTGGTTTTCACCTCTGAGGATGACATCGTTGAAGATGTCTCTGTAGGCGAAGAGCTCGGTGGCAATCATCACCGACTAGTTAGATTTATAGTAAAGGTCCCCAAGGTAGAGTCTGCGACTAGTGAATCGAGGAAACTTGATTTAAGAAGAGCAGACTTTGAAGGTCTTCGTGATGGATTGACTGATGCGAGTGTGTTGAAGATTCGTGGAATAGATTCAAAACTACGTCCAGGAGTCTTCAATCAAGATTCATCCCTTTGAAAAGCCTCCTTCGCTCTTCCGTTCAACCAAAGTGGTTTAATCGAGAAATTGGTCAACTGCTGAGGGAGAAAAGAATGGTGTACCGGTAGTCAAAGATTTGGTGGTGACTTTGACGAGTACCGTAGGCTAGCTATGAAAGTGAAGTCCAGCATAAGGGCGGTAAAGCGTGCCGAGGAGCTCTTAGTGGCGAGACTTTTCAAGGAGAATCCCAAGGAGTTTTGGGGTTATGTAAACAGCCGTAAGCCAATCCATCGCACGATTGGCCCTTTAGTGAGTGAGGAGGGGGCATTAAAGCACTCAGATGCAGAAAATGCTAACCTCCTGAACGACTACTGCTCTTCAGTGTTTACTGAAGTGTCGTCCCATTCCCCAGCCCACAGATTCCTACTTGGGTGAAAAGTTGGAGGAAATGGACTTCACTCAAGGAGAAATAGAAAAAAAAAATCACTGATCTAAAGACGAATAAGTCCCCTGGCCCGGACGGGTTCCTACCTAAAGTGGTGAAAGAAGTGTGCGATTAAGTGTCACGACATTTGAGCACAATCTTCAACGTGTCAATCCGGACCGGATGCGTTCCTAGAGACTGGCGTGAAGCGGAGGTAACTCTTATCCTCAAAAAGGGAGACCCTAGGTAGCCGTCCAACTACCGACCTATTAGCTTAACCTCAATAGTCGGTGAAATCATGGAAAGCATCTTGGTGGACAAAATGACGTCATACTTAGTCCAACTTGCGATTGAAGAGTTCCCAGCATGGGTTCCGAAGGCACCGGTAATGCCTAACGAATCTTGTGGAATTCTTCATTTCGTTTTAAGTGAGCACGACCGGGATAAGGCGGTGGATGTTATCTACTTAGACTTTCAAAAAGCCTCCGACAAGGTACCACACCGCCGCTTCCTTCGGAAGGTGCGTGCGCTGGGCGTAGACGGATATAGAACTGGTACACGGAAGACAGCAACGAGTAGTGTTGAGTGGACAGGCTTCTGAGTGGGTGCTCGTTACTAGCGGTGTTCCTCAAGGTTCTGTCCTGGGACCACTACTATTCATCATCTACGTTAACGACATGGATGGTGACATGGTTGCGAAGATTTCTAAATTTGCCGATGATACCAAGTTTGTTATGAACCTCACAAAGGAAGGAAATATTGCCCGCCTTTAAGATAATCTTGGGAAGATTGGGGAGTGGTTGGACACGTGGCAAATGCCATTTAACGTGAACAAATGCAAAGTGATTCATATCGGCCACCAAAGCCTCCAATCTCAGTATATCCTTAAGGGCACTGCTATTAAATCTACCGACACTGAGAAGGACTTGGATGTAACAATCACTAGTGACCTCAAGTTTTCCAAACAGTACATTGAGGCGGAGAAATGGCTCAAAGGATGCTAGGCTACATAAAGCGCTAGTTTGGATATCGGAACAAGGAGATAGTACTGTGTTTGTACAACTCACTTGTCCGACCGCACCTGGAGTATGCCGTACAATTTTGGAGTCCTTCGTTTCGAAAGGATATTGCGAGATTGGAACGTGTGCAAGCCAGGGCAACCAAACTGATTTCCTCTATCAGACACAAAAGTTACGATGATAGATTAAGGGAATTAGATCTGTTCTCGTTGGAAACCCGGAGACTCCGTGGTCAGCTTATCGAAGTGTTTAAAATACTTCGAGGTTTCGATAATGTAGACTACTCGGATATTTTCCAACTTAGTTAGGGCAGAACGAGAAATCACGGCTACAAACTTGAGCTGAAGCGTTTCAACTGTGATATGTGTGGTAGATTTTTCACATACAGCATATGTGGTAGCTGGAACGCACTTCCAGTGGAAATTGTCAACAGCAATTTTGTTGATCAGTTCAAGTCAAGACTGGACAAAGTCTTGAAAAGTGGCCGTTTGGGTACTTAAGTCGTTGTGCAGAACTGTGCCTACTTAACTGTTAGCCCAAAGGTACCCTCTTTGAATGGACCGTTAGGTCTCCTAGAGTACTTCTTGTCCTTGTAGCTCTCTGACAGATAGCTTCGCTCCTTTTTCAAGCAAGTTTTTCATATTCAGTATTGATCCTAGGAGTTCTGGAGTCTTTTTGATAGTCCCAAATCTTGTACTAAATCATTCAACTCGTGCTGATCGAATCCCTTGCGAGCTGAGTCATCTTCAATTTCAAAATTTGCATCATTGCTGTTACTAAGTTCTTATCATGATCCAGATCTTCAAGAGAGTGTAGTTAAATGAAAACTGGCACTAGGATTTCAGTTGAATGGTGCACTGAACTTATAGCTGATGGTAGACTAGGAGACTCTATTTTACATTTGTTTTTCTTGTTATATCCTGAACAAAGGTGACAGTCTGTGTAATGATCTTTTGGCTCCTGCTAAATCATAGGTATATCAAATGCTAACTTATGACGTGTTCCCTTAGTCCACCATCCGTAAACTCTTAACACTGCTTGCACACCTTGTAGGGCCAATACTTGTTTTGATTATCATTTTTTACTTTAAAATTTGCAAAATATGCTTGCTTAACAAAAGTAGTGGTGTTTGCCCTTTGACTGGTATTGGTGAAATTGCCGCAGATATAACCAAAGGAGTCCGTGCTGTTTAGGCACTTACGGCAAGAAGTAGAAGAAAGAGACCTGATCTGAAAAAAATAAATAAGTATGTGAATAAAAATTAAGTTGAACAGTCACAAGCTTCGAAAGACAAAAAAAAATGCTTACATAAGGTCTGCTAACCCTTGTATACAAACTTTATGTATTGTTTGTAGAATACGATAGTAATCACTATATAGAGCTCCAGACAACTTTTCACTGCACACTCTCAAATGCAACTGAATAGACAAGTTAAAAGCACTCGCCCTTTTCTAATAGTTCCTCTTCTACGAGTCGCGGTCAGTGTCAATAAAATAGATAATTTAGCTTTTTTTTCCTCCAATATCTATGATTGACATAAATAGATAATTAAATAGTAAAATAAACTGTACAAAAAAGACGACGTGATGGGAAAAAAACTGACTGTAGTTTTGAAATCAGCATACCAATTTTTGTCTAAATTAAGTGAAAAAACGAACTCAACAAAAATTCTGTTGATTATTGTCTCCTTATGAATTATTTATGTTATATGAAGGTTTACGAAGTTGCAATTCTAGCATTTGCCCTCAAGAGCCTTTTCTTTCCTATTGATACATCTATTTATTTCAGTTAGTGATCTTTCTCCACTAGACGAAAGTGGCCTCTTTGCTCTCTTGATTTGCCTTTGTTTTTACCTGCGGCGAAGCACCAGGTCTAAGCGTCGCTTTTTTTTCAAAGGGAGTAAAGCTCAATTGTACCCATTTATAGCGATGAAATGACCCATATGACCATGGGACATATGGTTATTCACCCTGGAGATTTCAAATCTGCCATTGGATTTGGCGCTAGGTGCCGCCATCTAGTGACAGAAGCCTCATTTATCCATTCAAAGGCACTTGTAAGTGATTTGAACCATGGGAAACCATCAATGCAATAACCATTTATCATCTTATCACAAAACGTCATTGGAGGGACTTTGCCTCTTGTTGTCAATCGTTCCCTCCTTGAACTTTTACTGCCCTTCTTTCCTCGCTCACACATTATTTTGTCGCGTAATTGTGCGTTCTGCATAATTAGGGCGTGGAATTAATTTCCTTTACTCGAACCTAGTTGGAATTGTTGAACTGATGCTACTCCATGGCTGGGAACAACTACCCGCCTCTTGATATCGCAATTTAATTCACTTATGCGGAGGAGATAGGGCATGTAGGCGTGTCTGATCCTGAACATTATTTCCCATTATACAACTTTCTCCTTTTTCCCTAAAATTTGTTGGGAAATTTTGAAAAAATAATAGTAAAATTGTAGAACGGCGAACCGAACGCTTATAAATATCCACAATACTAAATGATTGTGTCCTGTCCTTCAACACAGGCTCTTCTCACCCCCCCTCCCTTCTTTCCAAAGGTGGGTACCCTGCTGCGTAGCTTGTTACACTTGGTCCTCCCGGGCCTATTGCAAATAGATAAGACCCCCCTGAATGGGGAGTTGACTTGAACTGTTTTTAACGGGTCCCGAAGAAAGTACGGTTGTCACGAGCAGGGCGGATGTCGAGATTGTCTTCTGTTGCGTCCCTTTACATTTAGGGATAGCGGGAAATGAGGGCGTTGAAGTATCCGCGAGGACTGCGTGACCAGATAAGCGTTTCGCTCTTCCTTACACTAGCTACATGGCATGAATGAGGTCATTCATCCGCACTGCCTGACAAAGAAGATGGTAAACGGCCGATGAGAAGTTGTAAGTTGCTGGCCATCTCGCCTCGGCTGCTTCAGGCCGCTTTCTGTCGTCTTCGAACTAGACCTACTGACATGTGATGGAGGGTTTCCCTGCACCTCACTGCGAGGACTGCGTTGTCTCCCAGACAGTTCGTCACCTTCTTGTTGAATGTCCTATTCTCGTCCCGGCACCAGGATGAGCTGGCTCGCTACCAGTTCGTGCACACAGACTTGCGAACTATACGACTCTCTGGAGGAGGTTGACCTCCTCCATTTGGTGTTGGTCTATCCTACCCCGGGGGAAGGGGGCTACACCCCCGGACGCAAGAGCGTGCTTCCTTGTTTTTGTTGTTTATTGCCTTTAGTGTTTTGTTTTGTGGGATGTTTTTTGCAAGTTTGCATTTTCTACTTTAGCATTAGGCTGTAGGATGATTTCGGCGAGTTGTGCTCTGGTAGGCAGTCCCCAGATTGTCGCTGGGGGGAAAGAAACTCTTCCCGCCCTCAATGTTTGCAGGTGGACCTGAGGCTATATATCTTCGTCTACTTTCTCTCCAGATTTCATGTTACTTTTTGCGCCCTCCGGCCTCGTTGCTATTGCGCTTTTAAATTCAAATAAAAAAAGGACTGAAAAAGGAGGCCTGTACGTATTGTCGTCGCCCAACGTGCATTCATTCATGAATGTCCCGAGCCAAGCAGTCTTCTTTTTTCACTAATTGTAATCGCACCACTTATTGTTCTCCTTATTTCGTTTTACACTCACTGGTATTTTTTTCTATTAAACCTCCACCAGGCGCTGCGTCCTTTTGACTGATCCTTTTGCTCTGAAATTGATAAAAGAATCGTGACTAAGAGTAATTTACGCATTCCTATGCCGCAGTAGATGAGAATGTGTAAGGAGTTGAGCCCAGGTGGAATTCGAAAGGCTGCCACAGCACTGCTCACGCTGGACGGCTGGAAGAATGAATGGATATATACAAATCACAGTCCCCGGGGAAGCCAAATTGGCCTGGAATTCATTGATCTCTTATTTTTCCTAGCGCGAATTCAACGTAATAAGATGCTTCCTTTGGGGATTAAACCCCGACCGAAGAACGAATGTTCGCCGCACGCGAGCATAAATAAATCAGCAGGTTTTTCCCCTCCTTTACAATCTCCCCACCGCCGCAGCCAAGACCCTCCTTCGCTAATTTTGCGAATCTGACCCCAAATATCTGCTGCCGTTTTTCAAAGTGAGACGCATGTACGTCATTCGCCGTCGCCCCCCTCCTTCCTAAAAAATATCCGCTTTTGCAGCACATAATTTCTTATAAATCCCATCGATTAATCTCGCCTCGCCTCAAATTCTCCAAGGTCACGTTATCATTTCTCCCGTTCAAATCCTCTTTCCACTACCCCCTCCTCCCCCCAAACACACGCATGTACAACACATATTCGCGCAAGAGTAAAATTGAAACCACGGAAAAAAAATTTTTAAGGGAAATATTGATTTGAGTGCTTTACCCCTTGGTTTTCCTTCGCCTCACGTAGTGAAGGAGAAAAGATTCGAGGGCTGTTTGTTATCTGTGTTCCTACAATGAGGTGGGAGTTAGGCAGACAGATTCTGGAATCTTTGGGTGTCTTTTTTTTCTTTCGCAGAAACAAGATGAAAATCAGAAAGTATTTCGCATCCTTCATTTTCACCGGCGATAATCTTCTTTACCTTGTCCACAAGGTTAAGAACGTATGTGTTATTATAACCGATCGTTTTGCCCGGTTTACACACACAATAATTAAGGCGGAAATATGGTGATATTTTCACACAAGAAAACCTCCCAAAGATATCCCCCCCTCCCACACACACACCATCTCTAGCAGGTATATTTACATATGTACAATAAGATGTGTGGAATTTAACTACATACATATATCGCCATAGTTTAAATCTAGCCCCTTCATTTTCTATCGCCGTTGAAAAATACCAAAGATGACTGAATTTCTCTCCTCTCCCTCCCTCTTATTCGCTACAAAGGGGTTCCCTGTGTATACTGGTACCCTAGTTGCTTGAGGAGTAGCATGCCCTCTAAGCCCCTCTCAAACTACATTGCTACTATCTGGGCTTTATTTCTTTGAGACATTTTCAGTTTAGCCTTTTTTTCTTTCGTTTTTCTAGCACCTTCTCGGCAATTTTATTGCCGGCGGCTCATTTTGCAGGCTAGTCGCAATCTCCACCCCCTCATCCCCCGCCCCATCATTATTTTCCTTATCAATCTTTTTACGTACCCAGCTGGGCAGCCGTGCTGCAGCTGACATCTGGAAGATTGTGTGCTCTCCTGGCCCCAATTGTTCTAGGAGGATCTGCGAATGTATATCTTCCACAATTCTTTACTTCCTCTAGATTCCCCACTTTATTTACAGATCTCTCACAAACTTTGTCGGATTTGCCCTCGTTGCTATTGCGCTGTAAATCGAGGGGAAAAATCTATTAAAGATGACCATTAGCGATGTCTGACATTTAGTCACTTAAGCAAACCTTGTACCGACAGATTTCAGATCTATAAAGTTTGTATCACATTAATACCTTTACCTAACTACTGTATATGTTAATAAAAAAATATTGCCATAAAATCGTAGTGTACGAGGGGCGGTCAATAAGTTTTGCAATTCGGATATAAGGAAAGGAGATATGAGTAAAAGTGTTTTATTATTTTTCAATATAGCTACCCTCGACTTCAATGCACTTGCGCCACTTGTCCCTGAGGCTTCGAATTCCCAACAACCAGAAATCTCCCAAATGCTGTTCAATCCACTCCTGGACGGCGAGCTGGACATCTTCATCGTCCCCAAACCGGCATCCACGTAGTGCAGCCTTGAGCTGGCGGAATAAAAAGTAGTCGCTAGGGGCCAGATCTGGACTGTAGGGGAATGGTTGAGCTCCTCGAATCCCCACTCGCGCAGGGCAGCTTGTGCAACTCTGGCCTTCTGTACTTTGACGACGTTGAAGTCGATCATGGGGCGTGAGGTTTCTAGGCACCCAACGGGCACAGACCTTGGTCATGGCCAAATTGTCGTGGATGATGTTCATAACACTTCCATGTGATATTCCAAGTTCTCGCTCGATTTCTTCGACCTTCACCTGTCGATTTTCGAGGATTATCCTCCCCACACGGGCCACATTGTCCTCATTGGTCATGTCTGAAGGGCGTCCTAACGGGGGTCATCTTCAGGGGACTCACGACCATTGCGGAACTCCCTATTCCAGCGAGCAATGGTTGCATAGGAAGGGGCGGTGTCGGTGTGCACTGCAACCATGCGTTCATGCATCTCTTTTGCATTCTTGCCTTCCTTGGTCAAAAATTTGATCAGTGCGCGGTGCTCAACCTTCTCCTTTGTTGAAAAAATTGTGACTGACGATCTGCGATCAGCTACTGCTTCTTAAATAGACGAGGCAGGAGCTTGCGGCTGCTTGTCCTGCCTTGTGATAAGTTTTCCTAACACCCCCACAAACAGCCATCCCCCTTCCTCTGTTTTGCCCTACTGATTCGCAAAACTTATTGACCGCCCCTCGTAAATATCCCACACTGCTGGAAGCTGTACTAGCGACCGAAGGTCATATCACCAAATACTAACTAGTTTTCATAGATGTATCGGATACTTTTTAAAACGTTCGTTTGATATTTTTGCCGTAATCATAGTAATGGTTTACTATTTTTGCAATAAGATACCCATGATAAATAAACTTTTGCCCTTGTATCGGATATTTATTGCACAGCTTTTCGGAAGAATTCTGCCCTCCTCGGTATATCCAAGCGGCAGTTTTGGCATCAATGTAATCAAATCGTGTTCCTATGAAAATCTCTATTTGACGAGGAAGGAAAAAATATCTGCTGCAGGAGATCAGCTACGCGCGAGAGCGTTATAATGAAGAGATGATCGAGTCGAAAGCTTAATGAAGCCACGGTTTTCCTTTGAAATTGAAAATACAAAACCATGGGAGATTTTAAGCTCTGTAGCTCTTGCATCATAGGTCTTTCAACACCCACTTTATTGCTGTTACCCACAGTCGAGATTGACCTCTTTGTTCATCGGTGACGTCTTCCTGACCTTACTTAATTCTTGATCCATTCAAAAGCTGCTCTATCTGGGCCGTAAACCTGTCGCAAAACTTCAATATTTTTTTAAGTTTTTCACTCAAGTTTTGGCAAAAAATTAGCGTTAGTCTTGACCTGTTACAAAACTAAAATAATTTTTTTTAAGGTTTTCACTCAAGTTTTGGCAAAAGTTTTACGTTACTCCTGATCTCATTTGTTCAGATGCCATACAAGCTATATTATTTTTGAGGCAGTCTAACGAGTTACCAAAAATGTTAAGGATGTGGCCACCTAGACCACAGCCGTAACCTGTGTGTAATATCATCACCAGTAGGCCCATAACAATCCGTAAACAGCGGCTATTTAGAAATTCTAGAGTCGTGTTGTACATAAAAGATTTTTATATTATTGAGGCAAAATTCGTTTTGTGTTGCGCACAGTCCTTATTTAGGCTCAGTGTGCTGAAAGAAAGAAGAAGAAGAGGCTAAGCTGGGGCCGGACGGGGCGCTGAGTCCCGTCAGCACGGCGGCCAGGAAGGAAAATTGCCGCGCCCCTTACGGGGAGATTGCGTCAAGTGGTAAAAGAAAATGGTTTGCACATGGATAGTCCCAAATTATGAAACAAATTGTAAGAACAAACCTGCAATTAAAAAAAAAATCTCATAATTACAAATGTGGGGGAATTCCACGTGGAATTTCTTTTCCAACACGGAAGTGACGTCCATGCACTAAAGAAAATTCTAGAATTTAGTTAGTTTTAAATTGGATTAACCCTCTCCCCCCCCCTCCCATCCACAAGCGGTAGCCTCGAACCGCGTCCACCTCGGACCACCTTTTCGTGGGTTAGAATCGCCTCGGCGTGAAGGTTCGAGGCCATTCGAGAGTAGCGCTGACCAAACACCCCATGTTTCCCCCACCCTTGCTGGTGGAGCCTCGGATATATGGGGCTCATCTTC
Source organism: Ceratothoa steindachneri (assembly GCA_963969495.1). Taxonomy (NCBI): domain Eukaryota; kingdom Metazoa; phylum Arthropoda; class Malacostraca; order Isopoda; family Cymothoidae; genus Ceratothoa; species Ceratothoa steindachneri. Next base: position 32,454,059 of record OZ018335.1, read on the forward strand.
CAGGTAAGAGACACAGAGTTGAGTCCCGCCAGGATCCAAGAAGCATTCCCCTAGTTCCAAGTCAGGTGCTAACAACGAAGCAAAGTGACGGGTGAACTATTTGTGTGTTGGAATTAGCCCAGCCAGTGAGGTAATTCCATTTGACGATCGCCACCGAGCGATTTTTCCGACTCCACTCATCAACTCCTGTCGAAGCCCTCCTCGTTCCTTCCTCGTTTTCAGGTGGCCGAAATACTCTCCGCTGGACCGGACGTTACCGCCCCCTTCCCTTTTGGAAAACCATGATCATGTCATCTCCCGCTCAGAAGCTCCGACTGCCCTCGCCTCACGTTCATTGCCTACAGAAGACATCCGTGAAACCTTACCCTAACGTCTCACCCGGAATCCTCCGTAAGCCAACCCCTCTCCCCCTTCAGCAACCCATTTGAGTTAATCCTCCCCATTTTGAATAGTCTCCTTCTGTAACGCATTATTTTCTAACTTCAGAGTCTGATGCATAACTCTGCAATTCCTCCCTCGTTTACCAAATTAATTTTGCCCATTGATTCTCTTATTTTATGTAAATAAAATTATATTTTTGTACATGCCTCTTTAAATAACCTTGAGCTTTGCCATTGCCCAAATTTTACGTGACCTCGTTTTGCACTCTTTTCTCGCCTATCCGCGCATCGAAACTCGTGGCGTCCCCCCACTTGTCGGTTCGCCTTTAAGTTATTGGTCCCTCCCCTGTAGATATAATATGGTATTGATATAATATAATGTCATACCACAACAACTAATAAGAGTAAACTAAATTTGCTTTGTAGTAAATGGTAATTTAATTTGTCAAATAGCTTGCAAGTAAGGCCTAAGTTAGGCTTGGCTTTCCAGGTGGACTACTCTAATCCTAAAGCTTAGTGTGTGCAAAGAGATAAGGAAGAGACACCATTATTGTGATTGGCCATTTGTATGATGGCGTGTAAGCATAGAGCTGCTTATTTCCTACCGCCAGATTTGTAACGTGGCCATTGAACGACTAGCTCCATACGAAGGACCATTTGTGTGTGTCCGCTCTTACTTGGATTGAACCATCTACTTCGGATGGCAATCCAGCGCCTAATCCATTCAGATAGCGAGAGCTCTAGCAAACCACTTTAACTCTGGCATGGCGTGGCGTATTTTAAGCTTACAGGAACATGATCGAAGAAAACGAATTCAAGTCACCTAAAGAGTTTGTTCTAAGAGAAGGCGTCACCGTATCGACCCTTTCCGGGTCTCCTCTCGAGTAAAGCCGTGATTCTATTGCAAATATCATCACTCACTTTGACTTTTTTACGTGAGTGTAACCTGAGGATCTGACACCATCACATTATAGGGAAAAGCAGACTGATAATTGCGGTTTCTAGTAATTTATGCGAGATCGTAAATTCCGCGAACGGGTGAGGGAAGCACTCTCGTGCCCAATAGAGCAGGAAGAGGGTGTCCCGCAGTGAAGTGTCCTCAGTGTCACACTTTGCCCTCAGCATCAACAGCATCACCTCGGTGCTGCCGGAAGGTGTTCTTGCTAATCTCTACGTGAATGACTTTTCGATCTCTTTTGGCGCGGCCCAGATGCCAACTGTGCAGCGTCGACGCCAACAGTCATTGAACCGCGTCTCTCGCTATGCCAAAGCGCACAGGTTTCGGTTTTCCTTGGCCAAGCCTAAGGTGATTCACTTCTGCCACAACCGACGGCTACACCCTGACCCAGACTGGTTTCTAAATGAGGTTCGCCTGGAAGTGGTGGAGTAGCACCGTTTCCTTGCACTTGTATTTGACCGAACCCTCACCTGGGAGGTTCTATTCGGAGCCTTAGTGTCTCTTGTACCCGCGCCATGGATATTTTTTCGTTCCGTGACGTTCAACGCATGGGGCTCTGATAGGGCTACTGCTTTACTTTTTTATCGATCCTTTGTTCGTTCGAAGCTCGACTACGGATGCGAGTTCTATGCATCCGCAGCTGAGCGTGTATTGCGGAAGGTGGACTCGATCCACCACACCGGCCTTCGCCTTTCGACCGGTGCCTTCCGTATTTCTCCCATTGAGAGCCTACTTGTCGATGTTGGGGAGATGCCACTCGCTTTACGCCGTGCACAGTGCATTATTCGCCTGTACACGCGAGCTCGGTGCCTCCCTCAGTCACCAACAGCTCTTACTGCATCCGCAGTTTATCTCGACGGTGCCTATGCCGCCGAGAGACGTCAGTCATACCCAAAGCCCTTTGGGTTTAGGGTAAGGCTAGGAAACTCCTTCGAGATCTCGGTATAGCTCTCGGGCTGGTGGCGCCCCTGGTTCTGCCCAGGACGCCACCCTGGAGGGTACCACCTTTGACTCTGTCACCACGCCTCTGCTCCCACTGAGAAGGACTTGGGTGTTACTATCACTAGCGACCTCAAGTTCTCGAAACAGTGCATCGAGGCAGAGAAGAAAGCCCAAAGGATGTTAGGCTACATAAAGCGCCAGTTTGGATACCGTAACAAGGAGATAGTACTTTGTCTGTACAACTCCCTGGTTCGGCCGCACCTGGAGTATGCCGTACAATTTTGGAGTCCTTCGTTTCGAAAGGACATCGCAAGGTTGGAACGCGTACAAGCTAGGGCAACCAAACTGATTCCCTCTATCCGACATAAAAGTTATGAGGATAGACTAGGGGAATTAGATCTGTTCTCGCTGGAAACCCGTAGACTGCGTGGTCAGCTCATCGAAGTTTTCAAAATGCTTCGAGGGTTCGACAATGTTGACTACCGGGATATTTTCACACTGAGTGAGAACAGAACGCGCAATCACGGCTTCAAACTTGAACTGAAGCGTTACTACCGCAATCTGTGTGGAAATTTTTTCACCTACAGTATCTGCGGTAAGTGGAACGCACTTCCAGTGGAAGTTGTCAACAGTGAATCTGTTGACCAGTTCAAGTCAAGACTAGACAAAGTCTTGAAAAGTGGCCGTTTAGGGACGCCAAACAATTGAGCAGTCATATGCCTGCTCGATTGATACTCCAAAGGTACCCTCTTTGAATGGACCGTAAGGTCTCCTAGGGTACTTACTTTCCTTGTTACTCCTTGTTACTCCCAAAACTTGTACAACGCCGGGAGTATTGCGTTCGGCCTTTTTGGAGCACACTTCGTGTCACGCTGGAAATGTTCCAGTGTATACCGATGTCTCCAAGTCCCAAGAATGGGTCGGTTTCTACGCAGTTTTCCCCCTGTTTGAAGTCAATATACTGCTTAGTACGTGATATAACGCGACGTGCCCAGTTCGGAGACCGGATTGTTATTTATAGTGATTCACAAAGCGCCCTGAGTGCCCTCGGGGCATTGGAAACTCCGCATCCCTTGGTTCGCGATATCCGTAACGCTACGGTTTTGGCGATGCTGGCGGATGTCGACATTATCTTCTGCTGGGTTCCTGGACATGTAGGAATTGCGGGGAATGAGGGCGCCAAAGAGTCCGCGAGGACTGGACGACCAGACCAGCGTTTCGCTTTTCCTAGCACCGATTACATGGCAGGAATACGGGCAGCCTTCTTGGCTGCTTGGCAAAGAAGATGGGAGACGGTCGTGGGGAACTTAAAGTTACGTGCCATTGCACCGCTACTGTTCCTAGGGACCTAACCCCAATGTTGGGACGGCTTTTGGTTTGGTTGGTTTCTGTCGTCTCCGAATTAGTCACACTGCCGGGCCGGGCCGCACAGCCATTTTATGCAGCGCTCGTCTTTGCCTTATTCTGATAACTGCGTTGTCCCCCAGACTGTTCGGTCATCCTTGTTGAATCTCCCAGTCTGGGTGACCATTGTGCACGTTACCTCATCCAGTGGGGTCGCTTTACTCGGGACAGATTCGTGCACTCTGACATGTGGTCTATACGACTTTTTCGAGGAGGCTGACCTCCTCCACTTTATTTGACTGTTTGTTGTGTGTCGCATGTTCCTGCGCCGAGTGGAAGCGGGCCTATCCCCGACGCTGGAGCGTTCTTCCTTTGTGTTATGCTTTTCTTTGTTTTCTTTTGTTGTTTTTTCAGCCTTACCTTTGTGTCGTTGTTATTTGTTAATTACATAGTTATTTTTTGTTAATAAAGCCTAGTAGTAGGCTGTGATATGAGTACGGCGATTTCCGCCCTTGTAGGTAGTCACCAGATGGGCTCCTTAAAAAAAGAAAGAAAAAAAAGCGTTTCCTTGTTGTGGATGAATTTGTCAATAGTGTCCTAGTGGGGTTGCAATTAAGAGATTAAACGGTTTCAACTCTTTATATGGTTAAAGGAATATTAGGAAACCTCTGTAGTATTAATAGTGAGTGAAACTTTCATACAAAAAAATATACTAAAAGAGTTACAGACAGTTAACTAAAAGTTACCCAAATTACCATAAGACAAAAACTTTATGCTACTTGAATGAGGCTCGAAATTCGGGTGTAGAATTGTGGGTAATTTCCCAGTTCAGGAAGCGTTAGAGAGGATAGCTAAGCTGTAAAGGTTAGTGAAGTATTTTACCGGCCTGGACTTCCTTCGAAGGAGATCATGAAATAAAAGGATTACGGGAAGCGGCGTTAGTAGTCCGGAATTCGTGACGGAGACAGGAACGAAATGTGCAGTCTATTAGTCTCTTGCGTATGTTAATAATCTTTGTTGATGGTGAAAAAAGATTGAGGGGTGGGAGTTTGGCGTTGGTGATGAGGGTATCGCTTTCCTATTAAGGGGTTTTCACTTATTCTTGCTCTGCACTTTATATTTACATATTTTTATTTTGGTAGTTTTTATCTGTTCTTCTTTGTTTTGTATCTCTATATTTTGATGTTCACATTGAGGTGTTGTTTTTGGAACTTTCAAGCCTTTGTAGGCAATCGGGTTCGGCAATTTACCTTGTTTGTTCTTTAGCCGTTTGTTTTTCTGTGGGTTTTCTTCTTCTTTCCTTCCGCGCTTGTATACGCGATGTTGTGAGTGTTGGCTGCTCTGTGTCTTGGTTATGTGTAAGTCGGTATTATGTGGTCCTCGAAGCAGATCTTAATGCTAAGAAATCTTTTGTTGCGGGTTACTTTTTCCGCAGTGTGGCAGGGATGTTTATTCTGTCTCCTGTTCCTTGCACTTCCCGAATGATACTATTGGTCAATGTTGCCCAGACCTTTTTAGCCATTTCTGAGTCGCAACGTTGACTGACTCCAAACGTTGTCTTTAGTGCAGCCTTGTGGTCGATAGTCGCATTTTCTGACCTTGTTGATGATGTGGGAGGCGGAGATCTGCACTCGTTGTAGTTTTCTAATAGAAGATTTTTTAGCCGCTTGGGTCAGCACGGCAGGGTAGATGAGCTTAGATCGGATGTATATTAGGTATATTTTCCTAATGTTGGCCTAGCTAAGATCTCTAAATCGGTATAGTTTTGAGAGTTCCCTCGTTGTCAGATCCTGCCTCTCCGTGTGGTGCTTTCCCTATCCGCGTGCGGAAATCATTAGGTCCAGTACTATGCCTTTGGCGGAGCAACCGTATCTCCTCGCCTGTTACTACGGGTCACGTAGACCAACGGCTCAACGGGATGATCCTGAACTTAGCCCTGTTCGTTCGGATCTTCCATCTCCTCTCGTACTGGTTGATGTAATAATCCTTGTAATACAAGGACATGCCAAAGACAAAAGAAAAGTTTAGGGATTGCTGTAGTCAAGTTACTGCAAACAACAGTCGGAGAAGAAGGTTACGTAAATAACTTAAAAGGGTATAGGAGGAGGAAAGATAGGTCGGTGGCTATACACCGGTGCGTCGTGTGCATGGTGGTGTGTGTTGGGGTATTGACTGGCGGAGCTGATGGTTCAGCAAGGCAGGGAGGGATCCGGCTGCTCGGCGCACTTGCTGGTGCTGTTACTTGTATATAGGTGTAGGTAAGGGGTAGTTGAGGGCTGCTGGATATTTTGCGTGCCATAGCAGCCCTTTGGATGTTGTGTAATCGCGTGTATAGTTGTTCCCCCTCGAGTTTCCTTAGTTGTCGTGCCTAAACGTATGTAGTTGTACTTATTCAATGGCGTGAGTTTATTTGAGTCTTCTAGTGTCGACATTCTCGTGTAGAGAGGAGAGCGACAAGCGCGCTTCAGAGCGGAGTTCTGAATGCGTTGTGCACTCCTCTGCCATGTGGGGCTTGCGGCCGGTAGAGTTATTGGTGCGTATGTTAATAGTGGTCTTAAGAGTGTCAACGTCTCTTTGACCATTATATACATGGCTCGCCATTGGGGGAATACCCTCGGGCTTCTCTCCCCCATAGGGAAGGCCACACTTGTGCCTGGGCCGAGCGTGTAGAGATGTTGATTTCCCGGCCAGGCGGTCAGCTCGAAACGAAGCAGCTGTGCGATAGCAGCGAATTCTTGAGAACCATAAGTTTTCCCATAACGCGTTCGGGAGAACTTATGGTTGGAGAAACCATGTTCTTCTGGGACAACACATAGACGAGTCGATTTGAGGGGTGGAGTCCCCAAACTTATTGGATTTCTGAAAAGATTCTCTCGCTGAACAGGTCAAGGTTCAGTGTTGCCCCCCGACCCCGTGCTCAATGGCCCTAGTAATTTGCTTGAACTCTATACCTCCTCATAAACTTTCACTTCCCTTATCTTCAGTATTCGCTTTACTTTGCTCTTTTTTTCTAAAAACTGGTTGAGATTCCTTCCTATAGTTTTTAGGTTTGTAATATCACTTCATCGGTTAAATTTATAATTAGATGAAATTCAATTTAACTTTTAAGTTTGCCTATGCAAAGGAGAGTCAAGAATCAAATTTATATATTTTTTTTATCATTGTAAAATCCGCTTCTTTAAATCGCCTTATTTTTTTCCAATTTCGTATAAAAATTGATTTTTAAATTTTATCTTTCTTTCAGCATTGAGCTAAATTAATGGGGGTTTTTTTTCCGAGTCTCTCCTAGAAATAAGTTTATATATGAAGGGAGGAGTGGAAAGAAAAATTATACCAAACCTCAATCATTCATCAACCCTAGTTCGTCACAGAGGAATTTGAACCTCATTGATGCTGACGAACCTCAGATATCATTTTTATTCTTCCGTCCCAAGACCAATACCCTTATCTTGTCCCAGTTATAACTTTGATATTCAGAGATGTGTTCCGTGCCCCCACGACACTAGTCTAACTCAGGGGTCGCCAAACCTTTTCCACAGTGGGCCAGATAACTGAGAGAATGATGAGTGCGGGCTGCATAACGAATTTGTTCAATACAATATAGTGCATACACAAAAAGTTAAGACAACCAACATATTTATTTACCAATACACAAAAAATAAAGACAACCAACATATTTATTTACCAAAAAGTTATCAAAGAAAGCGTCGTTAGCAATAAGATAGTATTATCACACCCAGAGCGCACATATCCGAGTCTCACAAACTAAGCAGCAAAAAAGGTTAGTGAGATTTGTGAAAGTGGCCTTTAGCTTTGAAGATAGCGTAAATATTTGCTTTGAAATTGCTGCATCCAATCAAGAGAATTGCATTCATATTTTAGCTCCTCTGTGGCACAGTGCAGCGGCGGGCTGTAGTTTGGAGGCCCTGGTCTAACTCATAGGTGAGAGAAGAAGGGCGATAGAAGGATAGCATGAAAGTGGGGGGTTGGGTTGGGGGGGGGCGACGGTGAATAGAATGTATCTGTGCCAGGATACTGGCTGATCTCTTTATTGTTGATTGATTCTACTTCTTCTTTCTCTTGTTTGATTAATTTGTATTACCCTATTCAGGTAGTCAGTGCTAATTCGTTTTTTAATAAATTCTTTAATATATTTATATATATATATATATATATATATATATATTTATATATATATATATATATATATATATATATATATATATATATATATATATATATATATATATATATATATATATATATATATGTTTATTTACCTTATTCAGGTTGGTCACTTCTAATTCGTTTTATATCATATTTTAGTATGTACTTTTATATATATATATATATATATATATATATATATATGTTTCTTCCAATTGCTTCGTTTTTGTTTCTTTTTTCTTTCGTATTTCTATTTCAGGCATTCCTGCCTTTATTTTATATTGTGTGTTAGCTTGTCTTCCTCTAGTCAGATCCTGGAGCTTATATGACGCGTTAGGTGGAAGAAAGGCCTAAGCAACAAAATTTTAAAATGGCGTTTTTCACGGATAAGTTATCCTTATAACTTTGTTTATCGTTATACTAAATATCAGAGTCTAATTCGAACTAATTCATATCCAAATTTCAACAATGCCTTGTGATGGTCAGTTCAAACAAATTGAACAAAATATAAAAAAAAACAGTATAATGATATTATTTATACAAAGAAATATAATGTAAAAGCAATAACTACGTCTGTTTCTCAGCGCTTTAAAGTGGTAGAAGTTGAACAAAGTAATTTTTTCGATTTTGACGTTTTACAAGAGCGAAAAGTCAAAGAGAAATCAAAGGCAATTAAATTTATTGATGCAAGAAAATTTGTTTTGGATCATCAATACAAAGAAGGGTACGTGATTTCCTCTAGACTTCAAACAAGCCCAAACAGTAATAGTCATCCTGTCAGGCTGCAAAGAGGAAGAAATTCTTACAGCTGCAATTTGTTCAATTTAGCTCGCGAGCCGCTGCCTCCAAAGTATTCTCAGATGCTCCCAATAACAAAGGAAAAGAAAATTGATATCCAACAACTTACAAAATTAATGCCAACAGACGCAGCGAAATATTATACAAATTTGTTAGGACAAATGGAAACTGAAAAAGACAAACAAGAAAATGTTGAAATAGACGTAACCGATAAAACTTTGGATAATACCAGTTAACTGCAAGATGTATAATATACAAACTTTGGAAGTCTCTCCTGAAAAAATTTGAACATGTGGCTTCGACCCTTCTTCCACCTAACGCGTCATATGAGCCCGAGCTCCATCCCCCCTGCGTAACTCGAGATGCTGAGCTCAAATTCCCGCATTTAGTTCAAGATTAATTCCGAATGTATACCTCTATTTACTTGAAGCTAATTATATTTGACTCCATTTGGTACAGATTTACTTTCTTCGTCAATTCAGAAGGAACGAAGTAATTACCCGCTTAGCCAACCTGTCAGTTTCAGGTAGTCTTCATTACCATTAATTTGAGCCTATCGCACTCAAAGAAGGTCAAGGAGGCACGTTATCTCGGCGAGTTGACTGAAAGAGTCTATTTCCATCCTCTTGTCTCTTATTCCGTTTATTTGGGAAATTATTCATCACTGTCGAGTGGGTCGAAAAGGCAAGCTAGGTGAAGGGGTTGGACGTGACTCTGAGCGGGTCCTAAAGTATTTTATACGACAACAAAAACGAGCTTTCAAAACCCTTGAATTCATTCAGAAAAAAATATTAGTTTTCATTCTTGTTACTAAGCGAATTCATTTTTAAAAGAACATGGTAACATGACATTCAGCTTATTTCCCTGAATAGCCTCATGTCTCGCCATAAAATAGAACTGCGCTAGTTTTTTTATCTTTAGGGGTTGCAAGTTCACTACGTTGGTGATTTATCTTTCGTTTTCTTTTGTTTTCTCCTTTCTCTCTTTAATTGCTATTTCTTTATTGTTGCGCACCAATCGTTCTCTACTCAATTAATTAAATATCCAGCGATTTGCTGTAGTTGTAAAACGTAATTTACCGTAGTTGTGATTAAAATAAGGGGAGAGCTGTTTCTCGATTCCCTTACGTCATTCATTGGCAGAACTTGAAGAAGGCAAAATATTTCATTTATTTATCATCCTCAGAGATGTGTTGCGTTTCCCTAGGACATTAGTCTAACTCAGAGGTCGCCAAACCTTTTTCACAGTGGGACAGATAACAGAGAGAATGACGAACGCAGGCCGCATAACGTAGTTGTAAAACGTACGCCATTCTTCGACACCTGGGTGAGTGAGGCATGGCCTTTCTGTTAGATTTGTTCAACAGGATCTGGGTAGAGGGTCTCCGCCCGGATTCCTGGCGAATCGCGACTGTGCTCGCTTTTCTACCCCTGCCGGTTTCCGCCCAATCTCTCCAACCTCTTGCGTGTGCAAGTTGATGGAGAAATTGGTAAATGTTAGATTAGCTTTTTTCTAGACAGTGGAGGCCATCTGTCTTCTGCACAGTGCGGCTTCTGCTAGTTCCACTCTACGTCGGATGCTCTGCTCCGACTGGAAAATGCAGTCTGCGAGGCCTTCCTTCGTAGACAGCACTATGCCACGGTGTTTTTCGATCTGGAGAAGGCCTATGATCCCGCATGGCGATACGGTATCATGGAGACTCCACACGATGGGGGCGATGGGACTCCTCCCAGTCTTTATATCTGAATTTTGAGAGATCGTCGATTCCGCGTACGGCTTGGGGGAGCTCTATCCTCCGCAATGGAACAGGAAGAGGGTGTCCCACAGGTAAATTTCCTCAGTGTCACACTCTTTGCCCTGAGCATCAACGGCATCACCTCGGTGCTGCCGGAAGATGTTTTCGCTACGCTCCTTTGGTGCGGCCCAGATGCCAACTCTGGAGCATCGACTCCAACAGGCATTGAACCGGATCTCTCGCTCTGCCGAAGCGCACAGGTTTTGGCTTTCCTTGACTTAGCCTAAAGTGGTGCACTTTTGCCGCCATCCACGGCTCCACCCTGACCCAGACTTGTTTCTCAATTGGGTACGTCTGGAAGTGGTTGAAACGCACCGTTTCCTTGGTCTTGTATTTGAACGACGCCTCACCTGGGAGGCTTATATTCGCAGCCTTGGGGGAACTTGTACCCGCGCCATGGATATTCTTCGTTTTTTGACGTTCAGCGATGGGGTGCTGATTGGGCTACTGCCTTACTTTTTTATCGCTCTTTTGTTCGTTCGAAGCTCGACTACGGATGCGCGTTTTATGCATCCGCAGCTGAGCGTGTATTGCGGAAGGTGGACTCGATCCACCACACCGGCCTTCGCCTGGCGACCGGTGCCTTCCGCACAAACCCCAATGAGAGCCTACTTCGAAGCTGGGGAGATGCCACTCGCTTTGCACCGTGCACAGTGCATTATTCGCGTGTACGCGCGAGCCCGGCGCCTCCGTCAGTCGCTAACAGCTCTGACTGCATCCGCAGCTGATTTTGACGGTGTCTATGCAAGCCGATAGATGCCAGTGATACCGTAAGCCGTCTAGGTTTAAGGCAAAGCTAGGAAACTTCTTCGAGAGCTAGGTATAGCTCTCAGGCCGGTAGCACCCCTGGTTCTGCCCAGGACGCCACCCTGGAGGGTGCTACCTTTGGTTATTTGTCGCCACGCCTCTGCTCCCAAAGCTTGTACGTCGCCGGGAATATTGCGTTCGACCTTTTTGGAGCACACCTTGTGTCATGCTGAAACCGTGCCAATGTATACAGATGGCTCCAAGTCCCAAGAGGGGGTGAGCTCCCACGCCGTATCCCCAGGCGGCGCCGGGCGCGCCAGGACCTAGTCTTTTACTTCACGAATGAGACACGCACCACATTGGTTCGAAGACGCGGGATGTGTCTCTCCGCAATTGACACAATTGGCCACACAAGATTGGGACCTATCTTGTGTGGCCTCTGAGCAACTTACACAGACTTTGCACGTCTACAGGGGCGATTCTCGTGGCCGAAGCAGTGGCAGTAGAACTACCTTCGTGGCAGTGGCACGTATGCATTTACGTGGTAGCCATACCAACCGGCACAAACCCACTCAGGCAGCCTATCACAGTCGAAGGTGACGAAGAGTGTAGGAGTGGGTCTCGGGGCCACTCCCTGTTTCCTCATCACTCGTTCGACCTTGACCGGTCACTTCCTTCACAAAGTTCATGGTAGAGTGCGGCGTCACACTCACGGAGGTGCCATCAAGTGTCCGAAGAGAAGTAATCTTGGCTACCTCGGGAGTCATCCAAACATTCGCTAGAAGGCTCCCTTCCGGTCAAGCTAGCTAGTGTTCTTCTCTAATGGAACATGAGGCCATCAGTGGAGCGAATAACTAGAAAGCGCTTGAAGCCAGCGGGCTCTAATACGCCAGGTAACCTTCTGAATGAGAAACCCCGACGTAATCGAGGCTGCGCACTCGCATTTTTTTTTGTCAGGGACTCGCCCCCGGGAGCGGACTTGCCGATCTTCGATTGGTCGATTACCGAAACGGCAGTAGACCCCATCCGTCCCTGACGCGCCCACAAAGTGAGAGGAGCTCTTAATTTTTTTCGTCTTGCAGTTTTTTTTCTTTTTTAGGAGAGGAGGGTGAGGTGTGAGGCCACTTGGCTCCTCCGCCGGAAGGAGCCCTTATACCGGATGGATCGGCCTCAGCAAGATCCTTCTCCGAGATGGACAAGATCTCTGTTGTCAAAGGGGAACCAGCCGGTGCAGGAGGTCCCTCCTCTCCATGTGGGCCCTTTGGGTCCCGAGCCATCTGAGCAGCTTGTACACGGGGGGACTCTGGGTCTGTGCTCGTCGAGGGCACCGGTTCGACCCCATGGAAAATTCTACCATCTGGTGTTGGGTCACCTCGAGGACCATGTCCATCTCAGAGGAGGGGGAGGGTGCTTCATGGGGACATCCCTCCCAAGACATAATTGATCCAATTCGAGGACTCTTTTTCTCGTCTTTGGCCGGCGAACCGGCATCCGTCAGGAAAGAGAGGGCGGCAGGTACACTTACCCCCTGCAAACTAGTCATGCACGCAAGCAAGACATTAGGGGGCACGGGCCGACGGGCCTTACAATCCCTTGCTTCCCTAACGGGTTTGCCCTATCGAACCTCTCCCACCGGGAGCGGTCAATTCTGGGCCGCTGACGTGCTTTCTTGGCAGTCCCCTGGGAAAGTAAAGGAGGGATTGCCGCTATAAGAGGGATTTGCTCAAGAGCGACTCCAGAGAATCGGGTGAGGGAGGGAGTCCCCTGCACCGGTAGGCTTGGAAGAGGACTCGGAGGAGTAAACATTCTCTCCGCTAAAAGAAGTTTAGAGGTTCCCCTGAGAAAGCAGAGGGGGGATCTCCTTTTCTACCGTGGAGCTACCCGAGGGCGGCTCCGACGTTGGTAAAGGGAAAAGGGAGAATGTTTGTTTGTTTTTTTCATCATCGGGCATGGTGACCTTATTTTTATCAAGGGGATGCATACGCTATTCACCCCCACACAGTAGCCCGCTCTGCGAATGGTGAACACGGGGCCGGGAAACACAGCTGCCGCCATTTAAGACCACACCTCCTGCCCAGTGGCCAAGCAATCCTTCGGCATGGCGGCTCCACCTTGGGCTGGGCGTAAAATTGATAAACAGTGAAAGGAGAGAGGAAGGTGAAGGTGGGGGTGAAGCAGGTTTTTAAAAACCCACCACACCAAACCGGAGCTCAGGGGTGAGGGGGCATTGACCCCTCCACCCCGATCTGGGATGGTTTGACGAGAAGCTCGTCGGTGTCTACCCTGTAAAATTAGAGGCCCACCAGAGGAAGTTGTGGGAGAGGTTGTATGGAAAGTGAGGAAGCAGGGTAAGAAGACAGGGTGTCAGAGAGAAGAAGAAGAGGCTAAGCTGGGGCCTGACGTCGCGCTGAGTCGTGTCAACACGGCGGCCAGGAAAGCAAATCTGCTGACAAACCATATCAAAATGCGAAGTTATGCCATATATAAAAATGCATAGCAATAATCTCAAAACAAGGTCTAAAAGTATTGAAAACCCTAAACAAAGTTTTATTAAAATACTTTGTGGAATAGCCTTTGCTGGCAATGAGAGCCCCTTGCTGTTTCTTTTAAGAAGCCATTACTTCGGCCTCACTGGATTGATGAGCTTGAAACGCGGATCTTCAATTTCCCTTACTGACTTTTGATTGAGGTCCGTAGATTAACTGGCTCATCTTTAGATTGCTTTTATTATTTAAGTTATTTTTGATTTTCTTTAGCAGTATGTCCCAGATCGATATCGTGTGTTCAAATACCCAAAAGGCCTTGGTGACGGGATAAAAGTTTTGGTTAATATGGTGGGTCACAAAAGTTTACAACACTGTTAGAAATGTAAATTTACATTGTTAAATTTCCACATGCGTTGTAATTTCATTAATCTATGTTAATCGAAAGTATGTTATTTAAATTTTCATATTTAACTGACTTATAAACTTTGGCGGGCAGTTCTTTATCACGACACATGGCTCCAATCCATCCTTCCTCCGATCCCATACCACTTTATGACGGTGTTCTTTGGTTTGTGTACGCATTGTTCTTTGCCAACAAACTTGATAATGAGAATTAGAAACGAATCCCTCGAGCTCGCTCCGAATCGGACGAACCAAAGAAGACTAATCTAATAGCTATCATCTGCCTTACATAAATGGTCCTTAGCAAAGGCGAGACGAGCGTGCACTTTTCTCGTTCTCCATGATCGCAACTGATGCTGGCGCAGCGCGTGACTGTAACAGTCGTTCGCGTTTCTTAGAGCAGCACTAACTCCTTGTCACTAGTTCTTGACTGTTTTTAGTTACGTGCACGTGATTCTATACGTTACTAGGTTGGTCGGAGGGATGGTAACCAGTTTACTTTTCAATGAGTGTTCTTTTTGCAATAACATCGTAACTATTCGGCCAATTTTAACGCTATTTGAAACCCTTATGTTGTTTTACATTCTCTTTCGAATGATATAATTGCCAAGGTCATCCCAAGGTTAGTTCGGGAAGTATTGAAAGTATTGAAGGTCTTAAGGTCAGATGGCCATAAGTCAGAATAATTGAGAGCACGCGAGTTAGGTCAGTTGACCTTGTTCTATAATTCTGTTGACATCACAGCTTGGACATCAGATCGAGGGTGATTCGCTGCTGAGGCGCGTTCATTCGACTTGCAAAGTATCCAAGCAGCAAACGGTGCCTGTATAGACGAATAACAAGGGCATCGTTTGCGTCTTCAGCATTGCGTGTCCTATTGCAGCGATGGGCGACGCCAAAGTAATACATTTATTCCAATTAAGTGTATTTAGTTTAAAATTCCTAAGGTTTCAAATGAACCACTGTTATCAATTAGAAACCTCTTGTCTGCAATGGTATTAACAAATATTATTTTAGAATGGGTATTGAATACTTCTAGTGCACGTCTTAAAACGATAACTTACTATATATTTAACTATTTGGTGTCCATTTTATTATTTTAGATATTAAAACTACCGTGATGAAATTTTGAAGAAAATACTTGCAATATAAGTAATGCATCTAATAGAAAACCCGTTTTCCAAAGGTGTAGTGGATAATTATCTGCCCTAGAGTATAAATCCATTATGGACCAGCCGGGATGGATATTGTCTCGAAGGAAACGAGCAGAAACTAATTGCTCAGAGATTTGATGGAAGCAAATGTCCTAAAAGGAAAATAAGGCGGGCCTATCCCCGTTGCCGGAGCCCGCTTCCTTGTTGCCTTTTTGCTTTGTTTTCTTTTTTGTTGTTTTTTTAGCCTTTGTCCTGTCTTATTGTTATTTGTTTTGTTTTTTAGCAGTCGACAGATGGGCTCCTAAAATAATAAAAAAAGGGCCTCAAACTCCCCCGTTGAAAAGACAACGTCTCCCCGCTTTCGGTTTCACGTTTCTTTTTAATTACTCCGGGTATGAATCAGGAAGTGTGTGTGTGTACCACTGGACAAAATATGTCTCTCTTATACTGTAAGTACTGAAACATCTCCTAAACAGTAACTGTGCCCTGGTGAGTCTGTCCGTTTGGCAAATTCTCACCATTTATGTAAATGCTCTTTTTTATTGAATGCATATCAAGTTTTATTTGCTCTTTCACATTTTCAGCCAAACTTTACTCTTTCGATTGATATTTGCTAAAAAAAGTAACGAGAATGCGAAAGTAAAAAACAAAGAAAAACTTGTCAAATTCCTAACGGTATTAACCTGTATAACTTGAAGATGTATCGCAGAATTCGGTCCTGGGTGCTGGAGGAGGATGAAGTTTTTTTTCGGGATATCTCCGTCCTCAAGAAGGTAAGAATTAATACTTTTCACAAAGTAATTTCTACTAGGGTGTTGTTGTGGATCTGAGAAGGTTTCGGGTTGCAATACCAGTATGCGAAGCCCGTCTATGCCACCGTCAGTGTGACATTTTGAAGATACGAGAAATGGGGATGTTTGTTTTACTCCCAGAACAGATGAAAATAGGGGCAGACAAAACAATAATAAAAAGGTGGGACGCGGGAGTCATAAGTATTGCTTTGCATATATTAAAATACAGCGAAAACTAACCGGGGCAACTCCACCGCAAAGATTCAGATAGAGGTTCTGTTTCATGAATAAAGTGGTGGAATTAGGAGAAGCAAAATATGTAGAGGTACATACCCTAACTCGACAATTTGAGAGTGGGAAGGTGGGCAATTATTCCAAGTCTTCCATTATTCCGCAATGAAATATACATAAAGATTAGAATTACAGTCTCTGGCAGACCCGTGAGCACGAGGGCCGGCCCTCGTTGGAAGGGAAGTGGCCTACAGCGAGCGAGTGCAGAACGCTTCGAGTCCAAGGAAGGCTTCACCACTTTGGTCTCAAGAAAATGTATTACCCCATTCGTCAGGCCAAGACGTGAAATTCATATGTCGTTTTTGCCAAGGAAAGATGAGATGGAAGAAACCGGTTTTTCGGTGGGTTATGTTTGTGGCAACATAGAGGGCCAAAACTATCTGCACGTTTGTTCAGAATTTAATTACCACCTAATTTGCGGGTGCCCCCTTCGAGCGCCGAAAATTTAGGTGTCCGTTCTCACCATAAACGAATCCAGCCGTCGAAATCCAACGCCTTATCCCTTTCCTGTCGTGATCACTTTCCCATTCAAATTTCCTTTGCCGGCCATTGAATGCGTTGGCCCGCATTCAAGGAATATCGTTTAGGTCGGTTGATGAGGTCGTTGAGTTCTTCTCTACTACCATTCCTCGATCGTCTGGTCGTTTTGCATGCCGTCCTTCTCTTTGTTGGTCAGACAGGTGTGAGACTGCCCTCGAAGAGAAGGTTTACAAGCTCCGCCCGATTGATTACGCCTTGTGGGAATTTCATCCAGCGATAACTATGTCCCTGTAGATGTCTAAGGCGCGCTTGTCTATCTTATTGCCCGGCAAGTGTGTTTCTCTTCACTTAACGGTAAGATCACTCATGCACAGGTGTGGAAGAGTGTCGAAAGGATTTTGGCAAGTTCTCGCAGAATGGCAGAATCGTAATCTCGGACGGACCCTGCATCCATGGCGGAGTCCTCGACCAGATTATTTTGTCGGGTTGCTGCTCCGCCTGCAATTAAAGCACGATGTGGGCTTGCTAGAGGGCGCCATCTAAACTTGCCTACAGAGGTGGGGAACCCTTCAGTGACCTGTTGACGCTAATTGAGCTGCGCTCTCGCTTCGAGCGCGGATATTTTTCTTTGTTTTTTTAATATAACCTAAAAATAGGTTAAACAATTAACTTTAATATGACAGCAAAATTAAATAAAAACGTACCAGTGAATTGTTAAATAGTGATCCAAGTATATAAATATAAATATCAAAAGTTCTTGATTTTTTAAGCGGGTCCGTGCGGATTACGTTTCTTTTGAAGGATCTCAGTTTTCATTCTCAGGATTGATTTAACCTCTTTCTGAGCGTAGAACGGCACCCGTTTGTCTCATTTGTTTGCTTTCAATCTTAGATCCTATCTTGTTAATTTGGGAAAAGGGTGAAAATCAACTGGGTCATCTCCGCCCCAAAGATGGGGGGTTTTTTTAAGGCTTCTCGAAGAAGTGAATTTGAGAAAACGGTGGAAGGTACATGGGCGAAGTAACCGAAACTTCGTTGCCACACTCAAGCGAAAGGACCCGGCGGTCGCCATAGAAGATACGAAGCGGATGAAATGAAGAATGTACAGTTGACACAATTAGTTATGGTACGCGTTACGCTCGCTGAATATCGTTGTGTGACAATTTAATATATTATTATGAAACGGTTTTGTTCCAATGCAGTGATGCCAAATTTTCCCCACCTCTTCATTTTTCCAGCTTAAACATCATCATCATCAAATTTATGAAGGGGAGATTTTTTTTTAGTATTTGAATAATAATTTCATCTTAGTTTGGTTATGACTTATGATTTTATCAAAGTTATTTCTGATATTTTTTTATAATATCAAAAAACAAAATGGTGAAGTTCAGAAATAAATAGAAGTATCGAAATTTTGTGAATTTTTTAAAACCCAAAGAATTACAAATGGTGAAGTTCAGAAAATTTATTTATATATATCTTCTTCTATAACTATATTTTAGCAACGTGATATTTTGAAAGGTGAGAAATTTAGTTTCGAGTTCCTTTTTAAAATTATAATAATTGGCGAAGTTGAGAAAATTTATAAAGATTTAACCATGGCTGCTTTTTTTTAGATTTTAAATTTTAATCTTAGGAGCTTTATATACTTATTTAATTTATAATTATCAATATCACAAAAATATTCACATTAACATTTGGCTAACGTGTGATGAAAAATATTTTTAATTGGCACACCTCAAAATCCAAAGCTATTAGAGGATTTATTAAATAAATATCATGGTTAGCTTACCTTTGTTCAATTCATTTTGAAAAATTCACTAATTAGGACAGACCTAATATAAAATAAAGAGATTTTGATATTTAGAACAACTTGAATCTTTTCATGGAAAACTAGGGATGAATTGTGTGTGTGTGTGTGTGTGTTCTAGGATTTTTGTTTTATCTTGAATGCGGCTGTGTCAAGACTCCAGAGGGAAGCTTGTATTGTGGTGAGTGAGCTGGGTTGAGTATGCGAGCAGTAATTGTCTCACCCCAACCCCCTTCAGACCAATGTTTCCTGTTCACTCGCTCCATTATTTAAGCTTCCACATTTGGAGACTTCGACGCCTCCCCAAAATATAAGTTGTATATGTTATGTAAGTAATCCGATGCCTCTTGCGGTCAACAAATGAAGAAAAATGTTAGATAAAATAAGCAATAAAGTGGATAATGTTTAATGTCATTTTTAAAAAAAATATAATTTAGCCTCTAAGAATAACTTTGAATTCGAAAGAATCGTGGTTCCTGCCCCTCCCCTGCCCCTGCCCCTGCCCCTGCCCCTGCCCCTGCCCTAGCACCCTTGCTTATCTGGAGACAAAGTTTCTACCACCAAGTCCGAGAGCTTCCTTTATCCAAACTAGTCTTAATGAAGTCAGATTTTCTATGGCATTTTTTCAATAGATTCGTTTTAATCTTCTGTGATCCTTTGCCTTCGCCCTTTCTCAATAACCTCTTTGAGTTTAATATATTTATTCTCTTTAATGTGCCATTCCGTCTCGTTTTTTGCCTCGTCGGAATTTATTTTAATCTTCCTCACATGTGTCATTGTTAGCTTACCTCGTTTCATTAAGTTGTGTCTAGCTTTACACGACTTAAAATCGTTCCATCTTTTTTTCTAATTATTCTGCCATTAACCTTTTCGCTCCTGAATTATCTGTAGTACGGCGCCCAATCACCTCGCAGTGAGCGCCATTAGACTCGGAAATCCTGAAGTATCATTTTCTTAGAATTTCTTCAAACTTATTTTTTATATTTGTTTCAGTGAATAAAAAATACAATATGGTTATTGAAATCAAACAAATAAAGAAACTAATCTAAATTGTTGCTCAGAAGTACCAGCAGAGAGGACAACTGAAACGAACTTGAAATTTTAATCTGGTACTTAAAAGTATCGCTAAGTCTTGAAAGGGTTAGCCGTCCGCTGGTGTGACTCGGAAGGCATTCAATTTGCTTTGGTTAAGTTTAGGGAGCGACACTCATCGTATCTTTCTCTCCTCAACAGATTGAGACAGTGAGACTCTTGGATCGTTTCAACAGCCGGAAGCCATCAACAGGAACGCTTTACCTAACCGCCACACATCTCATCTTCGTCGACCCTGACGCGAAGAAAGAGACCTGGGTGAGTACTTGTATATGAGGAGGAAGCGAATAGACAATCCTGAAGGCACAAACATGTCATGCACCGACATCAGCACCAATCCTTTAGTGATCCATTCACATGTTGGTTATTTTTTTTCTATTGGTTTTCTACCTCATAAATTTTAGAGATGATTTATGAGATACTTAAATACGAATAACTTTTAAGAGTATTTCTTATTAGCTTTTAGAAAGAATTTTGGAAGCAGTCTGCGTGACTCGACACTTAAAATAGACATAGCAAATTTACTTGCTCATTTCTAAAGATTTTTTTTTATTTATCCTGAACTAAGAGACGAAAGCGAACAAAGTTTGAAAAGAAAGGAAGAGGGGAGAAGCGAAAATTCGTTCGAATTACGACAGACAACCATTATTTTCGCTTCTTTATCTTTGTCACTTGTCTTTTAATTTCCCGTCAGATATGAATTCCTCAATTAATAAACAGTCAATTCCGGGTGTTATGCTTCGGTCTATAATAACGCCCTAAATTAAGAAACCATATCAACGAGTGTGGCTTTATAAGCTCTTTTAATGGGTAAACCAAGTTTAATAGAAGGTAGAAGAAACCCTGTCGTAGAATGACCAGCACATATATATGTATATTATATTCAGAGAGTTAGCGGTCAAGGTCAATTGAGTGACCTTCGCTCGTCTCCCAGCAGTGGCAGACGAGGGGGGCGATAGGAGAATGGGGTTTTCCAATTCGAGCGCGTGGAAGGATTTATCTAAAGAATCGAGTGCAATTGGCCGTTAGTATAATAAAGAAGGCTGCGGACTCTGGGGCTATGAAACGGAGGATACCAAAATAATCTTTAATAATTACAAGAGATCTAGAACATATATACAAATGGAAAAGGTTTCAAACAGATAATTAGTGTTTACAGGGATCAGATTAAAGAATTACCGGGAGCGATTAAATAAACTTACAAGCGGCTGCTGTTGAGCCAATATACGAACATGCACTTTACGAGTCGACTGGTCAAGAAACACAATTTAGTTGCTGGAGCCTATCTTGAGGTTGGAGGCTTTATGTGACGACACAGGGGGGTGGGTGATCGAATGATTAAATCGTAATCGATGGATTTTAACCTCGAGGAGTGAATTCGAGGGAGTACTTGAGCCAGACGAGGTTAAAATCGATTCCAAGGATAGCCAATTGAGTGGGGCTAAATTCCTTCGGTGAGAATTCTTGCTTTCGAGCTCAAGACGAGGAATGGAGCTAAATCGAGAAAAAGACGTGTCTCGTGCAGAAAGGCGGGCCTATACTGGCTTTTCCCGGCTGAGCCTAGCATTATATATGGGCCGGCCGGAAGCGAAAATGCCACAGGCCACGGAGGGAGATCATCTTAACCAAATACTCCACCGGGGAATAGAGATGAACTCCAGCGGGGTTTCTTGATAACGCCTGGAGACGCGAGCAGCGTCTTCTTACACCCGTTCGCTTGGAATTCTTGCTTCTGTCCTATCAGTGGAAGTGGCTCGAGTGTCTCACGGTTCCCACGATTTTTTATCCGCGTGCCCGACCTCGTGCCCAGCCTCATGGCTTCTCGGTCACATGGCGGTATTAACCTCTATTCCCGACATCTACCTTCCTAACATGGAACTTTTGGGGAAAGTGTCATCTGACAATCGCTGGATGGGGGTTAAGCGTCCTAATTTTCCTGACCTCAGGGGCTGAACAATCAATGGGGGATACCTGACCTTAGTTCGAACGAATTCAAGTGGCTAAATCATATTTAAATATAACGATTATCCAGATACACAAAGAAGGAATAAATGAATTGATACAGGACAAAGAGAGTATTGACTTACAAGGACTAAAGTTAATTTCAAACGGAGGTTCGATCACCTCAGGTCAATAACTACCTAGGGCTACGCAAGCAAATAACACACACACACACACACACACACAAGATAATACAGGAACAAATACGAGAGGGAAATATATATTACAAGGAAATCAATTGAGCCAGAAATACAAAGAGTCACAGGATCGTTCTCAGTTTGCGAACAGAAACATTTACTAATATATATATATATATATATATAAGCATGCTAAAAATAATCAATCATGAAATTTAGAAATCATAAAATTTCCTTTAGATTAGCTTGAGATAGGCTATAGAGAGTTTCTAATCAGGGTATCTGCGACACAATTCTCTGAGCCTTTGATATATACAATCTTAAATTGAAATTCCTGGCGGAATAAGTTCCAGCGCATAAGCCTACCATTATTGTTCTTCACATTTCGCAAATATAACAGGGTCTTGTGATCGGTCTCAACAAGGAATTCTTTAACTATGAGGTACATCCTATATTGTTTTCATCCCCATATGATGGCAAGGGCCTCTCGCTCGATGACGGCCTAATTTTTTCTCCCGAGGCAGTAGCTTAGGCTCGCGTACGCAACGGGGAAGCTTTCACCATTATCACCATATTGGAGTAGCATGCAGTCTATTCCTTCGTCACTCGCGTCGGTTCTAATACCGAAAGGCATGTTAGGGTTGGGGAGTCGGAGAATAGGGGCGAACGCTAATTTTCCCTCAAGCTCGTTGAAGTGGGCGACGGTTAACGGGGCCCAGACAAGGTGTTCGGGTGACTTTTTCTTTAGCAAATCGAACTGCCCGGCACAGCCAGGAATCTCTGAGATCATGTCTTCGAAGCGACTCAGTAGCTGGTTCAGCTGACTCTTCAGGTTTGGTGGCAGCTGATCTTTAATATCCTAATCGGTTGAATGGGAATCGATGGTGCTGCGGTGCGGGATTTCTCGGTAATCGAACAAGTCCACGGGCAAGTAACGGTCCCACTCTCGGGGCTGGTCTGCACAGCTTTTTCAAGATTGACCAGACTGGTATTAAGCCTTTCGCAGATTCCGTTTGAGGCAGCGTGATAGGGGCTGGTAAAAGGGGGTTTCACCATTCAGAGTTTACCAACATACTCCATTAGTTCGGAGGTGAACTGGCGGCCCCGATCGGACAATACCTTCTTAGGCACTCCAGCTCGGCAAAAGATAAGAGATGAGCGCCTCGGGGCAGTTGATGCTATCTATCCTTTTCAGGGGTACTGCCTCGGGGAAACGGGTAGCAAAATCAACCAGGGTAAGCACAGAGTGGTGCTCTTCACTGGGCCGTGGGGTTGATTGGCCCAATCAGGTCGATTGCCACAAGGGCAGCGAATTTGACACGTCCTTTTGCGGCTGTCTTACATATATCGAATTAACGGCAATAACTCGAAATGTCATCTGCAGCACCGGGCCAATAAAAATATTTCTAGATTCTCTGAGCCGTCTTAGTGTGGCTGAAGTGTCCAGAAAATAAACTGTCATGGGCAGTCTTTAAGATGACCAGGACATGGGATGGGGAATGTATGGGCCTCGGAACTATTACTTTCTGAGCAAGCGCGGGACAAATGGTTGTCCTTCACGATGTATGAGATGACTGTTTTTACTGGTGAATTCTTGTACGATGGCGGGGGCTTCAAGGGGGGCGGGCGTCTCTGTTTCGTCCTGAGATCGCGTGATGACGGGTTGAGCCACAAGGGGTGGAGGAAACCCGGGAGCACTGCCCAATCAAAACAGCGCAGAATTTTATTGGGACTGCTACTACCTCAGCCCAGCCGGTAAAGTATGCACACTCGATGAAACACTTCACGATGGGGAACCGGTTTGCACGCCCCAGGTAGTCATGTAATACCGCAAATTTGACATGGTTCGGAGCTACCGAGGGAAGTAGCTTGTCCGACACCACTATACAAGTACGCCCTGTATCTCGGACAAGGGTGGAGACTCGGCAGCCGTTTACTGCTCCGGTCTCAAACTTTAAGCATCCAAAGGAGTTATTTTCAAACAAGAAATTAACATGGTGGCAAGCGGCAGAAGAGGCAGGTGGAGAGG
Organism: Ceratothoa steindachneri; assembly: GCA_963969495.1. NCBI lineage: Eukaryota > Metazoa > Arthropoda > Malacostraca > Isopoda > Cymothoidae > Ceratothoa > Ceratothoa steindachneri. Next base: position 32,477,862 of record OZ018335.1, read on the forward strand.
AAGTCGGTGATGGCGCGGGGGTAGCACTAATTTGGGGCACTTGGTTGCAAGAAATGTGAAATTGAAAGTTCTCAGGGTAGTTGGTGTCACATGACCTTCAATACCGCACGTGAAGCACACAATAGGCCTCCTGGGGAAGGATGAGTCCGGGGGATTTGATGAGAAAGGTTTGATGTCCCTAGGTCCAGAAGAAAAGAAGTTTCTGGGCTTCGAGGGGCCAGTTACTTTCACAAACTTGGGTTACGGGAAGGAAATTTTGTTTTACCAGTCTATGCCCTAGGGCACCACGGTTCAGTCTTTCTTCCTTCCTTAGGGTAGTAGTTATGGCTCGCTGCGAATACATCGGCTTCGATCATTCTTTGAAGGTGGAACACCTCCGGTCCTTCACAAACTATCTAATTTCGGAAGAGAGCGAAGCCAAAAGCTGGTCCTTCAGGACGAAGTCGACTAGCGCTTCATAATCGTGGGGGACTTTGGACGAATCAAGCCAGAAATTGAAGTGCCTCTGAAGCGTATACCCAAACCGACGAAAAATTTGATTGGGTTGAATATGGGCGTGGAGAAATTTAGCGGGGTAAAAACCTGGGGTCATATTATATGCAGTCAGCAGTTCCTCTTTCAACATGGAATAATCGATTGTCGCCTCTGACGGGAAGGATATCAAAATATCTTGGAGCTGGGAACTTAGCGACGCCGTTTGCTTCGATATCAAAGTTGTTAACTTAGAATATTTTCTGGAAATGCGTTAAGTAAGACCCCAAATCTTCACCTTCTTTGTAAATTGGGAGTTTCACAGACGCAATTTGCGGGACATCATTTCGCGAGTTGATGAAGAACGTCTTGATTCTCGCTCTATTCATCTCCAATTCATGTTTGCGGATTCTTTCTCTTCTCTATCTCTCCTTTCCGCTCTCTCTTGCTCTTCTCTGTCTCTCCTTTCCGCTCTCTTTTGCTCTTCTCTGTCTCTCCTTTCCGCTCTCTCTTGCTCTTCTCTGTCTCTCATTTCCGCTCTCTCTTGCTCTTCTCTGTCTCCTTTGCGCTCGCTCGACTCTCTCTTCTCTTGTACTTGTACGTATGACAGAAGATACTTGCCGGATAGTCCAAGGAATTGGCCTTGCGATTTGAATAGATCGAACAAAGACATGTTGTCGTGTATTATCTAACTTAAAACCCCCCACAAAATTACGCACACCGACGCGATTATTATTTTCCGTATAAGCACTCGGAAATAAATGCCTCACCGAGTTTGACGCGAGAGCCTTTAACTCTGCCTAACTAACACAAAGAAGAATTCTTACTGACCCTTTCACGGTAAAATTCTGCCTGGGAATAAATGAGATTCACAGTCTCGAAAAATTACACACAGTAACCATACACGGTAAGTAAGAAATGGGTACACAAATAAAATGGTTTGCGGATGACAAATGGGAGATTAAAATGTAAAAGATTATTTCTCCGTACCTTCTTATTAGCCAAAGCCTTCAGCTTTATAGCCACTTAAAAAAACAACCCTTAAAAGACCTTTTAAAAGACAATTTAAAGAACCCAAACTATATATATATATATATATATATATATATATATATATATATATATATATATATATATTATAAAAGAACTCAATGGCGAGTTATGGTATATGATAGTGAAACCAATGTATAGGAGCCAAAAGTTTAATTTACGAGACTAGTTTTGGTATGAAAATGCGATTGTTACAAAAGTCTATAAATAGCGTACAAATCAGAAAAAAGAAGAAGAAAAAAACACAAAGAAACAAAACGGGGGGAAAAGGTCATTAATCATAGGGTGTGGCTCAAAGATCGTTGACTAAGCTGTTTACGATGAGGTTACGGGAATGGAGGCTGCATTTCAATTGCCCATCGACAAATTAAAATTGGGAATTTATCCTATTAATATAGATTTTACTATTTTTGTTTTAAGGAAATCTTTACAATTATATATGATTAGTGCCATTGAATAGTCAATTTGGTGGTTGAAATGGCTAATCTGATTAAAAATACTGGATGTGGTACTGCCTCGTCTGACATCGCCTTTATGTTCCTAAATTCGTTTTGTTAAAGTTCTAACAGTCTCCCCTATGTATAATGATGGACACTTTGTAGAGCCACACGGGATTAAATATATACCTGCTTCATTTGGCTGATCCACGGGCTTGGTCGAAGGGAAATATTTAAGGATACAAAAAGGCTATTTAAATGTGGTTAGGACTGGATAAATAACTTTGTTTACTCATTTGAGGAGGGGAGAAAAAGGGAGGGAAAGACACTTCATATTACTAAATTTGTTTTAGATAAACTTTCATTGATCACGTGGAGGGAATAATTTAATTCAATGAAACTGCAGGTTATATTTGTAATCTCATCTTCTAGAAAGCAAGGGTCACATATCCTAAGTGCTCTCAAAAACATACGAGAAGCGGTCAATAAGGGGGATGGCTGTTTGTGGGGGTGTTAGGACAAGTTATGACAAGTCAGGACCTGCAGTCGCACGCTCCTGCTTCGTCTATTTAAAAAGCAGTAGCTGATCACCGCCCCTTCCTATGCAACCATTGCTCGCTGGAATAGGGCGTTCCGCCATGGTCGTGAGTCCCTTGAAGATGACCCCCGTCCAGGACGCCCGTCAGACGTGACCAACGAGGACAATGTGGCCCGTGTGGAGAGGATGATCCTCGAAAATCGACGGGTGAAGGTCGAAGAAATCGAGCGAGAACTTGGAATATCACATGGAAGTGTTATCAACATCATCCACAACAATTTGGCCATGACCAAGGTCTCTGCCCGTTGAGTCCCTAGAAACCTCACGCCCCATAATCGACTTCAACCTCGTCAAAGTCCACAAGGCCAGAGTTGCACAAGGTGCCCTGCGCGAGTGCGGATTCGAGGAGCTCAACCATCTCCCCTACAGTCCAGATCTGGCCCCTAGCGACTACTTTTTATTCGGCCAGCTCAAGACTGCACTGCGTGGACGCCGGTTTGGGGACGATGAAGATGTCCAGCTCGCCGTCCAGGAGTGGATTGAACAGCAGTCGGGAGATTTCTGGTTGTCGGGAATTCGGAGCCTCAGGGACAAGTGACGCAAGTGCATTGAAGTCGAGGGTAGTTATATTTAAAAATAATAAAACACTTTTCCTCATCTCGTTTCCTTATATCCGAATTGCAAAACTTATTCACCGCCCCTCGTATAAGACAGATTAACGTTAGAGTACTACAATTGAGCATATTATTGTTTTTGTTTGCCGCCGTTGTAAAGATTAGCCCGCAAGAACGATTTAAGATCATATTCCACGGTTAATTACATAATTTTATTTATTTAAATATAAGTGCCATTTAATGTGGGCCTGTCAGAATGTTCTTATTGAGAGGATTAGGAAGACATAGTGAGATGTAGAGTCGCTCGCGACTAAAAATACCACACGCACACCCTTCGCAACACGACGCACAAAACTTTCCCATGCACACTGATATTTATGCACATAATCGGCTGTGTTTTCTCGTTTGGTTTATTTCAAGATGTATTATTTTATCACTTGGTCCTTCATATGAATTAATGCCACTATATGTCATCAATATACTTAATTTTCCGTTCATGGGATTTATCTTTTATTGCCTTCTGCGCCCCTACTGGGTATTGCAAAAGTACATTCTCAACAAGGACACAATAATAGTCTTTATGTATTTCAACACGTTTTTTATTGTTTTAACATTTTATTTTATTTAAATTGTAATATTAATCAATTTGGCCGCTCTTGGCAGCGAGGACACGCTCCAGACTTGACTTGAACACTGCGCCCACGTTGCTGACGAAGTCCTTCCTAATGCTGGCCCACAAGCGGGGGCCGGATGGATGACTTCAGCTCGCCGGCGTTACTGTGGAGGACCTTTCAGGCCTTGCCGCGACATGCGCCTGCATGCTATAGTCGAGGAGATTGTGGTCGGGCAATTTTGGCGGCCTAAAGTCCTTTGAACATAAGTTCATGTTTGGCCCCAACTACTCTTGCACGGTCTTGGCCGCGTAGTCCGGGGCACTATCCTCCTGAAAGACGTACTCCGTCTTCTTAGTAATCTTCCTCACCAGGTCAGTATTTCGTAGCGAAGATGTCCCTGTAATCGGCCGCGGTGAGCCCGTGACGGCCCCAAACCACACCGGTGGCATCTTATCAACATTCGAAGCCACAACGCCGAGCTTCATAGTGGAGACAGGGTGCTTGGTCTTGGACACGTAGCATACGTCGGGGACGTCCTTGCCAAAGCTTACCACCGCGGTCGTCCTGAGTGTTGATGACCGGATTGTCCGTGGAGGGTTGTTTTTTTTTCATGAAAAATTGAGAATTCGATTGCCATGACTCTTCAAGTCGTTGAGGGAGCGACGACTACGCTCCCGACGTTCTCGCATACGGTTGGTGATCAGAAGCCTTTCACGCACTTCAAGCTATTGCCGCCCTCCTCCTTGACGTCCCTGGACACTGAGATTGTTCTTTTTCTCGAACGCACTCATTATGTGCTTCGGAGCACTCTCTAAGGTCTTTCTCACAACCAAACGGTTGACACCTTGAGGTCTGCATGAATTAGGTCTATCTTTGAGGGCTTCCTCGTTCTTGATCTTCTTCGCGACTCTGTGGAATGTCATCCGGCTGACCTTGAGTCTGTTGACGATGTCGGACTTGTTGTGGCCCGCGCGCACGAGAGCAGCGATCTCGATTCTTTTGATTTCCATCTTAACACATCCGCACTCAATGGAAAAGACGTCTTAATGACACGTGCTGGAATAGTAAAAGGTTGTTTGAAACTTTTTCTATCACACATGTAAACCTCTCGAAAGATTAAAAAAAAAAAAGTGTAACATAACTTTTGCAAAACCGGGTAAATTTTTGGTTAGATGCAAATTTTTTTCTTCAATGTATTTTTAACGAGGTTATCTGATCTCGTTCTTTTTTGCTTAACGGAGTTGTGACGAAGCACGTTCATACTCATGGGAAGAAGCTTGAACGTAATAACAAGAATATATTCATAAGGAAGTCAAGATTTTAGCAGACGCAGGATAGGTTACCCTTTTCGGTTCAACATTTTCCTATATTTAGGTGCGCTATTTTTAACTAATATATACTGTACAGTCTTAAACCCTAACTTTCCATTTTTTTTCTTTTGGCCTTAGTGTTCTCCCTCTTCTGTCAAAGGCGACTTATTATGCACTTGGAGGCAGTCGCCAAATTGGCACCATTTTTAAAAAAAATAAATCTCCCTTCATGCAGCCTTTTATCGCCTTTTCATCTCGTCACTCTTACGTTCGTGGTCTGTCTCTCTGTCTCCCTATTCCTTTTTCGCTTGATTATCGGCCGTGTTCTTCGATATCTCCAGTAATTGAATTGTTCCACTTTTCCAATACAATGTGTGTCAGGTGCGATTTATTCCAGCGCGAGCCATGTGATATCGCTTGGAGCTCAATACCTTTTAAAGTTGTGCGTTTCTCCTTTTTTTTTACGAAGCCTGAAACTGGCGAATATATAGAGTGAATTTGTAAAGAGCTGGATCCAATACCTCGTGTGATTTACATCTAACCTTTGGAAATCATCTACACAACACTCACATAGCTTATGAAATGTAATTGAAATGACACAACTGAAAATATACCTTACAAAAAAGGGTGTGGGGGGGGGGTATTTTCTTTCTTAACTATTAATTAATATGTCATACTCGCTTTTATAATGGATGAATAATATAGAGATGTGCCAAGTACTCGGCATCGGCAAAATTTTGCCGATTCTTCGTCAAAATTTTAGCTTTTGATACACTTTTGGTGGCTGAATTGGGCCAGACAACATACTTTGTGTTACTAGTTACTACAGCTTTATTAAGTTACACCTTTATTGTTTAATTCTGGTCAGATTATAGTATATGTTTTCAGGGATGCTTGAACGAAAGTAGCAAGCTACAGTGATATAATTACTAAAAAGTTTAAAAAAAGACTCAACCATGATTTTTTCTAGTAAATGTGATAAGCCAGTGAATTGAAATTTTTTTCGAAGATTAACATTTGCGTATTTAAGGGAGTGTAAATTAATTATTTTATGAGTCAAGCCTTATATTAATTAGCGAGTTAATTTTTTTGAAAATATTTTGGGGGTTTTGATTGATTAGTTTGTTGTAAAATAAACTACTATTTTTGGTTAATGTTTCCATCTATCGCTTGAACGAAAGTTTTGGCAATATTAGTAGTCATACTTCGAGATTCTACCTTAGTCGTTGAAGCGCTAATAACTGCCTTAATCGAGTACATACGAGGTGCAAGGCACCAGCTCTTAACCTCAGCATCGGTCAAAAATATATATAAAACTACTACATAATAAATTGATGTCAGGTTGTAGAGATTTATAAACGAACCCCTCCCCCACCAAAAAAAAATTAGTTAGTCGTTTTGCCCCTTGTTGAATAAGAACAAATTATTGCCAAATCGTTCAAAGATAGATAAACACAATAGCAAGATAAATTCGGGTTAGAATTTTTGTGTGTGGTTAATTCAATGTATTCGACCCGTCAGGGGGTGAAAAAGGAATTTTGTTTTGGTGCCGATTCCTAACCTAGTTAATTTAAAAGAGAGAGGTTAGGTTAGGCAGAGCACTAAGTGTTTAGTGATGGTATAAGTTCCGTTCGCTTAAGTAAGCAGGCCCCTTATCAATTAGTTGAAAATGTTACCGCGCCCCTCCCGTAGGAAACATCTCCTTCGTCAGCGCCTTATGCGTTATCCTCAGATCCACCAGAGCGACTGGTGAATTGCATAATAGATATGAGATCACCCGGAAGAGTAAAATTCGAGTCTGAGGCGGTAAATGGTCATCCCTTGAAGCACTTTTACCTAATCTAATGCCAAAAAATATTGATCGTAATTATTAAAAAGATTTCCTTGCTTATGAGAGAGACGGACGATGCTATGGCAAAACGTTAGTAACGCTATAATCGATTATCGATGGGAATAAAAGATTTTGCAATGCCTCGGCCTATGCGCTCTTAATAACAGGCCCTTATCTCGCGAGCGAGTCAAGAACAGCGTGTCCAATACCTGTTTCTGAGCCAATTTTGGAAAGAGCTATAATCCTACATTTCTTCAGTGTTTCGATGACCTTGAGATAACGGAAAAAAATATATAAAACACTGTACTCAAAATTACTATCTGTAATACACGCTGTCGATAAAAACTTTATTTTGTCATTATCGCCACTTTAAAACAATGAAAAAAGTATATAGATTTTATAGGGATTTCCAAAATGGCTTCTATACTTGACTTTCCCATTTTTTCAATAGTTTGATTGGTTCTCTTTTTCAATTTTACTTTCGTGAATACTTTTGTGTTCTCTCCCTTTTGAACAATAGATGATGGTTCCCTGTCAGGACTGTAGCCTTATTTCGCTGTGTAATGATGCCATTGTCCGGTGTTTTAAGAAATCCACCATCCTGGAAAATCGTGTCGTTTATCAATTCCTTGATAAGGAAATTTACCCACCTTCTGCTTAGTTTAGAGGTTATTCATTGATTTTTTACTTCATATTATTTATTGGCCTTGCCTTTTCATATACGCCAATGGCCTGATATATTAAATATGAACAATATAGTGGGGAAAGGGGGTTACTCCCTGTCTAAGAATTACGGCGGGTTAGTGACGGGTTTGCACATAAAGATTAATTTTGACTGTGCTAGGTTAGGCTAGTGGCCTTAGCTTAGAAATTCTGACCAGTAGGCCTACCATCGGTTAGTGACCAGTATAGCAGCGAAAGGGGAGTGCAGTCCATATTCAGGAGGGGGTGGTTTACAGGGCCACAGCACCGTGTCAGATATTTGGTGAGCTTCTGACCGGTTCGCCCATGAAGGTTAGGTTGGGTGTGGTTAGGGCTAGGCTAGTGGCTGTAGATTAGTAGACAGTATCCATATAGCTGTGGCCAGTGAAATTTCTCTATCAAACCAGATCACCAAAAGGTTGAAAAATTACCTTGATCACTTATCTTACTGACCTGCCCCAAAGGTCTATGTGGAAATATTGCGATCTATGAAGAGAGTACCAGTAACCCAGGAGCGGTTGCTTTCGTTTCCCTGCACCTTCAGGAGGAAGACGCCCTCCAAAAATTAAATACACATATCGAAGTATCCTGGGTCGTGTACTTTCAGAATATATATGGTCATGGGAGTATCTCCAAAATCGTAGGAGTTCGTTAAGAAACAGGCAGACAGAAGCTACAACTTTATTATAATATATATATATATATATATATATATATATATATGAATTTATTGCGTTTGTGTGCGTGTGTTAGTCTCACACACACTCACACCCACACACTGTTCTCAGACATAGATGCAATCTAATATATTTGTACATTAATAATTCATATTATAATACATTTTTCAGGAAAATTTCTTTTTAGTGCCTCATTGAACAGTTAATTGTTTCCGTAATGGCTCACAAAGGACAAACCAAGAGTGTTGTGTGGCGATTATTCGCTGTAAATGAAGATGACCAAACAAAAGTCTCCTGTACAATATGTAACAAAATATTGTCACGAGATAATAAGAATGAAAAAATTCTTTTACTACCACCAATATGCAAAAACATTTGAGGACCCAACATCAGAAGCAGCTGGAGCAAGAGGAGGAGTTACAGGGACAGGAGCAACCTCAAACTGCACAAAAACGCGCAATGAGTGATTACATCACTACAAAGAAAAAGACCAAAGGTGATTGCAGGCCATCAAAAGCAAGCAGTTTGCATTCAGAATTGCAAATAACATTAGAAGAAACCCTTGAGCTCAAGAAGATTTGGGACATAAACAGTGATCAATCCAAAACAATTCATACTGCTATTGGTGAGATGATAGCACTAGACTCACAGCCATTTTCAGTTGTTGAAGATATTGGATTTACAAGACTTATGAAACTGCTGAAACCCAATTATCAACTGCCCTCCACAAAATCTTTTACTACCAATACTATTTCCAGTGTGCGCACCAAAGTAATGATAAAGAGAATTATGAAGACTTTGAAGAGAATGTAAGCTTTGCCTCCAATGACATAGAACCTACAAATGAAAATCAAAACGAGGGAGCTGGAGCAAGTGCCGATCTTTTTGAATTTGACTCGTGTTTAAATGATTTGATAGCATCAGCAGAGTCTAGTACTACTACAAATGTTGAAAAGGAAAACAAGAAGAAACTTCGCCGGTAATCTTCATCTTCACATGCTGATAGAAATGAACTCGAGAAATACTGTTCACTACAATTGGAACCACGAGATACGGATCCAATACTTTGGTGGAAAGCAAATATAAATGCATTTCCTGGGCTTGGAAAAGTTGCCAATAAAATGCTTTCATCTCCACCGTCATCAATTGAGAGTGAGAGACTTTTTAGCATTGGTGGCCACATCTTCACGCCACATCGTGACCGTCTTACTCCAGAAACTGGAGAAAAATTAATGTTATTAAATTTCAATTTATGTGTTTTTAATTTTGAATACTAAATATTTTGTATTTTTTTCTGTAGCTAGTTGAAAAATGAATACTCAATATACTGTATTTATTTTTTTATTTTTTTGTGGCAAGTTGAAAAATGAAAGTGTTCTACCTTGTAAGAAAGGAAGTGAATAACTAGACTGCTAAACAAAATATCAATTCGTTTAGCAGTTTAGGTACGACCGTTCTTTTGTTATTACTTAGAATATTTTCATTTTTTAACTAGCACCAAATCAAAAACCACAGAATGATTCTATTTGAAATCATATTTTTAAAATTAAAAATGTGAAGTAAATACTAAATAATAATGATTGGAAACATGTTTTTTTCAATTTAGAAAAGTCTAAACTGGATGTAGGCTTTAATTTTCAAGTTATGGAATTTGGATGAATCACAGAAATATATTTTTTGTTGCTGTTTGGTATTGTCGAGGGTTAGTGAGTGGGTAATCCCAATCCCACTTCCTTGGCATCTATTTTAATTCCGCACCAAGGTAAAGTGGGGGTGAAGTGTAGCCAATACACCTACCGTACCCACTTCCGGTGAATAAGAATAACCTCGGTGCTTCCCTTTTGATCAAAATTAAGATAATGATCCCGTGAGTATGTTATCACTCAGTAAAAGCCAGTCATGGGTGGACTTATGTAGTATCGAGAATTGAGCCGAGTGGATTGCTTATCAATTGCCAAAGGATCGTCCAAAATAGTTAAAACACACAGATACAAAAATAAACTTTAATATACATAAATTGGAAATATGAAATAGCATATATAGGTATAAATAGGATTAATCTTCGCACTGAATCGGTAAGTCTATATAATGTCGTGGGGATTACACTTGAAATATACGTACTAGGATGCTTGCGTCTTAATTGCACCTGACAGAATGAATTGAATAATATCACGGAATTAAGCACTGAATTAATCACTTGTAATCCTCGAGGTTATGAGCTCGGGATGGAAATTCTAGTTAACCATTAAGCTGGTGAATTTAGGGGAGGAGATAATTCACTTTAACGATACCTTTGAGTTCTTAAGTATTTGGAGAATGACGGTGGATGTCTTCTTTTTCTGACGATGTTCGCACTTAGCCCGGTCCTTCGAGTTTACCGAATGTGGGGGTAATCCTAGACCGGTGTCGTGATATAATGATCCTAGGCCGGATCGCGAAGGCGAGTAAAACTGTGACTCAAATCGGAATTCTTCTCCTCGAAGTGTCCGTTCCGATTATTGGCACCTGGAGTGGGTAGCCAAAAATGATTACCTAGCTGCGTCTAGGGTAATCCGCAGAAGGAGGTCTTGTGTAACTTCTGACTCTGAAGGAGGTAGGGGGTCTGCGAGAAGTTTAGCACCTACAAGTACCGTGATGGCAACAACAAATTCCCCGAAGTTTCTTCCCTGCAACGGGCGACCTGTTTCCTTTGTGGGACTAGCTCCACACACAACGTAGGTCCAAGATCTTCTGCCCGACTCCAGGGAGAATTTCCTCTTTTATTTCCCTCAAGAGCTAAAATCGAGAGAGAGCACCGGATTCTCTTAAAATTCTTATCGTCGCGCGAAAAGACCTTTCGTCTGCCGCCAGGACATGCCAAACATTCACACCTCGGCGCCATCCGAGCTTTCCTCGTCTCAAGCCGCAGGTTTATGATGGCGCGAAGAAACTCAAGCCTTCGTCGGCTGGCAGGTGTCTTTTGATGCAGCCATTTTCCTGTGTGGCCGGCCGTGAATTTGGTTATCTCAAAGGCGCGAAAAGGGGTGAAGGGGATTCGATGCGAAAAGGTGAATTTGGAATAAGGGGCGGGGCTGACACGCAGCTGTTTGGGTGTATTTATGTATGTACTAATAATGCATGGAGGTATTTAGACTTCTACAGGTATATACTCGTAGGCTATTCTTAATATGAAAGGAAATGAAATAAATTCTGTAAAGATCCATATTCATCTTGTATCCTAAAACCTTCCATCAAAAGCTATAAAATTCCATAAACTCAATGGCTATTGAAAAGTAAAAAAAAACCTAAAAAATACTCCATTGCTTTGTCTATTGGCTTCCAAGTTCCAAGCTTTCAACAGCCTGTCAGTTGAGTAATATTGTCATGGAAACTAATTATAAAGTATTTAATAAATTAAGCATAATACACTAAAAAAAAATATTAGGCAGAATCGGCATCGACATCGGCAAGCAAGTATAAGTAAGAATCAGCATCGGAATCGGCACAACTCTAGAATAATAGTATAGCTGCACCTTATTCAACCTAACCCACTTTCAACTTTCTTTTCTCCCTTAATTATACCCGAAGTTGGTAAGACTTCTTTCCATGGTTTTGTGAACCAGATTGTGATCTTCAGTGCCTCACAAAGCGCGCTGAGTGCTCTCAGAGCATTGGAATCTCCACACACAATGGTTCGCGGTATCTGTGACCCTACGGCTGCTGGGTTCCTGAACATGCGATAATTGCGATGAATGAGGGTGCGAAAGAGTCCGCTATGAGACCAGCGTTTCGCTCTCCCTCACCCACTACATGACAGGAATCAGGGTAACCCGGACTTACAAACAAGATGGGAGACATCCGAGCGGAACTTACAGTTGCGTGTCATTGTGCCGTGACTGTTCCCATGGACCTACTCCCCCCAACCCATCCACTACCACCACCACCAATGCCTTAACGGCTTCAGGTCTCTTTCTGTCTTCTTCGAAATGGGCACACTAGCGGGATGCACCGCCATTTAATGGAGCGCTCGCCTACTTTTAATTGCCAAGACCGCGTTGTCCCCCAGACTGTTCGGCACATTCTTGTTGGATGCCCCAATCTGGGTGATATTCCCGCGCGCTACCTCTCCCGGTACCGGGATGAGCGGCATCGCTACCGCTTGTCCCTTTTACTCAGGACGAGTTCGTGTACACAGATTTGTGGACTGTTTGACCTTTTGGACGAGACTGTCCTCCTCCATTTTTTTTTACTTAATTTGTTATAGGTTGCGCCGGGGTTGGCGGGCCTTCACCCGAGCCCGTAGCAAGTTCCATTTTTGGTTTGCTTTGTTTCTGGTTCTGTTTGTTTTGGTTTTAGGTTTGGTCTTTGCCTTATTTTATATTTCTATATAGCCAAGTATTAGGCATTTTAAATATTCCAATATAGCCAAGTATTAGGCATTTTCTATTTCAATATAGCCAAGTATTAGGCATTTTATATTTCAATATAGCCAAGTATTAGCCATTTTATATTTCAATATAGCCAAGTATTAGCCATTTTATATTTCAATATATCCAAGTATTAGGCATTTTATATTTCAATATAGCCAAGTGTCGAGGTATACTTTTTGTCGAAGAATGCTATTTTTGTTGTTTTAAGGAAGAGCCGGTCTCAAACACGTAAGGATTTAGTGAAACGCCCAAGAATGATCCCAAAATCAACATATATTTTAAATTTAACAATTAACTTCCTAAACAAACATGAACCACAGAAATACTACGAATTTAAATACACAATAATCACGTCAATAAGTTTTTAAGTAAGGCTTTTTAACTTCACCTTATAATGTTGGTTAACTCGCTACTTACTTCAATATAAAAGAAATAGACTAACTGTCTCGACTGGAGTTTAAATACCTTGGTTGCTCCTGCGGCGGGTTTGAGTCTGACCTTGAACTCAATGAGCCCAGACACCTCAGGAATCCGGTGGGTTCTTTGACGCGTGCCTCGACCAGATTGTTGGCGGTAGACGGGATGACTTGGCAGTCACAAGAGACTTTGGGCGAGTGTGGCAGATAGGAGGGGAAGGGGGTCTTCTTCAAGTGCGAGAACTATTACGGTGCTTTAGGATGCACCAGGATAAGCGGCGTCTCTGACGAGAGTAAGTTGAACTTGGTTCTTAAACCAAGTTAACTTAGAGTTCGGTGTGACCACCGGGTAACTGGCTCGAGGAAGAGCCTTTTCTTCGTTTCGGAAGTCCTCAAGGTTGAGGACTATCAAGGTGCTTTGTGGTACACCAGGATAGGGGAAGGGGGGTTCTCTGACGAGAATAAGTTGAACTTTCGCAAGTCCGTGAGAGATCACTCTACTCCGACCGGTTTCCGCCCAATCTCTCAACCTCTTGCGTGTGCAAGTTGATGGAGAAATTGGTAAATGTTAGATTAGCCTTTTTCCTGGACAGCGGAGGCCATCTGTCTTCTGCACAGTGCGGCTTCCGCAAGTTCCACCGGTGGCTTCCGCACTTACCCCATTGAGAGCCTGTTGGTCGATGCTGGGGAAATGCCACTCCCTCAGTCGCCAACAGCTTTCACTGCATCCGCAGCTGATCTCGACGGTGCCTATGCCGCCGAGAGACGCCAGTCATACCTTAAGCCCTTTGGGTTTAGGGCCAGGAAACTCTTTCGAGAGGTAGATATAGCTCTCGGGCCGGTGGCGCCCCTGGTTCTGCCCAGGACGCCACCCTGGAGGGTACCACATTTGGCTATTTGTCGCCACGCCTCTGCTCCCAAAGCTTGTACAGCGCCGGGAGTATTGCGTTCGACCTTTTTGGAGCACACCTCGTGTCACGCTGGAACCGTGCCAGTGTATACGGATGGCTCCAAGTACCAAGAGGGGGTCGGCTTCCACGTCGTATCCCCTCTGTTTGAAGTCAGCAGGGCTCTGCCAGGCGCTGCGTCTGTCTTCACGGCCGAGCTAGTGGCAATACACCACTCGGTACGGGAGATTACGCGACGTGCCTGGTTCGGAGACCGGATTGTGATCTATAGCGACTCACAAAGCGCCCTGAGTGCTTTCGAGGCATTGGAATCTCCGCATCCATTGGTTCGCGATATCCGTGACGTCACGTTTTTGGCGAGCCGGCAGATGTCGAGATTATCTTCTGCTGGGTTCCTGGACATGTAGGAATTGCGGGGAATGAGGGCGCCAAAGAGTCCGCAAGGACTCTGCGACCGGACCAGCGTTTCGCTCTTCCTCACACCGACTACATGACAAGAATACGGGCAGCTCTTCGGACTGCTTGGCAAAGAAGATGGGAGACGGTCGAAGGGAACTTAAAGTTGCGTGCCATTGCGCCGCGACTGTTCCCATCGACCTATCCCCCAATGCCGCGGTGGCTTCAGGTTGCTTTCTGTCGTCTCCGAATCGAGCACACTCGTGTGACGCATCGCTATTTGCTGGAGCGCTCGCCTGCGCCCCATTGCAACGACTGCGTCGTCCCCCAGACTGTTCGGCACATTCTTGTCGAATGTCCCAGTCTGGGTGATCTTCGCGCACGATACCTGTCCCGGTACCGGGATGGGCGGGGTCGCTACCGCCTGTCCCTTGTACTCGGGACGGATTCGTGCACGTTGACTTTTGGGGGGAGGCCGGGCTTCTCCCCTTTATTTAAGGTTCTTTTTTGTTTTTTGTTTGTAGGTTGCACTCTCCTGCACCGGGGTGAGGGGACCTCCCCCCGTTGCCGGAGATTGCTTCCTAATTGTTAAGTTTTTCCAATATTTATCATTGTTGTTTTCATATTTTTATTTTTACGTAGCCTAGTTCTAGGCTGTCGTGTTTTTCGGCGACTTATGCCCAGTGGGCAGTTGCCAGATGGGCTCTATAAAATTAAAATAAATTTTTTTTTAAAAAAAGTTGTGGTACATCAGGATAGGGGGGTTGGGGTTTCTCTGACGAGAATCAGTTGAACTTGGTTCCTAAACCAAGTTAACTTAGAGTTTGGTGTGACCACCGGGTAACGGGCTCGAGGGAGACCGTTTTCTTCTTCGTTTCGTAATTCCTCGAGGGCGAGGACTATCACGGTGCTTTGTGCTACACCCGGATAGGGTGGAGGGGTCGGTTCTCTTACGAGAATAAGTTGAACTTGAACAAGTTAACTTAAAGTTCGGTTTGATAACCAGGGACTAGCTCGAGGATGAGCTGCTTCTTAGTTTCCTTGGTAGCCCGGCCTCTCTTGCCGGGGACTTCGTAGCCTCGTTGACATACGGATTCTACCTCGTTCTTCCCAAGTGTTTGGTATTTATACCTCGTCACCCCACTGGGGTAGGGGTAGGAGGGGGGGGGGGGCTTGTGGATGGGCCGCAGGAGGGTTCTTACTCTAACGGTTTTTCTCCAGCTGACTTTCGAGCCTTAGAAAAACGCGTCTCCAATTTCGTACTTGAGGTGAAATTGAATACACACTCGTAGGGGAGATCTTGCAGTTTAAACCGTTCGGCTTTTCATAGGGACGAGAGGCGAGGGGCTGTGGTTACGAGATTGACCCAAGATGCCTGGCCTGGATGTTTTTGCGGTCAACGTCCCGTGTCTCAACTGGGAGAGAAGGGAGAGGGTCGATTTCCCTACACAAAGTATTAGGCATTTTATATTTCAATATAGCTAAGTATTAGGCTAGTAAGTAATTAATTACGAGGAATTGTGCGCGGTCGCCAGATTGGTGCCCCCCTTCCTCCCCAGAAAACAAAAGCAAACGGCAAGATACTTTTTAGTAATGTCCCTGTGTCGCTAGGGACTCCTGCATACCCGACTGTGATCTCATTGGGTTTTTAGAATTGGCGGGGGGCTCCTCCATAGTATTTAAGTGTTTACATTATTGGTTCATGGTCAGGCCCCAATGGGGAAGCCAGCATTCCTCTGGCACCTGTGTCTTCTTTTTTTCTGTCGAGGGCGGGTTGTGTTTGTCTGTCTTGTTTTAGTTTTGTTGGTCTGCTGCTGTTTTTTTTTTTATCTTTTACCTTTTTTATGTAGCCTAAAGATAAGCTTATGGGAATATGAGGCAGCCATGCCCTCCCATGTGGCCACCAAAAGAGAGCGTAAAAATAAAACAAAAGTAATTTATCCCGGTAATAATTTAGAAAAATAAACAAGGTGAAATTGTTAGAAGATCCTTGGGACTCTAAAGAGCTTTCTCCCGAGCATTACTCCCGTTCTACTCTGAAGACAAATTTGCAAGCTAGGGAATCTCTTGAGGCTAGAAGTTTTATTTATAATAGGGACCCCCCCCATCCCCTCCAACGCCTTTTTGACTCTCTGTCTTCTCATTATAAAAAGCTAAGAAGATGTTGCCTTCATTGCGGAAAGAAGGCGATGGGTCACGGGAAAAGGGGCATCTTTCTTACCTCTTGGGAATTTTGGGAAGTCGCCTTTCCAGAGGATAGAATCGAAACGATGCGCTCGGTCTTGCATCCCCGGACCAAAGACGGAGCACAACTCTGACTGAGACGACCATCCACGACATAATGTGGAAACGCTGCTTCTAATTTAAGAAAATGGTCTCTCTTCCCAACAAAAGTTGCCGCTCTTCCTAACGAAGTTGCCTTTATTCTCAGCAACGCTACCGTCTTCCCAACAACGCTGCTGCTCTTCCCAACAAAGTTGCCTCTATTCTCAACAACGCTGCCGCTCTTCCCAACAAAAGTCGCCTCCCTTCCCAACAAAGTTACCTCTATTTTCAATAAAAGTTGCCTCTTTTCCCAACAAAGTGGCCGCTCTTCCCAACAAAGTTGCCTCTCTTGCCCTTAAGCTAGCCTTTATTGGCAACAACGATGCCGCTCTTCCCAACACAGTTGCCTCTTCCTAACAATGCTGCATCTCTTCCCAACAAAGTTGCCGCTCTTCCCAACAAAGTTGCGCCTCTTCCCAACAAAAGTTGCCTCTTCCAAGCAAAGTTGCCGCTCTTCCCAACAAAGGTGCCCCTTCCCACTCAAAGTTGTCTCTTCCCAACAAAAGTTGTCTCTCTTCCCAACAAAAGTTGTCTCTCTTCCCCAACAAAGTTGCCTCTCTTGCCAGTAAAGTTGCCTCTATTTGCAACAACGATGCCGCTCTTCCCAACAAAAGTTGGCTCTCTTCCCAACAAAAGTTCTCTTTCTTCCCAGCAAAGTTCTCTCTTCCCAACAAAGTTGCCTCTCGTCCCATCATGTTGCCTCTCTTTTCAACAAAAGTTGTCTCTCTTCCCAATAAAACCTTCTCTCTTCCCAACAAAACTTCTCTCTCTTCTCAACAAAACTTCTCTCTCTTCTCAACAAAACTTCTCTCTCTCTTCCCAACAAAGCTCTCTCTTTCCCTACAAAGTTCTCTCTTTCCCCAAACGTCGCCATATTACAAGCTCTTTTTCACCCTTTTTTGGGGGGGTGGGGGGTGGGGGTGGAATACCGCAGGCAAGTAGCCGACACGCTTTCGTCAATTCATCACTGGGAGGGTTTGGGGGACTAGGTCACCCCTCCCTTTTTGCTCCGATTGCGGTCGGGGTTTTTTTTTTCTCTCTCTCTCTCTCTCTCTCTCTCTCTCTCTCTCTCTCTCTCTCTCTCTCTCTCTCTCTCTCTCTCTCTCTCTCTCTCTCTCTTTCTCTCTCTCTCTCTCTCTCTCTCTCTCTCTCTCTCTCTCTCTCTCTCTCTCTCTCTCTCTCTCTCTCTTCTCTCTCTCTCTCTCTCTCTCTCTCTCTCTCTCTCTCTCTTCTCTCTCTCTCTCTCTCTCTCTCTCTCTCTCTCTCTCTCTCTCTCTCTCTCTCTCTCTCTCTCTCTCTCTCTCTCTCTCTCTCTCTCTCTCTCTCTCTCTCTCTCTCTCTCTCTCTCTCTCTCTCTTTTTCTCTCTCTCTCTCTCTCTCTCTCTCTCTCTCTCTCTCTCTCTCTCTCTCTCTCTCTTATACCTGGACTTTCAAAATGCCTTCGATAAGGTACCACACCGCAGGTTGATAAATAAAGTCCGGGCCCTTGGCATTACCGGCAAGGTAGCCGAATAGATAGAAACTGGCTCTCGGGACGGAGGCAACGAGTAAAGATCAACGGGATATCCTCGCAATGGACGCCTCTCAGTAGCGGGGTGCCCCGGGGCTCATTGGTTGGGCCTCTATTGTTCATCGTCTACATCAATGATATAGACGAAGGCCTAATATGCTCGATAGCCAAGTTCGCCAACGATAGCAAGCTAGGAGGTAGTGTGAACTCGCGAGGAGGAGTTTAACGCCTGCGATTTAGCCTTCTCAGGATAGGAGACTGGTCAGAAAGGTGGCAGATGCCATTTAACCTTGACAAGTGTAGGTAATGCACATCGGCCATGCTAACCCTTGGGAAAACTACTTGCTAGGTAAACAACTAGATACCACTGACCTTGAGAAAGATTTAGCGTGCTAATCAGCAGTGATCTAAAGTTCTTCAAGCAGTGACTCCAGGTGAAAAAGAGGGCCCAGCGAATGCTGGGGTACATAAAGAGGCATTTTCGCTTCTGAAATAAGCAGATTGTTCTAGTCTTGTACAACTCTCTAGTCCGGTCACACCTTGAATACGCCTGTACAATTCTGGTCCCCAACCCTGAGAAAGGATATTGAACGGCTGGAAAGGGTACAGGCCAGAGCCACAAAATTGATCCCCTCCCTTAGGCATAAAAGTTATCAGCATAGGCTACGAGAACTGGGATGTTCTCCTTGGAGACGCGCCGGTTAAGAGGCCAGCTGATTGAAAACGTAGATCACAGGAAGCTGTTCACGTTGAACGCAAATGCTCCACGTAACCACGGTTAAAAATTGGAATTACCGCGATTCCATACTAGCATTTGCGGAAACTTTCTCTCGTACAAAATCTGCGGAACGTGGAACCGTCTACCGCCAGAAGTGGTGAACAGTTCGTCAGTCGAAGAGTTCAAATCTCGACTTGACAAGATAATCCACACCCTGACCTAGATGGTACCACCTTAGTATAGATTATATATCTGAGTAAAGTAGATAGGTTTCAACCTTTTTTAGAAAAATTTCATGTTTTGTGTTATTTTTTTTCAGCCACATTCAGGTATCGTGGTCAGCTTTCTGGCCCGCAAATGCGAGTGGA
>OZ018335.1:32497355-32854855 GCA_963969495.1 Ceratothoa steindachneri
ATTTCACTTCGAAGAGACGACAGTGCGTTCAAAGATCGACGCTTTGAACCGCTACAAGTCGCCAGGGCCCGATGGCTTCTTACCACGGGTGCTGAAGG
Organism: Ceratothoa steindachneri; assembly: GCA_963969495.1. Classification (NCBI taxonomy): domain Eukaryota; kingdom Metazoa; phylum Arthropoda; class Malacostraca; order Isopoda; family Cymothoidae; genus Ceratothoa; species Ceratothoa steindachneri. Next base: position 32,497,454 of record OZ018335.1, read on the forward strand.
AAGTGCGAGATGAGGTCTCCCCACATCTCTGCTCGATCTTCAGGAAATCGCTCGAGACTGGATGCGTGCCAAAGGACTGGCGAGACGCGGAAGTCACCCCCATATTCAAAAAGGGTAACGCGAGCGAGCCATCTAACTACCGGCCGATCAGCCTGACGTCGGTAGTAGGAAAATTGATGGAAAGTATCCTGGTTGACAAAATAACGCAGCACGTCGAGTCCAACCACCTATTGAGGAATTCCCAACACGGGTTCCGGCGGCACAGGTCATGCCTAACGAACCTTTTGGAATTCTTCCACTTCGTGTTCAGCGAACACGACCGGGAGAAGGCGGTGGATGTCATCTACCTCGACTTGAAGAAGGCCTTCGACAAGGTGCCCCACCGCCGATTGCTGAAAAAGGTTCGAGCGCTAGGCATCGCCGGAGCTGTAGGTGACTGGATCGAAAACTGGCTGCATAGTCGAAGGCAGCGAGTAGTGGTGAACGGGCAAAAGTCCGGTTGGCTACCGGTAACAAGCGGCGTTCCCCAAGGCTCCGTGCTGGGCCCCCTACTCTTCATCATCTATGTAAACGACATAGATGATGGCATAACTGCGAGGATTTCCAAATTTGCCGACGATACCAAACTAGGTATGAACGTGGCAGACGCGGAAAACGTCGAGAGACTCCAAGCCGACTTGAGGAAACTCGGGGAGTGGTCAGACAAATGGCAAATGCCGTTCAATGTCGAAAAGTGCAAGGTGATGCACATCGGCCACAGAAATCCCCAAGCCGTCTACAGCCTCAAAAACTCGGCGCTCGAGAGCACAGACATGGAAAAAGACTTGGGAGTCGTGATCACCAGCGACCTCAAGTTTTCCAAGCAGTGCATCGAGGCGGAGAAGAAAGCCCAGAGAATCTTGGGGTATATCAAGCGACAGTTTGGGTATCGGAACAGGGAAATCGTTCTCACTCTCTTTAATTCCCTGGTCCGACCTCACCTGGAGTACGCAGTCCAGTTTTGGAGTCCATCCCTTCGGAAGGACATCGCCCGACTGGAGCGAGTACAAGCCAGGGCGACCAAACTGATCCCCTCGATCAGGCACAAAAGTTACGAAGCCCGCCTAGAAGAACTAAACCTCTTCTCACTGGAAACCCGAAGACGGCGCGGTCAATTAATCGAGGTCTTCAAAATCCTCCGAGGTATTGATCACGTAGGCAACGGGGACATGTTCCAACTAAGCGAGGGCGTAACGAGAAACCACGGCTACAAAATTGAGCTGCCGCGTTATCACCGGGACAGATGCGGGAACTTCTTCAGTTACAGTATCTGCAACGAGTGGAACGCGCTTCCGCCAGAAGTCGTGAACAGCGACTCTGTGGAGCAGTTCAAAAGGCGCCTGGATAAAGTCCTGGTTCGCTGACTGGCTCACGAGTCCCTGACTCGTAACAAGTACCCTCTCGTATGGACCGTAAGGTCTTCTAGGGTACTTCTTTTCCTTGTGACTCCTTGTGACTCTCTCTCTCTCTCTCTCTCTCTCTCTCTCTCTCTCTCTCTCTCTCTCTCTCTCTTCTCCGGAGAGGTGGGAGGGGAGTTCCTTGAACTTTACTATACTATTTTTATGACGAGTAGATTGAATACCAATATTAAATGAGTACCTCCTCGGTATGGACTAACTTAGTCTTCTGAGGTACTATCTTTCCTTGTAACTCTCTCTCTCTCTCTCTCTCTCTCTCTCTCTCTCTCTCTCTCTCTCTCTCTCTCTCTCTCTCTCTCTCTCTCTCTCTCTCTCACCCCAGTGTAGAGGATTCCAGCGTTAGTGGTGGGCAAGGGAAAGGGGAAAGAGAAACAGAAGAAAAGACAAATGAAGATCGAAAAAAGGGTAGAAGAAGAAGAAAAAGAAGGGAAATGCGTAGACGAAAGACAAAAGAGATAAGTCTCTCGCGAAAGAAAAGAGTGCAGACAAATGTGCGAGGGTCAACCTTATTGGGGACTCTCAAGCACGGGCCCTGCAACCCCTGCTAGTAGCACGCCTTCGCACAAGTGTGAAGGTAGGTTGCCTAGCAGGAGGGGAAACCAGTAGATTAGAGTAGAAGGGGAGAAATATCAGATTTCTAGGAACTCAGTCGTTGCCCTAATGGTAAGTGGCAACGACCTTTACCTCAGAGGAGGAAGGATAGGCCCCACAGTAAAGATTCTCAACACGGTCATGGGTGCTGTGGACAACTGTGGGCGGAAAACACGCAGTACGTGTAGTGGTCGGGATGCTCCCGAGAAGAGGTCTAACCCGGACCCCTCACTCGAGGAACGTCTCCCTTAATCGATGCCTGGGAGATTTGTGTACGGCGGAGGGGGTCTTTTTTGTGTACCCTTACCGCACCTTCTATGGTAGAAACGATCTCTACCAAAGGGATGGAGTACATCTTTCCTTTAAAGGAAAGGCTGTAATCTGTAACATGATACAGGATGTCGTGGAACGGACATTAAGGAGTGTCAGGGCCCAGAGTGAAGGCGGACGTACGCCAGTACGCCAGTTTCACTCTTGGAATGACCTATCGGAGATCGCAAAAAGGGGAGCCACTAAACAAATAAATAAGCCGGGAAACGGAAGAGAGTAGAGACTCCTACATTCGGAGACTCCCTGAAAGTTCTTGTGTTTAATGCGAGGTCAATAAGAAACAAGTTTCTTTAACTTCGTGGCCTCGTAGCGACGGAAGAACCTGAAATGATGGCCATAACAGAGTCGTGGGTAAAAATCTCAAATCGAGATTTTGAAGGTGAATTCACGATTCTCGGTTACCAACTCTTCCAGAAAGATAGGCCAGACAGATAGGGTGGCGGTGTGATATTGTATGTCAAGGATAGGCTCAAATCGACAAACTGCAACATTGTATCCGACCACGAGCTACTAGGTGTTGACCTAGACATAGGTCCTGCCAAATACAGGACCCTGCTACTTTACGAACCCCCGGGTCAACTCGTTGAGAAGGACAGGGATATGTACCGGTTGCTGGGGGAACTTGTCGAGGACAGAGTGTGTATCGTCATGGGAAACTTCAACACTGAAGTTGACTGGGAAACCAGAGAACCCTGTGGCGAAAACGCACTGCTCCTGGAGTTTGCGAACAACGAGTTCCTGACTCAATGGGTGAGAGAGCTGACGAGAGGCAATAATATTCTTGACTTGGTTTGCACCTCTGAGGATGACATCGTTGAGGAGCTTGGTGGCAGTGACTACCAACTAGTTAGATTTGTAATCAAGGTCCCCAAGGTAGAGTCTGCGACTCGTGAATCGATGAAACCTGATTTGAGAAGAGCAGACTTTGCAGGTCTTCGGGCTGGATTGTCTTATGTGAGGCTGGAAGGGTGTGAGAATGTTGAAGATTTGTAGAATAGTTTCAGAACTACGTTCATGAGTCTTCAATCACGATTTATCCCTGTGAAAAAGCTTGCGTCAATCTTTTGTTCAACCAAGGTGGTTTAATCGAGAAATTGGTCAAAAGCTGAAGGAAAAGAGAACTGTGTACCAGCAGTCAAAGATTTATAGTGACTTCGATGAGTACCGTAGGCTAGCTAGGAGAGTGAAGTCCAGCATAAGGGTGGCAAAGTGTGCCGAGGAGCTCCGAGTAGCGAGACTTTGCAAAGAGAATCTCAAGGAGTTCTTTGGTTATGTAAACAGCCGTAAACCAATCCGCCGCAAGATTGACCCTTTGGTAAATGAGGAAGGGGCATTAAAACGCTCAGATGCAGAAAATGCAAACCTCCTGAACGACTACTTCTCTTTAGTGTTCACTGAAGAGTGTGGTCCCATCCCTCAACCCATGGACTCTTACTTGGGTGAGAAGCTGGAGGAAATGGACTTCACCCAAAGCGGAGTAGAAAAAAAATCAACGGGTGGTGAATGGACAGGCTTCTGGGTGGGTACACATTAAAACCGGTGTTTCTCAAGGTTCTATCCTGGGACCACTACTGTTCATCATCTATATTAACGATATGGATGATGACATGGTTGCGAAGATTTCTAAATTTGCCGATGATACAAAGCTTGGTATGAACGTTGCGAAGGAAGGAAATACTGTCCGCCTACAAGAAGATCTTCGGATGATTGGGGAGTGGTCGGACACGTGGCAAATGCCTTTAACGTGAACAAATGCAAAGAGATGCATATCGGCCACTGAAACCCCCAATCGCAGTATATCCTTAAGGGCACTTGTCTTGAATGCACTGATACTGAGAAGGACTTGGTGTAACTATCACTAGTGACCTCAAGTTCTCGAAGCAGTGTATTGAGGCGGAGAGGAAAGCTCAAAGTATGTTAGGCTACATAAAGCGACAGTTTGGATATCGGAACAAGGAGATTGTACTCTGTAAACTCCCTTGTCCGGCCGCTCTTGGAGTATGCCGTACAATTTTGAAGTCCTTCGTTTCGAAAGGACAGTACGAGTTTGGAACGTGTGCAAGCCAGAGCAACCAAACTGATTTCCTCTATCAGACATAAAAGTTATGAAGATAGGTTACGGGAATTAGATTTGTTCTCGTTAGAGACCCGGAGGCTGCGTGGTCAGCTTATCGAAGTGTTTAAAATGCTTCGAGGCTTCGACAATGTAGACTACAGAGATATTTTCCAGCTTAGCGAGAACAGAACCAGAAACCACGGTTATAAATTTGAGCTGAAGCGTTACCACCGTGATCTGTGTGGGAAACTTTTCGCATACAGCATCTGTGGTACATAGAATGCACTTCCAGTGCAAGTTGTCAACAGCCATTCTGTTGAGCAGTTCAAATCGCGTCTAGTCAAAGTCTTGAAAAGTAGCCGTTTGGGCGTATAACCGTTGTGCGAGTGTTCTTCGAGGGCGTCAATTGACACTTTCGAGAACTGCGCTTGCTAAACTGTGACGCCAAAGGTACCTTCTTTGAATGGACCGTAAGGTCTACTATGGTGCTTCTTATCTTTGTAGCGTTCTCTCTCTCTCTATTTATCTATCTATCTATCTATCCATATATCTATCTATCTCTCTCTTAGTGCCTTCACGGATGCGGCGTTTAACGAACTATGGTGCGCTTCCATGCATCTCTGTCCCTGGCTTGTTTCCAAAGCGTGTTCGCGTCGATGTCAAAATGATCGAGAAAGTTCTCTCTTCCCAACAAAGTTGCCTCTTTTCCGTTGGTTTTAACATGCCTTCATTCTTTTCTCCTTCTAACCGTCCACCTCCATCCCCATTCTTTCTTTTCCTTATCAATCCTTTTGTGCACCCACAAGAGGAGGGGATGTGAAGTGACATCTGGAGGTTTGGGTGCCCGCCCGGTCACAATCCCTGTAGGATAATTCGCGGTTTTACAGTGTTTACCTATACACATTTTCACTTGCTCTAATTTGACCATTTTCATTACCTTTCTCCTAGAGGTTCCTTCTTTGGTATAGCGGTTTAAATACGAGGAAAATGAAATTTTCCTCGTTGTTTCTTCCTCTGCCTCTTATCACTCGTTGTTTCTTCCTCTGCCTCTTATCACTTATTGTTTCTTCCTCTGCCTCTTCTTATTTATGAATTCAATAAATAATGAGTTGAGGAACGATTTGTATGACCATTTCAAAGGAGGATCTGTTTTGTCTGGCCATTTCAAAAGATGGTCTTCTTTGGTTAAGGATTCACGAATTATCTTTTAGCACTTCGAGTATGCCATCATTTTATTTCACTTCATGTCATTAATTAAATTATATTCTGACTAATGAAATTCTGGGCGCCTTAATTATTTGTTAATTTATTATTATTTTCTTCATTGTAGATTTTGCACATGCACATCGCTTCAGTAGAGAAGCAACCCTTGTCCACGCAAGGGTCTCCGCTGCACGTGCGCTGCAAAACATTCCTCTCCGTCACCTTCATTATCCCGAAAGAGCGGGACTGCCACGATCTTTACGTCTCTCTCGTCCAGTTATCGCAACCAGGTAAGTTGCATCACTTCGCGACTCTTTACTGCAGGCACCTCCCATGTCATAGCCATGCCACCTCTTGTGACAGCTATATTATAATACATTTTTTTGCATGGAAATATGCCAAGTTTGTGCCATGGGCAAATTATTGGTGCAATTTATTCATGCCTTGACTGGCATCGAGTACGAACTTTTAGATTTTATATGAAGACTGAATCTCGCAAAATAAATCAAGCCTTCAAACGAAGGTTGCTGAATTCTATACAGTGATTATGATTGTACATACACAAAGGCATAATCACTTCAAGATAGTTGTGGATGACTCCAATACAAGGGTTAAAGAACAAAGACACTGTTGTCGATCAATATGAAAATTTACAATAGGCAATAAAAATGGAGGTGGAAGGCGATTGTAGAATTTGCAGAATGAGGAAACCCTATGCTACGAGGGACGGTCAATAAGTTTTGCAATTCGGATTTAAGGAAACGAGATATGAGGAAAAGTGTTTTATTATTTTTCAATATAACTACCTTCGACTTCAATGCACTTGCGCTACTTGTCCCTGAGGCTTCGAATTCCCGACATCTAGAAATCTCCCGACTGCTCTTCAATTCACTCCTGGACGGCGAGCTGGACATCTTCATCGTCCCCAAACCGGCGTCCACGCAGTGCAGCCTTAAACTGGCGGAATAAAAAGTAGTCGCTAGAGGCCAGATCTGGACTATAGGGGGGATGGTTGAGCTACTCGAATCCGCACTCGCGCAGGGCAGCTTGTGCAACTCTGGCCTTGTGGACTTTGACGACGTTGAAGTCGATTATGGGGCGTGAGGTTTCTAGGGACCCAACGGGCAGAGACCTTGGTCATGGTCAAATTGTCGTGGATGATGTTGATAACACTTCCATGTGATATTCCAAGTTCTCGCTCGATTTCTTCGACCTTCACCCGTCGATTTTCGAGGATCATCCTCTCCACACGGGCCACATTGTCCTCGTTGGTCACGTCTGACGGGCGTCCTGGACGGGGGTCATCTTCAAGGGACTCACGACCATGGCGGAACTCCCTATTCCAGCGAGCAATGGTTGCATAGGAAGGGGCGGTGTCAGTGTACACTGCAACCATGCGTTCATGAATCTCTTTTGCATTCTTGCCTTCCTTGGTCAAATATTTGATCACTGCGCGGTGCTCAACCTTCACCATTGTTGAAAACTTTGTGACTGACGATCTGCGATCAGCTACTGCTTCTTAAATAGACGAGGAAGGAGCTTGCGGCTGCAGATCCTGACTTGTCATAACTTGTCTTGACACCCCCACAAACCGCCATTCCCCTTCCTCTGTTTTGCCCTACCGATTTGCAAAACTTATTGACCGCCCCTCGTACCACGGAAACCTAGACGACCATCATGACCTCCTGGTTCGAGTGCCTGTAGAGGGGCAGGGTACCCCTGTGTATGCTGTTAGCCGATATCCAGAGGAACTCCCTGCCCGAATGAAAATATGGAAGGCCCCGTCACTAGGTTGACTTGAATTCTGACAAGGCCTGAGGAAGCTGGTGCGTTTCCCCCTTCCTCCCTCAGCGCCCTATTTTTTTTTATAAAACTATTCCCTCAATTGTTTGTCTACCTCCGCAAGAAGTTGGATGGTGTAGCTCGGGGCGACCCCCACCCCCTCCGCTACAACTGAAATTTGCAAGAGAAACACGACCTCCCGTTCCCGTACCTGGAAGAGCAGCACATCCTCTCCCGCCCCACAAGGAAGATCCCGATCACAAGAGGAATGGTCACTCTGGCCCAGGTTTAAGGAGGCTGGTGCCTTCTCCCAGACCTTTTAGGCGCCATTTTCACTCACACTGTACCTTTATTTACCCATTTCATTGGAACCATCTTATACTGCCCTACCTTGATTTTGTCATTTGCTTCCTCCTTCACTGCGTGTCGGGCTTGGTGACCGTGACCTATCCGAGGCCTGTCATCAAGCCGGCATCTGACACTCGGACCTACAAAACACTCTTCCGGTAGGATTTAGTCTTGGGTTTCCAGGGAGTGGCCCCCTAAGGGACACAGCGATTTGCTTACCTGGCCACCGTACTGACGGGAATCAGCGTCCCGCCCCGCCCCAGCTTAGCCTCTTCTCCTTCTTTCTGACACCCTGTCTTCTTACCTTGCTTCCTCACTTTCCCTACAACCTCTCCACAACCTTTTCTGGACGGCCTCTAATTTCAAAGGGTAGACGCTGACCAGCTTCCTCTCACACACCCAACCCGGATCGGGCCTGAACTCCGGTTTGGGCTGGTGGGTTTTTAACAACCTGCTTCACCTCCACCTTAACTTTCTTCACAGCAGCTTTCTTTCTCTTTTCACTATCTATCATTTTTTTACACCGTGCCTAAGGTGGCGCCGTAATGCCGATGAGCTACCAGGTCACTAGGCGGGAGTGGCCTCAAATTGAGGCAGCTGGTTCTGCCCGGCCACGTATTCACCCCTCGCAGAGCGGGCTACTGCGTGGAGTGATGAGCGTTTGCATCCCGTGAATTACAAAGGGTCACCATGCCCAATGATGAGTCAATAACAAATTCTTTTCTTCCTTTACATTCCCCTCTACCATTACCGGAGTCGCCTTCGGGCAGCTCAACCCAAAAGATGGAGGTCCCCCTCACTCCTTTGTTTGGAGTCGCCCTTGGGTGACCTCGTCTTACCAGCGGCAGTCCCCCCTTTACTTTCCCAGGGGACTACCAAGAACGCACACCAGTGGCCCATAATTGACGAAAGGGCCAACCTCCTTAAGGGGGCGAGGGATGAGACGGCCTCTCGACCCGTGCCCTCTAAAGTCCTACACATCCGGCCCCGTTGCTCCCCCAGGTGGGGAATCCCAGACTATGACCAAAAGTGCGCAGAGCGGAGCTCGCTGACTTCAAATGCTTCCTCGTTATTCACTCTTCTGATGGCAGCATGCTGGCTAAGGGCCACAGGATTCATCAGAGAGGAGCGTTAGCTAGCGTGATTGGTAGAGAGCCGAAAGTGAGTCGTTTCTTGGCCGGAACCTTCTGAAGAATGCTTTGAATCCCTGCGAGGTGGCCATGATTAGTGCCTTTCGGACACTTGATGGCACGCCGGTGAGGGTGACGCCGAACTCTACCATGAATTTCGTGCAAGGAGTGATGTATGCGAGGGAACTCGTGGGCCACTCCATAGATGACATCACCTTAGAGCTGACCGACAATTGAACAGTCAAGGTCGAGCGTGTGATGAGAAAAAAGCGAGCGGGGGCTCGAGACTAATCCTTACACTCTTCGTCACGTTCGACTGTGACAAGCTCCCTGAGTCAGTACTTGCCGGTTGGCATCGTTACCGCATTAGGGCATTCGTGCCACTGCCGCGGAGGTGCTACTACTGCAAATTCGGGGGCTACCCGAAGTCTGTGTAAGTTGCTACAAGGCCGCACACGATAAGTCCAAATTATGTGTGGCCAAGGATGTCAATTGCGCTTCTTCGGAGCAATGTGGTGCGTAATTCCTTGAGAAGGAAATCCTGGCCGTTCAGGCCCAGGATCCTCTCATTTCGTGAGGCTTATGACTTGGTTCTGGCGCGCCTGGCGCTACCTGGTAGGTTTTATGCCCCTCCACCCATACGAGCACAGTCGTATCCGCGCCCAATCACGGGGGGCAACACGTGTGAAGTTGGTCGTGAGGCCATCTTCCGAGGTTCTTAAAGCTGCCCCCCAAAAGGAAGACAACACTAAAGGAGCTGCTTCTCCTACGCCCACACCCATTGGTAAGCTGGGTGGCTCGAAGACGGTGGATCCTCCAAAAGAGGGACCTCCGCTTCCGAAGTCGCCCCGCTTGCCTAAGGTTTCGAGACGCAGGGAGGAAAAAACTTGCATGGCGAGCCCTACCTTCCCCGATAAGTCCTCAAAGTGACATCGCCTTCAGCGTATTTTCCGGCCAACAGCGCCGGGAGTTCTGCCTAGGGGAAGGGTACGGCCATTCCCGTGATGGTCTTCTCTTCGAAGAGGATCCTGCATTCCTTCTAAGCTAGGCCTTGAGTGCATCTTCCTTAATAAAATTACCGTGGACTCCCGGCTAGCTGGAAGAGCTGCGGAGGCTCGTCTCCCCCCGTGTTCCATTAGCTATCTTTTTCCCCCCTGCCCACCCTCCCAGGGTATAAAGCTTTAGCGACCCCACCACTACGGGTTAGGGGCTGAGCAAGAGGATGCGTAATTTACAGCCGGCACGATGTCCCCCACTCTTTTCTTTGAATACCCCCTTTCAGGCAGTAACTGTGCATATGACTGGATAGAAGGTATACTGATATTTATGGGTACATTCCACCGTCAGCTGACTCTGAATCGGAGGACTTCCGCCTCGTCGTGGCGCAGTTGCCGAAGCCCTTTCTTTTGCTCGGGGATTTGAACTGTAGACACCTCCTCTGGGGAGACTACTCGATCAACCCCAGGGGTCAGGTCCTTGCCGAACTGATCGACGAGTTGGAGATAGGTGTCCTAAATGTGGATGAGTTTACGCATCACTACCCCACAACTGCTTTATTTTCCTGTCTCGATCCATCTTTGTACTCTCCGGAGGCACGCCCTGATTCTGGATGGGGGGTAGTCGATGACCTCCATAGTAGTGATTACATTGCCATTCAATTATCATTTTCTGGGCCGCTGCCGCCTGAGAGCCCGCCCTGGTTGTGCTTGGCGCGGTGGTCCGCATTTCAGGAAATGACTGATTTCTCGGTCTCAATCGAGGAGTTTAGGTCGTTAGATAAAGCCGTTGAGTTCTCTTCTGGCCACCTCATTGCCGTGGGCCTAACTACTATTCCAAGAATGTCTAGCCGTTTTGCACGCCGACTGCTTCCGTGGTGGTAGGCCGAGTTTGAGGCGGCCCTCTAACAGATGCGTTAATGCCTATATGCACTCTAAGCGCCGCCCGAAGCACGCCCACCGCTCTTCCTGGCGGGCATACGTGTCTTCACCTAACGGGAAGACCCCTCTAGCAGAGGTGTGGAGGCGAGTCAGAAGGATTCGGGGCAATTACTCGCACGACCCCTCTCCCACTCACTTTTTTTCTGGACAGCGGAGGCCACGTGTCCTCTGCATAGTGTGGCTTCTGCAAGTTCCACTCCACGTCGTATGCTCTGCTCCGAATGGAAAATGCGGTCTTTTAGGCCTTCCTGTGTAGACAGCACTACGCCACAGAGTTTTTCTATCTGGAGAACAAGAGGAGGGCTTCGCCACTCTTCTTACATAAAGAGCTTGTGCTTTGCTGGCACACTTTCGGTCTGTAGCCTACGGCCTATCATGATTCTTTTTTCTTCTCCATCTAAATTTGCTCTAATGATTTCCAGGCCCAAATTTTAATAAATTTTCTCAACTTCACCATTTGTAATTCTTTTATTTTTTAAAAATTCACAAAAATTCGATACTTATATTTATTTCTGAACTTCACCATTTCACTTTTTGATGTTATAAAGGAATTTTCAGAAATAACTTTAATATACTTGGGTGACAACCAAACTAAAAGAAAAATATCTTATTCAAATCTTCAAAAAATCTCCTGGCGCATCCCTCAGTCGCCAACCGGTCTCACTGCATCCGCAGCTGATCTCGACGGTGCCTATACCGCTGAGAGACGCTAGTTATACCCTAAGCCCTCTGTGTCTAGGGCTAGGAAACTCCTCCGTGAGCTCTCGGACCGGTGGCGCCACTGGTACTGCCTTGGTGCCACCCTGGAGATTACCACCTTTGACTATTTGTCACCACGCCTCTTCTCTTAAAGCTTCTACAGCACCGGGAGTATTGCGTCTGGCCTTTTTAGAGCACACTTAGTGCCACTCTATACGGATGGCTCCACGTCCGAAGAAGCGGTCACTTGCCACGCCGTACCCCCCCCCCTCCCCTGTTTGAATTCACTGGGCCTCAGTTAGGCGCTGCTGCTGTCTTCACGGCTGAGCTGGTTGCAATACACCGCTCGGTACTGGAGATAACGCGACGTGCCTGGTTCGGAGACCGCATTGTTATTTATAGCGACTCACAAAGGGCTTTGAGTGCTCTCTGGGCATTGGAATCTCCGCATCGCCAAGGTCTTCTGCTGGGTTCCTGGACATGTAGGAATTATGGGGAATGAGCACTCTGATGACGGCGGCAAAGAGTCTGTGAGGACTGTGCGACTAGATCAGCGTTTCGCTCTTCCTCACACAGATTACATGGCAGGAATACGGGCAGCTCTCCGGGCTGCTTTGCAAAGAAGATGAGAGACGGTCGAGGGGAACTTAAAGTTGCGTGCCATTGTGCCGCGACTGTTACCATGGACCTACCCCTCAATGCCGCGACGGCTTCGGGTTGCTTTATGTCTTATCCGGGACGCACCGCCATTTAATAGAGCGCTCGCCTGCCCCTTATTACGATGACTGCGTTGTCCCCCAGCCAGTCCTGCACATTCTTGTTGAATTTCCCATTCTGGGTGATCTTTGATCACGTTACCTGGACTGGGCGGGGTCGCTACAGCTTGTCCCTTGTACTCGGGACTTGATCGTGCACACAGATTTTTGGAATATACGACCCTTGAGGAGGCTGGCCTTCTCCACTTTATTTGATTGGTTTTTGTAGGTCGCATGTTCCTGCACCGGGGGAGGGGCGCTTTCTTTTTGTTGCCTTTTTTTTAGCCTTTTCCTTTTTTATTGTGGTTATTTGTTTTTTTTTAATATAGCCTAGCTGTGATGCGAGTACGGCGACTTTTGCTCTCGTAGGCAGTCACCAAATTGGCTTTTAAACTTTTAAACAAAATTCAAAGAATGGCCGGTGAAGGCGTTTACTGACCCTCCTAACGGTATCGGCCGAGGCATATAAGTTCATAGTTGCCCCCTGGCGACTCTTCTCTAACGGCGCCCCCCTCCTTGATTTAACAGGGGCCCATCAAGAAGACGGCGGGAAAAAGGACGCGCTGCGTTGATCCCACCTCAAAGGGTGCAGGTTTCCCGTTTGAACCTCCTGAGGGGGTAAGGGGTAGCTTCTTTCCCTTGGCCTTACCGAGACACCTCTTTGACTTTAATATTAGTCACCTGAGATGCCCGTTAACCCCTTTGCCAAAGGAAGTGGGTATGTCTGCCCAATAATGAGTAACACTGGCCATTTGAGTCCTCAGTCGGGATCCCGACACCTTGCGGGAGGTTATGGGTACTTTGATGTGTCTCCAGCGATGGAAATGATCCCGTTGGCGTCCCCTCCCTAGATGGCATTGTCTTCAAGGGGCGAACAAAGACCCTCTCCGGTCGGTGTTCTCTCTTCAGCCATGAACTTTCCATTTCGAGGAAGGCCATGGCTAAATCAGTTTCGTTGGGTCTTAATATGACTATGGATGCCTTTCCCACAGTGGGACCTCGGGTAACAGACGGGTCCGCTGCGGTTTCGGCATGTGACCAGGCCAAGGCCGGAACGCCCGCTCCGGAGGTTCCCTCGGTCGGGTAGGGGAGCCTCGGTGACTTTGGGATCTCTCATTAAAAGACTACCTGGCGTTTTAGAGCTCCCTGGCTCTGAACACTTCTTAATTATTCGCCCCAATGATGATAGCATGTTGTCCACATGTTCCATCAAAGAAGAGCATTAGCTAGCGTGATTGATAGTGAGCTGAAATTCACCCGTTTCTCGGACGGGAGCCTTATGGCGAATGCGGCGGACTCTATTGAGGTGCCATTATTGATTCTCTCCGGACACTTCATAGCACTTTAACTTGAATTTCGTGAAATGAGTGATTTATGTGATGGTGAACGTGTGATGAGAAAACAGGGGGCTGCCTCGAGACCCACCCCTCCACTCTTAACCACGTTCGATCGTGACAGACTTCGTGAGTCGATACGTGACGATTTTTATCGCTACCGCGTCAAGGTATTCGTGCCACTGATGAGTAGGTGCTACTACTGCTTTCGATTTGCCAGCACGAATCGCTCATGTAGCCTGGCAAACGGATTAACCATAAATCTGCGTAAATCATACTAGGAGCTTACATGATAAGTCGTTATTATGTACGGTCAAATTTGTGAATTGCGTAGAGCCACATCCTACGTTCAAACAGCAATTCGGCATGTATCTCAACGACTTGTCCTGTCGCGCCATGTGCGATCTGGGAAATCCAATGCGTGAAAAGTTAAACCTCTTGCCTCTGCTCTAAGCTAGTACAGGCCTACGAGCACGCCCACTTCCTCGCCTATTCGGGACCCTTCTGCGGGCCCATAGGCTCGCGCTATGCTTTGACTAAAATCAGAGCTCCCCTAACCTCCACGTGATCGTTTTCCCTAACAGAAAACGGCCGCGGGCCTCCACGGATCGGTTAGACACACTTGAGGCAAACTTCCCGTCTTCGTGGATTTCTAAGGCCATCCCATGAAAGGACAACACCAAGGGGGCCTTGGCTCCCACCCCCCCCACCCATGGTCGGACGGGGGGAGGGACTTGGAGACAAAGGAGTGACCCCCCAGCTTCGAAGCCCTCCCCCCCCCCGCCAAAGGTTCTAAGGCATAGAGGAGGTAAGTTTTGCGTGGCGAGGGCAACCTTCCCCAGAAAGTCCTCGAACGCGACAGCGTCTTCTACGGCCAACATCTCCCAGAACTCTTCCTCCGAGAATAGTACGGCCATTCCTCTGAGAGTCTTTACATCGAAGAGTCCCCCCCTCCCTGCATATTCTCCGTACTATACCTGTGTGAGGGGCGTCCTTTAACTATTTACCTTGGACTCCGGGCCAACTCAGAGGAGCTGCACAAGCTCGTTTTCTGGTGTCACAATGGATCCGTGCCAGTGTACATGGATGCTCCAAGTCCCAGGAGGGCTCGATATCCACGCCGTATCGCCTCTGTCTTCACGACCGAGCTGGTTGCAATACACCGCTCGGTATGGGAGATAACTCATCATGCCCGGTTCGGAGACCGGATTGTGATTTATAGCTACTCACAAAGCGCCCTGAGTGTTCTCGGGGCATTGGAATCTCCGCATCCCCTGGTTCGCGATATCCGTGACGCCACGGTTTTGGTAAGCCGGGCGGATGTCGATATTATCTTCTGCTGTGTTCCTGGACATGTGGGGAATACGAGGAATGAGGGAGCCAAAGAGTCCGCGAGAACTAGGCAGCCAGCCTAGCGTTTCGCTCTTCCTCACACTGAGTACATGACAGGACTCTTGTCAGCTCTCTGGGCCGCCTGGCAAAGAAAATGTGAAAGGGCCAAGGCGTGTCATCGCGCCGCGGCTCTTCCCTTACACCTATCCTCCAATGTCGGGACGCTTCAGATCGCTTTCTGTCATATTCGAATTGGCCACACTCGCAGGGCCGCGCTACCATTAGATGGAGGGCTTCCCTGCACCGTACTCCGACGCCTGTGTAGTCCCTCAGATTGTTCGGCACATTCTTGTTGAATGTCTCACTCTGGGTGATCTTCGCGCACGTTACCTGTCCTAGTCACGGGACGAGCGGGGTTCGAACCGTCTGTCCCTTGTACTCTCGAAGGGTTCGTGCACACAGACTTCTGGACTATCTGACTTCTTAGACGAGACTGACCTCAATTTTATTTGTCTCTTTGGTGTTGGTCGCATGCTCCCGCACCGAATGGGATTAAGCCTTCCCCCGACGCTGGAGCGTGCTTCCTTGTTTTTCTTTTGTTTTTATTGGTTTCTTTGCCACTTTTTATTGCTTTTTAATTTAGCCAAGCATATAAGGCATAAGATTATTACGGCTACCTTTGCCCTTATAAAGTCGTCAAATGGACGCTAAAAAATCGCCATTAGCTATGGTTTCTAGTAGACCATCCTAGGCGCCTCTTCCCTACACACCCTCGAGGGGTATAAAGATCTTGCAACCGTACCACCACGGGAAGGCGGCCGGCAGGGGGCATGTGCGATTTACAGCCGCCATAAAGTATCCGTTTTTCTAATAGCTTAATCACCTCCTTTAAGGTAGGGACATCGTAGCTACACCTAGATAGGAGGTATACTGTTATTTCTTCCTACATTCTACCGTCAGTCGACTTCGACGCGTGATCTTTTCCCTCACCGTGGCACGGTTGCCTTTTCCCTTTATCGTGGATTTGAACGGTAGGCAGCACCCCATCTGGGGGTAATGCAGGATCAACCCCAGAGGTCAGGTCCTTGCCGACTTAATCGAACAGTTGGAGATAGCCGTCTTGAATGTAAATGAGTTTACGCATCACTGCTCGAGAACCGCTTTATCTTGTCTCGATCTGTCCCCTGCTTTTAGGTGTGAGGTGGGCGATGACCATCATGGTTTGACCACTTTCTCATTCAAATGTCATCTATGTGCCACTGCCTCCGTGGTGTTTTGTTAGAGCTTGTTGATATATATTTCAGGAAATTAGTGATTTTTCTATGCAAGTTGAAAATTTAGGTTGGTTGATTAGACCATTGAGTTCTTCTCCGGTAACCTCATGGTAGTAGACCTAATTACCATTACTAGAACATCTGACCGTTTTGTACGCCGCCGCTTACATGGTGGTCGGCTAAGTGTGAGACTATGACCAAAGAGAAGCAATATGCCTATATGCGCCACCGATTTCACCGTCGATGAATTTCGTCAGGTTATGCTTATGTTCCGGTATGTTTCGAAGCACGCATGCCGCTTTTCTTGGCAGACATACGTGTCTACACTAACGGGAAGACTCCTATTGCAGAAGTGTGGATGCGAATCTAAATGATCTAAGGCGTGTTATCGCAGGACCCCCCTGACGTTCTTGATGAGAACGGAACTGCTATCTCGGACCCGACCTCCGTGGTGAAGTCTTTCGGTACTGCTTTCTCCAGATTCTCTAGCTAATATGCTGTTCCGCCAGCATTCAATGCGTGTCGTGATATCGCTGAAGGTCGCCGACTGGTCTTTACCAAGGGAGGTGGAGAAGCCTTCAACGAAACTTTTACACTGACCCTCTCGCTTCATGCGTTGACACCGTCCCACTCCCGCACGATGTCCGGTATTCCATGTATTGGCAGTTATGTGAACGAGCCATGGCATTTTTGATAGATTTGTTCAATATGATCTAGACCGAAGGTATCAGAGAGAGGCCACTGTGCTTGCTTTTCGCAAAACATGGAGAGATCACTCTATCCCGGCCGGTTTCCGCCCAATTTATTTTACGTGAGTGTGCAACTTGGTGGATTTATTCTGCACAGTGCGTCTTCCGCAAGTTCCGTTCCTCGTCGGATGCAGCACTACGCCACGTTGTTTTTCGAACTGGAGAAGAAGGCCTTTTATACCGCCTGGCGATACGATATCATGGAAACTCCACACGATTGGGGCGAGGGGACGCCTCCCAATCTTAATTTTGGTTTACTTTGGCCTACTAAGGTAGTTGACTTCAGCCGCCATCCACTGCTCGAATCACGTTGCAGACTTGTTCCTGAAATGGAGTTCGCCTTGAAGTGTTGGGTTCGCACCGTTTGCTTGGACATTTCGACCGACGCCTTATCTGAGAGGCCCATATTCGCAGCTTTAGAGTTTCTTATACCGGCGCCATGGACATTCATCGTCCACTGACGTTCAGCACTTGGGGATGTTGATAATGCTATCCATTGTTATTCTCTCCTTACTTTTTTCGCTCAAAACCTTACTATGGATGCAATTTTTTACCCATCTGCAGCCCGGCGTGAATTGCGGCAGGTAGACTCGACCACAACAGTTTCCTTTTGGTGGCCGGTGCCTTCCGCACGGCCACCATTGAGAGCTTACTTGTCGATGTCGGGGAGGTCCCGCTTACTATGCTGTCCAAAGGACATTATGCGCTTATACATGCAGAATGTAGAGTTAGTGCCCCCCTTCCCTCCAATGTAACATCAGTACTCCTGTCAGGTACGCAGCAGTCATTTGTATAATCCTAGCAACTGTTCAAGAGAAAAGAATTTTGGAAATGAACGGGACCCCCAGTTTCTTGAGACAGACTTAGCTATTACTGAGCTGCGGAGTTTCCACGGAAGGTTTATTCTTTCTCCCAATTTGATTGCTGCCTCGCTTTCCCTTCTTTCCAAAAAACCAAATTCTCGAGAGCCACAAAAAGTAACGGGAGTCATTATGGGCATTGGATTTCCTCAAAATTGCTGGAAAGTCCAAAGTCATTCCGAAAGGTAATTTATTCCTGGGGGAAAAGCATATTTGGAGTTTTTGGAGAGTTAACATAGCTGAGGGGTTTGAGAGCAACTCGCGCCCTTCTTCTCATCCCCTGATCCCGATGGCCTTTTGTTTGAGTCCCTTAAGGTCCCTCAAACTTCTACTTTGAGTTGGCGTTTGATACGCCTTTTGCTCCTCATTTCTAGCTAATAAAGGTTCCTGTTGTAAGGAGCCAAGAACTAGAATTTGGGCTACAAGTCTTTGTGAAAGGAAGCAGGTTTACGAGGGTCCGACTCCCCCCCTCCCCTACCAAGTTTTCTGCTTTATTTTGTATTAAATAAAAACATCCTATTCATGAATTGCGGTTCTCTAAATAAATTTAATTCTCGTGATTTTCTTATGTTTTGATCTTACATTTCTTTTAGTATAGTTTTCGTGTCTCTCTCCCTCCTTCTTTTTTTCCCCCTGAATGAACAAACGTTCGTTTCATTATTCTAATTTCTTTCTCTTCCCAATAATTAGGTAATGAATGTTTTATTCCCCTTCATTTTAAATAAATCCCTTACCGTTAGTGACTTGGTCCAACCTAGAAACGGGTGATAGGGGACTAGTTTTGGTCATTCTTCTTCGTAACACCAGTGAGCCACTTGGCGTTGGCTCGATAACTATTTCTGAGTAAATAACGAAATGTGATTGTCACAATTGAGTTGGCGCGTCTGTGCGCGTTTAAGGAGGATATAAAAGAGATGGGGGGGGGAAACGAAATCATAGTTGTGTTAAGCTCTGTCGCCTCAACAGTTACTTACTCATACGTGACCTGTTTTCTACTTCTGCAATTGAATGTTTTATATTTTAAACCCGATGTAGTCGTCATGGAAACATGAATTTAACGGTGGGAAAAGAACCTTGTATGTAGGTGGATAGGCATACAAATACATGCCCTCCCCTTCTCGCATATATACATGGTGTGCGCCCCGGCCTCCCCTTTTCCAATTAAGTCATCTTACTTTATATCATTTTTTTAACCAATTATTTTTTTTCAGTTCAGGCCCACTTTAAGTAACGTTTACTATAGATGATTATAAAGCATTATATACTTCCTCAAAAGTTTTGGAACCAAGAAACCCCTGAAAGAATTTCCTAACAAGGATGGAGAATTATTCAGGAAAATCGATAGAGCTCATTCAATCGAAAGAAATCCGAGCAGTGGAAGACCAAGAAGTGCATATACGGAAAAATATACAAGAAGAGGAATCGATTTTAAGCCAGGCGGAGATAGACCAAGAATTTCAAAAACAAAGAGCCACATCAAAACCATCTTTGTCAAAAATTAGTGTTCATCGCATTGTTAAATACGATTTGAATCTTAGCCTTTCAAGAAAATTACAGGAAAAAACTTGATGAAAGTGATATCAATAAACAAAATGAACGGGAAAAAATGCCAAGACGTCTGTTTCAAAGGTTCAAGTCACATTTTTCACAGCTGAAAAAATATTACCAATTGAGATTCAAAATAAGCAAGCAAAACGATACTGTTTACGAGCTTTCGACAGAAAGAAAAAGCAAAGTTCCAGACGAAAGGCGGTTCGCTACGAAACCACACTTTCCATCTATTCTAATTATTAGTGTAAAGATCTCAAAATTGGGAAAAGCTTCTATACATTTCGTCGACAGAAATGTCAAAGTCAGAGGCGAACATTACTGGAATCGCCTACTCAGTAATATTTTATCCGAAATGAACACTGGCCACAAATGGCCATTGTGTATTTCAACATGAATATGTTAATGCTCACACTTCTTCCGCTTCAGTGGCTTACTTGAAATATAGATTGGGGGTGGGAAAGGGGATTAGATTATATCACAGAGCACCCAGATTTACCCAATCTCAATAAGTATTCCCAGCAGGCGTTCCTTAAACGGTCTTGTGACTAATTTACTGGAGGTTTTCCATGTCAGGATGGACTTACACAAAAGGTGTTCGATAAAATACCCCAGCGGATGATATCAAATAAGGTGCAAGCGCTATGTATTAGGTTAATGAATAATGAATGGAAAGTCAACTGGTTGTCTGAGGGACAGAAAAGGGTTTGTGATCAACGGTTAGACCTGTCGCTTGTCGTCACTGACGAGCGGACTTCTTCAGAGCGCCGTTTAGCCCCTCTGTTTTTCATCGCATATAACACCGGTAGAGGCGATGGACTGTTTAGCCAATAACCAAGTTTGAAGACGACACAAAATTGAGTGGGGATCTAACGTCGAGAGTTTGAGGGTTGGCTTGCGCCGGATAGGAGAGTGATTGCACACGTGGCAGATTCCTTTCGATTGAGAAAAGTGTAAGATAATGGACACCGGGTATGCACCCCCCCCCCCCAATCCGACTATTATCCACAATTGTAATGTTTACCGATAGTAAGTAGTTTATTTTTCGCTACGACCTCATTTGCAGTACGCGCTTCTCCTTTGTTCACGCAACCTTCAGAAAGACATCGAACGACTGGAAAGGGTACAATCCAAGGCCAGGAAACTGATCCCGTTGCTTTGTCATAGAGATTAACAGGCACAACTGCAAGAGATCAATCTCTTTTCGCTAGACTCGGAGCCTGCTCGGTTCGCATGCAACTGATAGAGGTGTTCGAAATTCGAGACTATTAATCACCAGGCGTTTAGCCTTCTTCAGAATAGAACTACAAACCACGGTTTGTTAACTTGAGCCTCCGCAGCTCGAGACTTCATATATAGACTACGCGTCCCGTCGGAGCTACTTGCAGAGGTCGTTAATTGTTCCAGTATTTACAAGTTTAAGAATAGAATTGACCGAATGTTTTTATTACTGTACAATAAATTTCTTATAGATTATTATTTTTTATAGCATTTCTGTAAAAATTCCCGTTTTGCGTCCCTTGCTGGACGATGTCACACTGCTCTGAACTGGCCTGCACAGACTCCGGACCTGAATCCCATTGGAAATGTTTGGAAGACACTCGGAGAGAGATTAAAAAAGGAGGAATCAGAAAAAAATTCAAGAACTCTACGAAATTCTTCCCAAGAGTCAACGGACTCCATACTAAATCCTAATTATTTATAACTTGTACATATGGTTTCCACTTATAATTTAATCGTTATATTCCAAAAGAATTTTTTTTTCCGCTGTCCTTCAGATCATTGTGGACACTTCAATTTTTTCGAGTAGATTGTTATATATATCCCGCCTCCCCTCTTCTCTCCCAGCCCCATCGCCAGGGCCAGGAGAGAGGAGAAGGGGGCGAGCGAGCCCGGACTCCTCGTGCTTTGAAGCACCATGACCCCGTAAGGGGCGCGGCGATTTGCCATCCTGGCCGCCGTGCTGACGGGATCCAGCGCTCCGTCCGGCCCCAGCTTAGCCTCTCTTCCTTCCTTCAGATAGCCCGATTTCTCCCCTACCTCGTCGCTTTTCATACAACCTCTCCCACAACTTTCTCTGGTCAGCCTCTAATTTCACAGGGTAGAATGTTGACCTTCTTCTCAAGCCAACCACCCGGGATGGGGGCTGAGGGGGGAGGGGACATTGTTCCCTAACCCCTCAGCTCCGGTTCGGGATGGGGGTTTTTTAACAACCTGCTTCATCCCCACCCGTACCTTCCTCACATCCCTTTTCCTCTCCTCTTCACATTCTATCTGTTTTACGCCGTGTCTAAGGTGGAGCCGCCATGCCGAAGGACTGCCAGGCCACCAGGCGGGAGGGGTGGTCCCAAATGGCGGCGCCTGGCTCTGCCGGGCCTGTAAGCACCTCTTGCAGTGCGGGCTACTGCAAGAGGTGGTGAGCGATTGCGTCCCGTAAAACAAAGAGGGTCACCATGCCCAATGATGAAAAAAAAAACCATCTCCCCTTAATTCCCCCTTGCTCATCGACGGAGCCGCCCTCGGGCAGCTCCAGCAAAAAAAATGGAGGCCCCCCCCCTGTGCTTGCACAGGGGACCCTCCATATTTCTCTAACCGGAGAGGAGGCTTACTCCTCTCCTTCGCCTACGGGTGCAGGGGACTCCCCCTCACCCCCTTCTCTGGAGGTGCTTTCGGGCACCTCCCTTTTCCCAGCGGCAGTCCCCTCTTTTCTTTCCAAGGGGACTGCCAAGAAAGACAGCAGGCAGCCCTTAGCCAGCCGCTCCGCATCAAAGCGGCTCGGTAGGGCAAACCCCCTTAGGGGGGAGAGGGAAGCCAGGCCCCTTCGGTCGCTTCCCTCAAAAGACCTGCTGGCAAAAATATTAAACCTTGCCGGGGTCAAGGCCTGTGCCTCCCCACTGAAGACTTATGACGCTGCCAAGGGGACCTGCGATGTCCTGGGAGGGGATGGCCAACTGGAGGCCCCTCCCGTGATAGACATGGTCCTTGAGGAAAACCAGCCTCAGAAGGTAGGGCCTTCCATGGGGGGGAATCCGGGCTCGGCGCCAAGCACCGAACCCGAATCCGCCCCTATGCAAGGTCCTCATGAAACGGCTGTAGATTCTCTGGCAGTACAAGGAGGGGAGGGATCTCCTCCGGATGATGCCCCTGCGACCACCAGGACCTTCTCCATTTCGGAGAAGGACCTGGCTGAGGCCGGTCCATCTGGCCTGGGGGCTTCTACCGGCGGGGGTGAGAAGCGGGTTCATTCCCCGCCCTCCTCTCCAAAAAAGAAAAGGCCTAAAAAGACGAAGAAGACTCGGGGCTCCTCTCAATCCGCGGGGGCTACGGGGACGGATGGGTCTGCTGCCACTTTGGCAAGCGACCAAGCCAAGATCGGCACATCCGGGCCCTCTGCTTCCCCGGGTACGGAGCTCCTGACGATGACAAAGACCAAAAGTGCACAGGGCGGAGCCTCGATGACATCGGGGACCCTGATTCAGAGGTTACCTGGCGTTTTCGAGCCCGCTGGCTTCAAACGCTTCCTCGTTATTCGCTCCACTGATGGCACCATGTTGTCCAAGGGCAACATGATCCATCAGAGGAGAGGATTAGCTAGTGCAATTGGTAGAGAGCCGAAGGTAACCCGTTTCTCGGACGGGAGCCTTCTGGCGAATGCGGCGAATCCCGCCGAGGCGGCCAAGATAAGTGCTCTTCGGACACTTCATGGCACCCCGGTGAGTGTGACGCCGCACTCTACCATGAACTTTGTAAAAGGAGTAGTTTATGCGAGGGAACTCGTTGACTACTCCATAGAAGACATCACCCTAGAGCTGGCCGACCATGGGGCGGTCAAGGTCGAGCGTGTGATTAGAAAACAGGGAGGGGCCTCGAGACCCACCCCAACACTCTTCGTCACGTTCGACTGTGACAAGCTCCCTGAGTCGGTGCGTGCCGGTTGGTACCGCTACCGCGTGAAGGCATTCGTGCCACTGCCGCGGCGGTGCTATTACTGTCACCGCTTCGGCCACACGAATCGATCATGTAGACGTGCAAAATCGGGGTCACCCGAAGTCTGTGTAAATTGCTCCAAGGTCGCACACGATAAGTCCAAATCGTGTGTGGCCAAGTGTGTCAATTGCGGAGAGCCGCGCCCTGCTTCTTCGAAGCAATGTGGTGCATATCTCCTTGAGAAAGAAATCCTGGCCGTTCAGGCCCAGGATAGACTCTCATTCCGCGAGGCAAAGGACTTGGTCCTGGCGCGCCCGGCTCTGCCTGGGACGTCATATGCCTCAATAGTTAGAAAAGCACCCTCTGCTCGTGGCCCATCCAGGCCAACGAGCACGGTTGTTTCCGCGCCCATTCGGAGCCCTTCTGCGGGCTCTACTACACCCGGGCGCTCCCCTGGTAGAGCTGGCGGCAAAAAGGGTTCACACCCAGCCCCGGCTAAAACCAGGGCTCCCCCCTCTTCCCCCAGCGTGACCGTTTCCCGTAAGGCGAAACGGCCACGCGCCTCCACAGAGTCGTTAGACTCACAGGAGGCAACACCCCTGAAGATGGTCGCTAGGCCATCTTCCGGGGTTCCTAAAGCTGTTCCCCGAAAGGAGGACAGCAACAAAGGAGCTTCGGCCCCTTCGCCCACGCCCCGAGGTGGAGCGAGTGGCTCGGAGACGGTGGTTCCTCGAAAAGAGGGCCCCCCCACCTCCCAAGCCGCAACGCCCGCCTAAGGTTTCGAGGCGGAGGGAGGAAAAGACTCGCATGGCGAGCCCAACCTCCCCCAATAAGTCCTCGAAGGCGACAGCGCCTTCAGCGCTTTGTCCGGCCAACAGCGCCCGGGGTTCTGCCCCCGGGAAGCGTACGGCCATTCCCGTGAGGGTGTTCAATTCGAGGAGGGCACCCGCGTCTCCTCCGAGCTAGGCCTGGAGGGCATATTCCTTCAATGGAATTGCCGTAGACTCCGGGCCAACTGGGAGGAGCTGCGGAGGCTCGTCTCGTCCCGTTCCCCGTTAGCTATTTTTTTGCAGGAGACCATGCTAGGCGCGTGCGCGCTTCCTGCCCTCCCGGGGTATAAGGGTCTTGCGACCCCACCACCGCGGGATGGCCGGGCTGGGGGATGCGCGGTTTACACCCGGCATGATGTCTCCGTTCTTCCTTTCTCTTTAGATACCTCCTTTCAGGCAGTGGCTGTGCAGCTGCACCTGGATAGGAGGTATACTATCATTTCTGCGTACATTCCACCGTCAGCTGACTTCGACGCAGGGGACTTCCGCCGCGTCGTGGCACGGTTGCCGAGGCCCTATCTCTTGCTTGGAGATCTGAACGGCAGGCATCCTCTCTGGGGAGATTACTCCATAAATCCCAGGGGACAAGTCCTTGCCGATCTGATCGAAGAGCTTGAGATGGGTGTCCTAAACGTGGATGAGTTTACGCATCACTGTCCGAGAACCGCTTCATTTTCTTGCCTTGACCTATCTTTGTGCTCTTCGGATGCACAGCCTGATTTTGATTGGGGGGTGGTCGATGACCTCCATGGTAGTGATCACTTTCCCATTCAAATATCCTTTTCAGGGCAACTGCCGCCTGAGAGACCACCTCGGTGGTGCTTAGCGCGGGCGCGGTGGCCTGCATTTCAGGAAATGACTGAATTCTCTATCTCAGTCGAGTTTAGGTCGGTAGATGAGGCCGTTGAGTTCTTCTCCGGCAACCTCATCGCCGTGGGCCTGACTACTATTCCTAGGACGTCTGGCCGTTTTGCACGCCGACCACTCCCATGGTGGTCGGCCGAGTGTGAGACGGCCCTCAAACAGAAGCGTTATGCCTACATGCGCTATAAGCGCCGCCCGAACGATTTCACAGTCGGTGAATTTCGTCGGGCTAGGGCTAGGTTCCGGTATATTTGGAAGCACGCCCGCCGCTCTTCTTGGCGGGCATACGTGTCTTCACTTAACGGGAAGACCCCTTTAGCTGAGGTGTGGAAGCGAGTCAAAAGGATTCGGGGCAAGTTCTCGCAGGACCCCCCTCCCGTTCTCCAGGAGAATGGGACCGCAATCTCGGACCCCGCGTCCGTGGCGGAATCCTTAGCGACCGCTTTTTCCGCATTCTCTAGCCGTGATGCTGCTCCGCCAGCATTCAATGCACGTCGTGATGTCGCGGAAGGCCGCCGGCTGGACTTTACCTCCAGAGGCGGAGAACCCTTCAACGACAAGTTTACTGTGAGTGAGTTGCGTTCCGTTCTCGCTTCGTGCGCGGACACCGCCCATGGTCCGGACGATGTCCCGTACGCCATGCTTCGACACCTGGGTGAGCGAGGTATGGCCTTTCCGTTAGATTTATTCAACAGGATCTGGGTGGAAGGTCTTCTCCCAGACTCCTGGCGAATCGCTACTGTGCTCGCCTTTCGCAAGCCGGGGAGAGATCACTCTACTCCGACCGGTTTCCGCCCAATCTCTCTAACCTCTTGCGTGTTCAAGTTGATGGAGAAATTGGTAAATGTTAGATTAGCCTATTTCCTGGACAGCGGAGGCCATCTGTCTTCTGCACAGTGCGGCTTCCGTAAGTTCCACTCCACGTCGGATGCTCTGCTCCGACTGGAAAGTGCCGTCTGCGAGGCTTTCCTTCGTAGACAGCACTACGCCACGGTGTTTTTTGATCTGGAGAAGGCCTATGATACCGCATGGCGATACGGTATCATGGAGACTCTCCACACGATGGGGGCGAGGGGACGCCTCCCAATGTTTATATCTGAATTTTTGCGAGATCGTCGATTCCGCGTACGGGTGGGGGGAGCCCTCTCCGGCCCAAAGGAGCAGGAAGAGGGTGTCCCGCAGGGAAGTGTCCTCAGTGTCACACTATTTGCCCTGAGCATCAACGCCATCACCTCGGTGCTGCCGGAAGATGTTCTCGCTACGCTCTACGTGGACGACCTTTCGATCTCTTTTGGCGCGGCCCAGATGCCAACTCTGGAGCGTCGACTCCAACAGGCATTGAACTGCGTCTCTCGCTATGCCGAAGCGCACAGGTTTCGGTTTTCTTTGGCTAAGACTAAGGTGGTGCACTTCTGCCGCCATCCACGGCTTCACCCCGACCCAGATTTGTTTCTTAATGGGGTGCGCCTGGATGTGGTTGAGTCGCACCGTTTCCTTGGTCTTGTATTCGACCGACGCCTCACCTGGGAGGCTCATATTCGCAGCCTTAGGGTCTCTTGTACCCGCGCCATGGACATTCTCCGTTCCGTGACGTTCAGCGCTTGGGGCGCTGATAGGGCTACCGCCTTACTTTTTTATCGATCCTTTGTTCGCTCGAAGCTCGACTACGGATGCGAGTTTTATGCATCCGCAGCCGAGCGTTTATTGCGGAAGGTGGATTCGATCCACCACACCGGCCTTCGCCTTGTGACCGGTGCCTTCCGCACTTCCCCCATTGAGAGCCTGTTGGTCGATGCTGGGGAGATGCCACTCGCTCTGCGCCGCGTGCAGTGCATCACTCGCCTGTACGCGCGAGCCCGGCGCCTCCCTCAGTCGCCAACAGCTCTCACTGCATCCGCAGCTGATCTCGATGGTGCCTATGCCGCCGAGAGACGCCAGTCATACCCTAAGCCCTTTGGGTTTAGGGCCAGGAAACTCCTTCGAGAGGTAGATATAGCTCTCGGGCCGGTGGCGCCCCTGGTTTTGCCCAGGACGCCACCCTGGAGGGTACCACATTTGGCTATTTGTCGCCACGCCTCTGCTCCCAAAGCTTGTACTGCGCCGGGAGTATTGCGTTCGACCTTTTTGGAGCACACATCGTGTCACGCTGGTACCGTGCCAGTGTATACGGATGGCTCCAAGTCCCAAAAGGGGATCGGCTTCCACGCCGTATCCCCTCTGTTTGAAGTCAGCGGGGCTCTACCAGGCGCTGCGTCTGTCTTCACGGCCGAGCTGGTGGCAATACACCACTCGGTACGGGAGATTACGCGACGTGCCCGGTTCGGAGACCGGATTGTGATCTATAGCGACTCACAAAGCGCCCTGAGTGCTCTCGGGGCATTGGAATCTCCGCATCCCCTGGTTCGCGAAATCCGTGACGCCACGGTTTTGGCGAGCCGGGCAGATGTCGAGATTATCTTCTGCTGGGTTCCTGGACATGTAGGAATTGCGGGGAATGAGCGCGCGGATGAGGGCGCCAAAGAGTCCGCGAGGACTCTGCGACCGGACCAGCGTTTCGCTCTTCCTCACACTGACTACATGGCAGGAATACGGGCAGCTCTTCGGACTGCTTGGCAAAGAAGATGGGAGACGGTCGAGGGGAACTTAAAGTTGCGTGCCATTGCGCCGCGACTGTTCCCATGGACCTATCCCCCAATGCCGCGGCGGCTTCAGGTTGCTTTCTGTCGTCTTCGAATCGGACACACTCGTGTGACGCATTGCTACTTGATGGAGCGCTCGCCTGCGCCCTATTGCAACGACTGCGTCGTCCCCCAGACTGTTCGGCACATTCTTGTCGAATGTCCCAGTCTGGGTGATCTTCGCGCACGACACCTGTCCCGGTACCGGGATGGGCGGGGTCGCTACCGCCTGTCCCTTGTGCTCGGGACGAGTGCGTGTCCTTTGACTGGTGGACTTATTGACTTTTTGGGGGAGGCCGGCCTTCTCCCTTTTATTTAACCCGATTTAATTGTTGTTGTTGTTTTTGTAATTGTTTTGTTATTGCTTTGTTATTGTTATTGTTATTTCTTTTTATTGTTTTCTGTTTAATTTTTTAAAGTAGCCTAAAAATAGGCTGTTTGTTTACGGCAACTTATGCCTTAGTCGGCAGTCGCCAGATAGCCCCTTAATTAAAAAAAAAAAAAATGAAGCACCATGAGAAGGACATAGGGGGAGATAGGAGGAGGAAAGAGAAAGGAAGAGGAAAAGTAGCGATAGAACAGCGAGAAACTAGTAGTAGATCTGACAGGTGACCTAGGGGATCTTGGCCCTACATCTAAAACACGGTGCTAATAACACGGTGTGTATCACCCCCCCCCCCCTCGTATTAGTTTAGAACCCGCGTTGAGGACAGTAATAAAGAATTAGAGAGGAAAAGAAGGAAGTAGGAGAGTTGCTGAGAGCTGCAAATTGGTAGGTCAAGCTAATCTCTGGCCATTTTATATAGTTTGAAGTTGGTATTGTAAGTAAAGAGTAAGTACCTGAGATCCAGGTGTATTTGCTATCCGTTTTGTATCCTAGTACTTATAGTTGGCGTTCAAACCGTTTTTGTGTGTGAGTATTTGTTACATGATATGTTTTAATTGCTTTTCTCTTTTGTTTATGTTGTAATCTAATTGAAATTCTTTAATCTAACATGCAATTTTCTATTTATCTTATCTTCGTACGTTGTCTTCTCACTGGTTGTTTTTGTCCCTTTGGTGATCTTCTTAGTCTCCTGTTCCTATTCGCGTCGGTAGTATCACTACGTGAAGATGTCTTCTTCTTCCGCGTCCTCATTACCGATCCTCGCCCAGCTTGGACAGATTCGGTAAGGCCTCCAGTCTGCTCCTATCTCTATAAGCGCTGTCAAACCGTCTCCAATTTCGTCGCGAGTCTTCTCGATGACACCTTTAGCCCTTTTCCTGATTATCCTGTTCAGGGGCTCGACGTTGGGTTCTCTGTGCAGATTTTCTACCCTTTTCATTTCTGCTCTTCTCGTATCAGTTATAAGGTACATTGCTTTATTTTGGACCCTTTGCAATGCAAGCAGTTTGGTTCTCGACAGTGTACACTGTGATAGAACGAGTTGAATCTGTGTTAAATTCAACTCCTATCCCATATTAGTTAAAACCTCGAGGAGGCCCACGTGCATCTTCGATTCGAGGCTTGGAGTCTTATCAACAGCTACCGGACGCCAATGTTTAAACAAGGAGGTTATCGTCCCCCCCCGTTCGCCCCCATACGCCGACCTCGCCAGATCGAGTTAGGCTTATGGACAGATAAAGCATTTTTCTCCGGCCCAGCTGTGCGTTCCCTCGAAGCTTCCACCCCATTCTCCCCCACGCCAAGGAGATGTCCTGGCTATTTATATGGAAACTTTACCACTAAGATCAGATTGGAGATCCAGATTTTCGTCGCGAAACATCACCACGACCCTCTCTCCCTTTGTGCGCCAAGGGACCTCGACCTCGAGATTCACCATCACTTGTCCAGAAGGAGGACACTATTCCTTGAGTGCCAAAGGTTCGACCCTTTAGTGACGCCAAGTCCCCAAGGCATCCCCCCCCCCCTGTTGTTCAAGGAGAACAGCATTAGAACAGCCATTGTTCGTTTTGAGCCCTTCGCCAAGAAACGGTTCTCATCCCCCCCTGTTGTTCAAGGAGAACAGCATTAGAACAGCCATTGTTCGTTTTGAGCCCTTCGCCAAGAAACGGTTCTCACCCCCCCCCCCTGTTGTTCAAGGAGAACAGCATTAGAACAGCCATTGTTCGTTTTGAGCCCTTCGCCAAGAAACGGTTCTCATCCCCCCCTGTTGTTCAAGGAGAACAGCATTAGAACAGCCATTGTTCGTTTTGAGCCCTTCGCCAAGAAACGGTTCTCACCCCCCCTGTTGTTTAAGGAGAACAACATTAGAACAGCCATTGTTCTTGAGCCCGTAGACAAGAGACGGTTCTCATTCCCCCCCTTTTGTTCAGAAGAGAACAAAGTAGAAAAGCCATTGTTATTCAAGCCGTTCGTCGAGTAACGGTTCTCCTTTCCAAGACGCCACGTCAGGATCCTTTTATCCCCCCCCCTTCGGCTGGAACTCGCCAGCGGACCGAATATTCCTTCAAGTACCTTTCACTGCACCCTAATGAAGTTACGTAAGCCAAACGTCACCTTTTGAGTATTGATCCCTTATTTGTCAATTCTATCCTGTGCTTTAAATGGTTTATCGAACCATCCCATCTCTTTAACTCCATATTTGTTTTACCTTTTTTGATCCCTTAAATCCTTGGATTAGCCCGAGTCTCCACGACCCTTTCCATTCTGTTTGTCAATATTTTCCGTTTTTGTGTTTGCTGATAGTTATTATTAATAAAACTCTATTTTATTAATGATAGCAATATTATTATCCTTGAGCTCAGTTCCACTTCTTAAGCATTTTGAAGATATATAATATCGGCCGCCAGACAGTAAAACGCACTCTAGAGATAATTAAGGAAGTTCCCTCAACGAATAGTGATATATGGTATATCGTCGGGAGTCATTCTACGACATACACATTACGATTGCCGAGTAGATTAGTGTTGATTGAACAATCACATTGTAGATCTTCCTTTTATTCTGCAGTCTTAGTCTTCATAGCTTATACAGAAGTATCAATCCTCTCTTTCTTTTCTCTATTCTTTCTGCTACGTGTTTCGTGTAGCCGGTCTTTGATATCGTCAGTCCCAGTACTTTACATTCATCACTATGATTGTATCTGTCATTATCCACGTTGATATCTGCTACCTTTCTTCTGAAAATGGATACTATTTTAAATTTATCTCTATTCGTACTTATTTTCCATTTGCGCTATTTCAGGCCTTGCATCCAAACTCTGTGAAATGCTTTGGGCACGTCTCTACATACAATGTCAACGCTCTTCTTTTCGCCTTTGACTTTGGCTATTTTCTCAGTTATTAGGCATAGTGCCATGTCCGTGCTCCTATTCTTCCGGAACCCGAATTGGCACTTGTTATACAGGTTATATTCCACAAGATGTCTGTCCAGTCTCTTCTTTAGGACTTTTTCGTATTCTTTACCGATAAAATCCAATAGCGAAATTGGCCTGTAATTTTCTATCCTGTATGGAGATTTTCCAGGTTTAGGGATGAAAATCATCTTAGCCACCCTCAGATCCTTGGAAAAGTATCCTGTATTTAGGCAGGCATTGAATACGTTTTTCAATCCCTCCAAGATGTTCGTCTCTTCCATGTAATTTTTCATCGTGAGCCCTGAGACTCCCGGCGCCTTTTGCTCAAAGCTGCTTATTGTTTCTTTAAGCTCTGCAATGGTTAATATTTCTCTGTTATCCTCGTTGTTGTTCCTCAACTCGTCGACCATCTCATAATGTTGTGTCCTCGCCCTTGCTCGGTTGAGTTCTTCAATAATTGTGCCCTCAAAATCCATGTCGAAGTTTACATTTTCTTCTTCATTGATTCGGAAGACATTCTTCTAATGTTCGTTGAAAACTCTTTATTTCGATTTCATCTTCTAGTAGTTTTCCTCTTCCATCTTTAATTTTGATCTTCTCCTTTGTAGGTTTTTCCTTCATTCTATCTACCCATTTCCAGAATTTCTTAGGGGAGTCTTCGATGTCTATCTTCTGGACATGGTCGTTCCAGTATTCTTGCTGCGTGTCGTATATCATTTACGTTAGTTCTCTTTTCTTTCTTCTGAGCTGTTTATAAAGGTCTCTGCTATATCCTTCCCTCCGTCTCTGTTCAGAAATACTTCTTATTTTTCCGTTCTTATTTATCATTGTCGATGACCATCTGAAATTTTGGGTAGTTCTATAGGCTCTTTTCGGAATTGCAATTTCGTCTGATGTAGTCAGCGTTCTCCCTATTTCTCTGAGTCCCTCGTCGATCTCTTCTACAGTCGCCTCGGCATAAGTCCTTGGTTCGTATCTTCTTAATGCTTCCTTGTATTTCGTCCAGTCAGCCTGGTGGTATGTAGCCTTTCCATTTCTTACACGGCTTCTGTATAGGATTCTGGCTTATGGTAAGCTTTGTAGCTATATGGTCACTGACCAGTATGTCGACTGGCTCGAATTAATAATTGAATGGCAGGAAGAAGTTCGCGAGGCAGATGTCTGGTTTCGATGCTACGTTGTTGTTTAAATAGTTGGGGAATTCTGGCCCCAATCTTTGGACCATTCCCCTGTCTATCATCGTTTTCAGATGCTTGCCCGCGTTGTTTCTTCTTCTGTACCCGCTCTCAGCGTAATGGGCGTTTAAATCTCTAATAAATATAACTGGATTTCTGCTGTTGAAGATTTTTGTGAAATTGTTAATCGACACTCCGTCTCTTCTTGGGGTTGGTACCCCGTGGCTATTGTAAGATTGGTTAATTCTAATTTTAATTCTACTCCCGCATATGATTCGGTTAGTCCTTCATGTGTCCTGTAGTCTAGTTCCTTCTTCATTACTATTGCTGCTCCGTCAAATCTCTGTCTCGAGGGGTTAATCGCTACTACATTGTAATTCCAGATATCAAAATAACGTCTGGGTCTAATTCTCGAAAGATATTTCCATATACGTATTTTTTTATCTCCCACCGTTTGTGTTTATCTGTAAAATTTCCAAGTTACGTTTGTCAATTTCCATAATCGTTCAGGGGTTTCTGTTGATCTTGATTACCGTTTTTTCTTTCTTTCTTTTTGTTCACGTCTACACATGAACTCTTGTTTTCTCTTACGTGAAAGTGATGACGACAGGGCCGAGGATTGTTGTCTCGCGGTTAGATTTTTACTCAAGCTAGATTACTTTTTCTTTTGTGCCTTTCTTCTCGTGATTCTTGTTTCCTGAGTAGATTATTCTGTGCTACTATCCGATTCTGTTTCTTCACTATTTGTTTCTTCTTTTTTATCCTCCTTGTCTTCCTGTTGCTTGGTTTCTTTAATTAGTACTTTCGTGGTCTCATCGTTAATCTTGACTTTAAATATAGCCGATGAGTCCACATCTTTTGGAAACTTCATTGGCTTGAGGCCATTTGCCTTCAGCCTTCCATTCATTGAGGCCGCATAGCTTGGTGGGCTAGCAATGTTCATGATGTATGCATGTAAAATGCACGTCAGTATTTTAACATTGAGTGTGTCATCTATGTTGATTTGTGTCTCTGTGTTTCGCTGATGCGTCGTTAATTTTGCTGCTGCTGCGTAGGTCATGTTTCTTTGCCCCTTCATTCTTTCTTCGGTCCGATGTGGTCCTCCGCAGTTGATACATTTTTTTAATTGTATTTTGGAATGTTCGGTGTGTGTGTCCTTGTGTTCCACGCTCTGAACATATTACAAGGTCCTTTGAGGGGCAGTCGCTGGTTATGTGATCTTCCAGTGAATAGCAACGGAAGTATATTTGAATGTTGACAAATGCGTCTCGCTGGATATTAGCTTGCGGTATCCTTGTACAAAAATCAATCAGCCCTTTGTCCATAATTTGTGAGGCCATTTCTATATTTTCACACACAATTTTAAAAACGCGTGTGTTCCCTGAATTTAATTAGGTCGTGGATTTTCTTCAGCCATGGTTGTCTACCCAAGGCCAAACTTTCCTGCACACTGCAGATCTATTCGCCGTGATTTGAGGGAGAGGTTTTGCTTCTAAGTCGATCTTGTTTAGAGTGATGCCCTGCACGCAGAAGATAGGAGTTTCTCAACATTCTTATTCTCGGGGCAAATCACGATAAACCCAGTTGGTAGCTTTAAACACTTGATAAGTGGGATCTGTATATCGTTAAAGATCTGCTGAGCCACTTCTTGCTGTGTCCTCTTCTTTCCGTTGGGCTTGAGTCGTAGGGGGAGCCGTTTAAGAAGTCCATCTTGAGTCGGTAAATGGGGGGGAGCCCCCCGTTCCTACTCTGAAAAAGGGGACAGAATCTAAGAGACTAAGCCCTATTGGATGTTTACCTACTGGTTCCTTAAATACCTTCCTATTAAACGCACTCCGCAACCCTCCTACCTTAATGGGCTTACTCTAGCAGATGCTTCTCCAAGGTCTCCGGCTCATGTCCTTAAGGGACCCACTTCTTCGCTTCCCCTAACAGGGCTTCCTTCCGGGGTTCACTACGCCGTACTACCAAGGAGCTCTGTGCGTAATGAGGGTTGTTTATGTTGCGAAGCGAT
This sequence comes from Ceratothoa steindachneri, assembly GCA_963969495.1. Classification (NCBI taxonomy): domain Eukaryota; kingdom Metazoa; phylum Arthropoda; class Malacostraca; order Isopoda; family Cymothoidae; genus Ceratothoa; species Ceratothoa steindachneri. The sequence continues at coordinate 32,531,626 of OZ018335.1, forward strand.
GAAAGAAGGAAAAGACTAAAAAAGCGCGAAGTGTGGATAATATCCCTTTATGGGGGGAACTACCCCATACTTAGAAACAGGAGGTCTCTCCATTCAATCTAAGCACGCATCAATATTGAGTGCAACGTTGTAGAAGATTCTTTGTACAAAGTTTCAACGTATTCACGCATGTCAAACTTTCGTTCTAACTTGTCGCCTTTACCACAGAGTAAAGTAAGAAAAGCGTCAGATTTACAGTTGGTTTAGGTTGATCGATGTATATAGAAAGAAGAGAGAGGGATCAATGTGCAACACAGGCGATCAGGTAGTCGTACAGGAAAAAGGTACGGAAATAACTTGAAAGGGGATAGGAAGAGTTGATAGGTCGGGGGCTAGACACCGATGCGTGGTGTAGTTGGGTGTGTCTCGAGGTGTTCATGACTGGACGACGGTTGGGGGGTGGTTAGGAAAGAGAACGTGTCCGCATAGTCGGAAACGCGTTATTCATGATGCTCTTAATTTATGCGTAGAGCTGTATGGGTTGCGGGTTGTCATGAGCTGCGAGGTATCGCAGTGCCATCGCAACATACAGTCTTGCGTGTAGAGCGGTGTATATGGGGTCTATGGCGAGTTTTCCCGAGTTTTTTTGTGAGTTTGGTGTGAGTGTGTGTTGAGGGGTGCTAGTTTGTTGTTGTGTAGTGTGGACATTCTCGCGTACATGCGAGAGCGGCAAGCGCGCTTCAGAGCAGAGTTCTTAATGCGCTGAGCCTTCTTCTGCCACGTAACACTCGCAGCTATGAGTGACATTGGGGCGTACGTGAGAAGAGGTCGCACGAGTGTTTTATATAGGTGTAACTGTAGTTTCTTGCCAGCAGGCTAGAACCTTCGCAGCATTTTGTTTGTGCGTGCGGTTCTTACTTGTATTATGTGCTGGTGTATATTGAACCTAAGGGACTTGTGAAAAGTTACGTGTAGTCGAGCCTTGTTGGGTTTAGGTGGTTCCTGCCTGGTGTGTGTGAGAAAATTTGTAGGTTATGCATGTAGTGATCTCTTGCGCCGAAGAGTGTCATCTGTGTCTTCTGAGGATTCGTGGCAAATCAGCCATTTCTCTTCGTACTCTGTCTTTTCTTCTAGTATTATTTGTGCGTGGTGCGCGATCTCGTCTCGTCCGCGGCTGCTGACGAGAATGGTCTCGTCATCGACGTAGGACACTGTGTAGGTGTGACGGCAGTTTTCGGGTGGGCGTGAGGTGTCGTTTGTGTACATGATGTAAAGTGTGTGTGCCAGTACGCTTCCTTGGGGAACGCCTGAGCGTGGTGTGAAAGGTTGTGATAGGGTATTGTTGTATTTTATGTAGCATCTCCGTTTAGTGAGGTAGTGAGAGAGGGGCCTTCTTTTGCAGATGTAACTCCGTATTGTTGGCGAGTTTCCAACGTATTTCCTCGCGCCACAGCTTATCAAAGGACGTCTCCATGTCCTTGCTGAAGCAGAGCGTATTTTGTCGTACCTGGCGTTTTTTTGTATTCTGTCGTGAACGATGGTCACAGCCACCAGAGTGGACCGGCCCTTCACTAACCCATATTGGTGGGGGGAAAACCAGTCCCTCTCTTCCATGTATTCTCGTAGGCGGCAGTTGATCATACGTTCGAGTATTTTACCTAGGTGCTCTAATAGAGCAATAGGCCTGTAATTGTTTGGGTGTTAGGGGTCTTTGTTCATTTTTTGTAGAAGTATGTTGTGAGAGACTTTGAATATTTTGGAGAGTGGCCTGAGGCTAGTGAGGCGTTGAATAGGTGTGTAAGTGTAGGTTATATGTTTGCGGGGAGGTTATGTATTATTGCGTCTGGTAGGCCGGAGTGGCCGCGTGCGCGTTTTGGTGTTGTTTTAATGTAGTGTTTTGTTTCCTCGATGGTGATGGGAGTGGTCAGTGTAGATGTGTTGTCGAGCAGCTCTATTCGTATCAGGGGGACGGGCCTTAACTCGTGAGCGTGGGCCCGACACTACACCTCGACTTCCTGGAAGTGCTCTTGCGCCTGTTGCTTGGGTGGGTTGTGTGAGTGTATTGTGCCCCAGTGGGGCCTAAATGCGTCGAGGATGACGCTGGTGTCTGTAAGTGTTTAGTTATTTACTTGGAGGGTGATGGATTTACGTGGATCGGTGCCTAGCATCCTTTTTACGCGCCGCCAGGAGGAGGGGTCAGTGCAACGAATGTCGTCTGACCTCTCGCCACTGTCGGTTCCTATCTGGTTGCACGCACTCTAGGATTTCATCTTCTAAATGGTTTAGGTTGGGAAAGGACACATGATTAATAGCCGGGATGCGGCTGGTAAAGTAGCGTTAGGTAAGCCTGGGGGCAAAGCAAAGATGGCAAGTGTAAAAGTAAGTGGGACTTTATGGGCTAAGAATGATCATAAGAACATAACACACACTACCTTTGTTATAAACCTAAAAAATATGGGGTAAGAATGATTATAAGAACTATTGCATTGTAAATGAAAGCAATAAATCGTAGTGTTATTTCAGACTGTTGTAGCAGCTTGGAATATCGATGTGTCGATTGATGCAAGTTTCGTTGGAGAACGATGCTTCGAGGAACTCTCTGCTCTTGTTTGTGGATTGTCCGAATATTCTGGTTCCCTTCCAATTCATGTGCTGGTGTTGGTTTCTCTGATGTGAGATTGCCGAGAATGGGTCATTCCTCCGGATTTACCTCTGGTTGTTCGTATTTGTTTTCCCGTTTGCCCTATGTATATCGCCGGGCAATTGTGGCATTCACCTCTGTACACAACCCCAGCTTGTTCTACGAACAAGGATAGAGGAATACCAGAGGGCAATCTGGTCTGGAGGAATGACCCACTCTCGTCAATCTCCGCACATCAGAGAAACCAACAACACCACATGAATTGGGAGGGAACCAGAATATTCGGACGATCCACAAACAAGAAGAGCAGAGTTCCTCGAAGCATCGTTCTCCAACGAAACTTGCATCAATCGACACATCGATATTCCAAGCTACTACAAGAGTCTGAAATAACACTACGATTTATTGCTTTCATTTACTGTGCAATAGTTCTTATAATCACTCTTAACCCATATTTTTTTATGTTTATAACAATGATAGTGTGTATTATGTGCTTATGATCACTCTTAGCCCATAAAGTCCGCCTTCCCTTACCCTTGCCACCTTTACTTTGCTCCCAGGCTTACCTAACGCTACTTTACCAGCCGCATCCCGGCTATTAATCATGTGTCGTTTCCCAACCTAAACTCTACACTGACCACTCCCATTACCGTCGAGGAAACAAAACATTACATTAAAACAACACCAAAACGCGCACCCGCCCCCTCCGGACTACCAGCCGCATTCATATACAACCTCCCTGTCAGTGGCGTACCTAGGATTTTAGGCCGGAGGAGGGGGCGAAACCTAGAATTTTTATTTTGATTAGAGAAACAAAATTCTTTCCTTAGTTTTTATGGACCAGATTCATGCTATCAGCGGTTAAGTTCTCGAGTTTAAAAGTGAAGAAAGCCACAGAACAGAATGAAACAGAGAATTAGTTTTGTATTGTTACATGAACAAGAGATACAAAACACACGCTTGAACATAGTGTTTATTGAATTAATAATAATCGGCACAAATATCAGATTATAAAATTAGTGAATTAACCACCATTAGTCAGTTAACAAACATTTCGCCAAATGACTGCTTCAGTACCTTCATGAATCATTTTGACGACTGCAGAACAAAAGTTCAAAGCAGGAGCCTTCGATTGCCCTTATCACTGAACACTTCAATAACTTTGTCTGGGTCCACCTCAATGTCGTGTGTCATTAGCGCCAAAGCAGCGAGAAGCTCTTGATTCATTGTCGACCTCAGATAAGTTTTGAGTCTTCGAAGATGAGAAAAGGATCGCTTGGAACTGGCGGTAGACGACGGTACAGTTCCGAACAGTCGAAGGAGTGTTGCCACGTCGGGCAGCAACATTCGAGACGCTTCCTTGATGCACTTTTCAAGAGTACAATCCTCTCGATCTTCCACTCCACTTATTTCTGTCAACCACTCTTGAATTTGGGAGTTAGCATTATCGATTCCATCAGCGAGGTCTTGCTTGTAGGTCTTGAGTACAGGGAGTAGTTTCTTCGAAGTGTCCTCCCGAGCAAATCGGGGTATGAGCTCTTGCAATTTCACTACCTGGCACATGCATTTGTCGTCGAACAGGCTCACTAGTTTGGCTATCATCGCATCCAGAAATGGGACTAGTAAGGTTCTTTCATAGTACAATTCAGGCGTCGACCCTTCTTGGGCCTGTCGAGGCACAGATATTTCAGTCCCCATGGTGGTGCTCATCTTCATTGCTTCAGTAAGCATCGGCTTCAATGCAGTCGAGGACTCCTCTCTCATTTTCTCAAGCTTCTGCCTGATGACACGGATGCATTCATACGCCTCCCCAAGATGTTGTGCTGGTTCCTGCATCCCTTGACTCACAGGGAGGGTTAGACGCAAGACTGCGTCTGTCACTGCGAGAGAGCAGATAAAACTAGGTCGCGTCATTGCGCCAAAAAGGAAGACAGCGTTGGAGTCGCCATCCTTCCAAAGATGGTTCATGATGGATACGACAAAGAAAAATAGCTCAACTAGAACGGCAACACTGTTGTGACGTTCCACCCACCGCGTAGGGTAGTACGCCTTCAGATGTCGTTTTTCGTGTAATGATGCCGCCTCATCCTTTTCAATCAGCTGCTAAAGCATGTTGGTGCGAATTGGCGAAGAAATCGCAGATTTGGCTAATGATTCCGAAGAGTACTCTGAACTCAGGACGGTCGCAGGCTTTCCCGATCACCAAATTCAGCCGATGAGAAAAATAGTGTATGTAGACGACGCCGAAAGGCTGGTTAGCCTTCACGATGGCTTGACATCCATTGAATCGACCGGACATTGATGCTGCCCCGTCGTAACCTTGGCCTCACAAGTTTACCACATCCAGCCCAAGAGGGTTGAGGGTGCCCAACATCAGAGTGGCCAGCCCCTGGCCCGAAGTGTCTTTGGTCTCTACAAAAGCGACAAAATCTTCGCTTATCACACTTTCTGAGTTCACGGTGCGAAGAATGATGGACGCCTGCTCCGTTCGAGCCGTATCCGTAGTCTCGTCCATCAGCACTAAGAAAAGTCTTGCCCGCTTGACTTTAGTGACCAATTCGTTGCGAATGAGCTCACCCACTACGTTGATAAGTTCATTCTGGATTCGAGGAGACGCATATGAAGCGTAGTGGGGTGACTCGGAAAGAAGATTCTGGAGTGCCTCGTCACTTCCGTCAACATGGACGCGCAAAGCGTTCCAAAATATTAGGTTGAGGAATAAGTTCTTGCATTTTTTTATGTTGTGTTGATTTAAGTTTTGTTGACGTGATTTGTGCACATATTAAGAAACTAATAAATAATGAGAACAAAATTTGCAAAGGTTAGGCTACGTCTCTTAACAGCGTAGACTATTAGGCTTTTGCTTAGGCTACGTCTTGAAGTTGAGTAATAAGTCATTGCGGTTTATTTAAAAGTTGTGTTAATTTAATTTTTGTTCTGTACCCTCAAAATGGAATGTCAAGTTGAAAGAAAGGCGCATTTATTTTCGACACTTGTTGTTATTCATTTTCAATCAAGACGGGAACAATGCAAACGCAGCCAAAGCTCGTCGCGATATTTGTGCTGTGTACGGAGAAAATGCTTTATCAGAAAGGACAGCTCACTGGTGGGTTTCACGTTTCAAAAACGGTCATTTCAATTTTAATGACGAAGAACGTTCTGGTCGCCCCATTAAGTTGGATGAAGATCGATTGAGCGAACTTCTTCATGAAAATCCTCGTCAATCGACTAGAGAATTGGCTGTGCAATTGGCGTGTGATCAGTAAACTGTAGTGAATCACCTTCATTCGATGGGGAAAGTTCAAAAACTCGGTGCATAGGTTCCGCACGCTTTAAGCGAAAGCAACAAACTTCAACGCTCCACGATTGCCGCAGGTTTGCTTGCTCGTCACAAGGCTACTTGTGGATATAAGGACAGATTTCTTCACCGCATCATCACTCGCGACGAAAAGTGGTGTGTTTATGTCAACATGAACCATCGAAAACAATGGCTTAGCCCCAATAAAAAACCACTTCCGCGATTAAAGCAATGACTTCATCCACGAAAGACGATGATGTGTGTGTGGTGGGATTGTGAAGGCATCATTCTCCATGAGCTCCTTGCGAACAACGAGATTGTCAATGCAGAACTCTACGTTCAACAAATGTATCAACTCGCCGAAGCTATTCGTGAAAAGCGACCTCATCGACGTTATGGAGTCCTTCTGCAGCACGACAATGCTCGTCCTCACATTGCCAATATGACAAAAGACGCCATCCAAACGCTTAATTGGGAAATCCTGCCGCATCCTCCATATTCGCCAGACTTGGCTCCATCGGATTTCCATCTGTTCCGATCACTCTCCAACAATTTGCACGGTGTTTCATTTAATACTGATGTGGAATTAAGAACCTGGTTAGACGAATTCTTCGAGTCAAAATCCAGAGATTTTTATTGCAGAGGCATCGAAAAACTAGTTGAACGTTGGGAAGAAGTCGTAAATAACAACGGAGAATGCATTATTGATTAAATTGCATATTGTTATCAATTAAAAATGAAGTTTTTCTAAAATTGTTAATGGTAATGAATAAATTTGATAAACCCGCAAGAACTTATTCCTCAACCCAATATGATTGACGCAGTGTGGAGTCGATGCAGTCGCGCACGTTCAACGCAAGCAAGATGTGTGGCGATTTGCCATGCTTTTGTAGTATTCCATTCGCGTTTTTTAGGTCTGTTAGCACACGCGCGACTAGCTGGGCGTGTGGCTGGTATTTTCCTCCGACTTTGGCGAATTCTCTTTGGAATATAGTACAAGGAATGCAGAGGTACCCGTTGATTTCTTTAGCATAACCAAGCCAATTGAACATCTCCAGCCATTCCCGACGAAAGCGTCGCCCTTCCGTCCACTGGAGATTTTTCGCCCTCTCCTGGCATTGGACGGTTCTCAAGCAGCTGGTTCATCTGATGAACATTTATAGAAGATCCTCCCAGATGTATCCTTCGTAGCTGACCAAGTTTAACTGGTGACGGAGTAGCCATCACATTCTGGTTGACAGACGAAGTGGACAGAGAGTCCAACGGGCCGGGACACGTGCTCGTCGAAGCGATTGTGAGGTCTTCTCTGGTGGACACGCTCTATGTAGAGGACTGAGAATTGAAGGCGAAGAACTTGAAGTCAAAGACTCAGACACGGGTAACTTCGGCCTTTTTGACACAGGCCGAAAGAAATTCGTAATACTACCACGCTTCATTGCACAAACCTGTGGTAAGAAGAAAAATGATGTTTAGTAAGAGCTAAGTTATTTTAAAAATCATTCAATAGTAATGAAAAATATTTTAAATAATTATGTATTTAATTATAATTCAAATTTTATAATTAATACATTTATTTCTCATACTACTAGGCTTCTACCAGCCTAAAAAAGATAAAACATATATAAGTATTAAAGTAGAAAATATAAGCAGATATAAAACATATGAAAAATAGCTATTTTGATCATCCAAAGCGTATATTGACGTTTATCATATAAATTGACATGGACATTTATTATATAGATGACCTGTTCTAAAGCGTTTTTAATAAGGCATATCCCAATGAAATTGAGTATAATCTAAAATAAAAATAATGGACAGAATAAGAATAGAGAAATAAATAATTGTTTTAAAACAGATATTGTTAACCCATCTACAAGTTTACATCTTAACGAAAGTGGAGCGCGTTCAGTTTCTGTTTTGTTCGATTGTTTGTGATGTAGCAAAAATGATACGACATGAGACAAACCGTTAACCCTAAACCGCTAAGTGTTAAAAATATTTACGTTACGACGGATATATTATATATAGTTGATATAGCTGTATTGGAGACGACAGAATGTAAACAATGATAAGGAACAAAAATATTTTCTAGGAGATATCGATTAGTTGAAAATAGACTACTCACCAGTGGGATGCTAACGCTTTTAAACACTATTTATAAGCACAGACACCGAAATTCATACAACATAACTATCACTGTAAGATTCGACAAGGATCGGACGGGCTGTTGGCAAGTTGCTGCTTATATAGCTTCTACAGACAAGATCTAGAATGTTGCAGTGACTTTTAGATGGCGTTGACTTCTGGTAGCGCGCAACTAACTACGTGGTGGGATCCCCAAACAATCCAAATCACAGGAGGCGACACCACTGTACAATAACTATCTTAATATGACAAAAACGGGTGCATTATCGGCAAGAAAATTATTATATAACTTCTAGATGTGAGTTCTAGAATGTTCCAGTCACTAGTGCCTTGTAGGTGGTGGCGTGTAGCTTCCTGCGGGGACTCCCCGCTGGAGTTATCTTCCGGTACCGCGCGGCTAACCACTCAGGCGACTGTGACCATCGTTCACGACATAATGCAAAAACACGCCAGGCACGACAAAAGAAACTTTCCATTAGCAAGGACGTGGAGAAGGCATTTGATAATGTGTGGCACGAGGGACTCGGTTGGAAACTCCCCAACAATACGGAGTTACCTCTCTACATCAGAAGGCTCCTCTCGCACTACCTCACTGAACGGAGATGCCACATAAAATACAACAATACCCTATCACAACCTTTCACACCACGCTCAGGCGTTCCCCAAGGAAGCGTACTGGCACACACACTTTACATCATGTACACAAACGACACCCCACGCCCACCCGAAAACTGCCGTCACACCTACACAGTGTCCTACGTCGATGACGAGACCATTCTCGTCAGCAGCCGCGGACGAGACGAGATCGCCCACCACGCACAAATAATACTAGACGAAAAGACAGAGTACGAGGAGAAATGGCTGATTTGCCACGAATCCTCAGAAGACACAGATGACACTCTTCGGCGCAAGAGATCACTACATGCATAACCTACAAATTTTCTCACACACACCAGGCAGGAACCACCTAAACCCAACAAGGCTCGACTACACGTAACTTTTCACAAGTCCCTTAGATTCAATATACACCAGCACATAAACAAGCAAGAACCGCACGCACAAACAAAATGCTGCGAAGGTTATACCCTGCGGGCAAGAAACTACAGTTACACCTATATAAAACACTCGTGCGACCTCTTCTCACGTACGCCCCAATGTCACTCATAGCTGCGAGTGTTACGTGGCAGAAGAAGGCTCAGCGCATTCAGAACTCTGCTCTGAAGCGCGCTTGCCGCTCTCGCATGTACGCGAGAATGTCCACACTACACGACAACAACAAACTAGCACCCCTCAACACACTCACACCAGACTCACAAAACAACTCGGGAAAACTCGCCATAGACCCCATATACACCGCTCTACACGCAAGACTGTATGTTGCGATGGCACTGCGATACCCCGCAGCTCATGACCACCCGCAACCCATACCGTTCTACGCATAAGTTAAGAGCATCATGAATAACGCGTTTCCGACTATGCAGACACGATCTCCTCCCTAACCACCCCCACCAACCGTCGTCCAGTCATGAACACCTCGAGACACACCCAACTACACCACGCATCGGTGTCTAGCCACCGACCTATCAACTCTTCCTATCCCCTTTCAAGTTATTTCCGTACCCTTTTCATGTACGACTACCTGATCGCCTGTGTTACACAGTGATCCCTGTCTCTTCTTTCTATATACATGATCATCATCAACCTAAACGCTATCGCTTAGACACAAGAGGCAAGGCCCGGTGGAATTTCCTTCGACGCTTCTCACTGAGAACAGTGCGATTTCGGCAAATCATACTGTTTATAATTAATGGCAATTGTCAGACTGATAGCAAAAATATACAGCGAGATCTATACAAAATAACAATGGTCGGAAAAATAGCAGATAAAATTAAATGTCAGAAGTGTAAGGCTCTACTAATTATAATATCTATGGCTATAATTTTGAGTGTTGATCAGGAGCGCGATTTAGGTGTTATAATTTCAAATGATCTTAAGCCCTGAAGCAATGTATTGAAATATGCAAGAAAGCAATCAGAATTCTCGGTTACTCAGACCACACTTAGAGTATGCCGTTCAGTTTTGGTCTCCATCTTTGCTTAAGGACATTTTGGCGTTGAAGTGGATTCAGCGCAGAGATCCTAAAATGATTTCCGGACTTAGAAATAAACCGTATGAAGAGAAATCAGAAAACTTAGTTATTATTTTAAAAATAGACGGCTTCGAGGCGCAGTAATTGGGGTTTTTAAAATTCTAAACCATTATGCCGATGTTTAATTTGGTTCTCTTTTTGAGTATGACGGAAGTGCGAACACACGAAATAAAATGGATTCAAACTGAAAAACAAACGATTCAAGACGGTAGTTGTGCAAAATTTCCTTTCCTATAAAATTACTCAGGTATTGAATGGATTATCAGCGGAAGTCGAGCAAAGTACATCGATTAATATGTTCACAAATAAAATTAATATACTATATTTTAAAATTTAGCATTCATTGCGCAAATTCACGAGTTTAAATAGGGTGAGTTTATCTTTGTTAGCCTCAAATCTGTAAATTTGCTGCGTGATAAACCTTCGTTAGCTTTCGCTTTATTTTTTTAATGAAATCTTAGCTGGACCCAATTCTATTTAAGTGTCCAATGAAATTTCTCAAGGACAAATTAAATGAGCCCGAATTAAAGGGTTGATTTGATTGATGTATAAAGATAGGATTCCTTAGCGCTTTCTCTTCTCCTTTGTTTTCACCAATTTAGGTTATTATTGAGATTTGCCATACCAGTCCTTTTCAAGCATTTCATCCATACATTTCCATTCATTCTTTCTTCCGTAAGTTGGCATTCTTCGCATTTTTAGTCGCGAGTACGCGTCTCTATAAGTTACTATGTCTGTCGGAGGGTAACCCTTTGACTTTTCAATGAGTTTTTGAAAGTTTTGAAGGTCGTAAAGTCTGATGATATTTTTGTTAATACGTTTGTTAATTAAATCTTTCTATTTTTTTTCAAAATTATGGAAATAATTTAGAATCATTTCCCTGCTGCTTTTCGGACCCTTATTCAAGGATCCACATTTCTTTCCACACTCCACTCTTCATTCCTTCTTGCCAAAAACCAGGCGGAATGACCCGCCCTCTGTAAGGGGCTGTCAGGTGTAGCATAGGGCAGTATGCCGCAGCTGGCATCTGGTCGATTGCTCCCCCCCGGCCCCAACCTTCGCAGGAGGATGTGCCATTATGTAACCCATTTTCACTTCCTCTATCTTACCCTACCCCCTTTACCGATCTCCTAGCACACTTTCTCTCCGGGAGATTTTTCCCAGGGGCGGATTTAGGTAGGAGCAATATGGGAAGCCGCCCAGGGCATCTTACCAGGGGCGCCATGGATTCCCTGGAGGGAGGGGGGGGGCGAGTCTTGTATGTTTTATTCTATTCTTAAAATAAAGTTGGGTAATTTAGAATAAAGAATCACTATTTTATTTATATTTATGTAATTTTTTTAGCCTTACTTTATTTTTGTTATTTATGGTTGTTACAGTATATAGTTTGTGTACTTATTGAGCAATTTTTAATTTATTTTGGTTGTTTTTACGTATAAGTAATGATAATTTATGATTTTGCTCCAAATTGATGAATAATAGTAATAATAGTAGTTACCTCCGACTGCTTTTTGGCGGAGGATGAAACAGTTCATGGGGGCCGCCAAAGGGGTGGCTCGCCCAGGGTGCCATACCTGCCAGAATCGCCACCTGATGCCCCTGTTGGTTATCGCCTTAAATTTAATTTAAAAAACAACCTCATTGGGTAGTCCTCCCCAAGTCCTTTTTACTCTCCCGATGCTCTTCTGCATCGTTTTTCCTGTCTCCGGTTTACTTGTGGATTCGCAGCGCCAGTGAGATTTCCTTCGTCGATCCTCTTCACTGTTTCATCCCTGTGACCACTGTTGTTCCTTCTCAGCTCGCGTCCTTCTATCCCCTCACTCCACTCATTGCCCACCGCTGCCTGAAGCTACGCTGACCCGGAGGGAAAAGCGGGGGGGGGGGGGGGGAATTAAACGGTGTCAAATAAAGTGAATATAGTTTTAAATGAAAAAGATACGAAAACCAACGGTTTGTTTAGTAAACAAAAAAAAAAGGAAAATAGTGAGGGGTACTAGGAACCGAGGGGGCGTGAAACTTTCCTGACCTATCCCCATTATCCAGTGGAAGCAGTTCCTTTTGTGCTACGTTAACAGTCCAAAATAATGTATTCGAGAGTCGAGGATGACTCGAAATATACCAGGGCGAAGTGGTTGCTAAAATGAAGTACTAACCTTTTACACACATTGTTTTATCTACCTCCATCAACAACTCTGGTGCCCAGACCCGCCCACTTATGATGATGTTTCTCCCGCAGCCTCCCTTGAGGACTTGTACTGCTTCCATTACACGGCGAGTAGCGAGGAGCTTTGTAAGAAGGCCGGCTGGGATGTCTACGACCCTATTCGGGAGTTCAAGCGGATGGGGATACCCAATGCCTCCTGGGTCCACACCCCCCTCAACAACAACTACGAGGTGAGTTCACGTTTGTTTTCGACACCCAGGAACTCGTAACATCGGTACTTTCATCAACAGCTAAAGTAAATGAATCCAACTTTTGAGACTGCATTTTAAGGCTAGATTCTCTCTCTGCAGAAAGCACGGACCTTGTAAAGATCGGTAACTTGAGTACCAATGTAAAGATTAGATTCTCTCTCTGCAGAAAGCTCGGACCTTGTAAAGATCGGTAACCTCAGTACCAATGTAAAGATTAGCTTCCCCGCATATTAGAAACCAGAGGGAGAGGTGACGCCCCCTTGTCGCGGGAAGAAAGCTTGTGTAGACCTTTGACTTTTCGAGCTATGTCGGCGGGGGTACCCCTGGCAGGGCTTCCCTTGTCGATTTGGTCGGAAACGAGGTTCCAGACTAAGTGCGTCATTCTTTCCTTTTTTCTGCTCTATCCTTCTCTTTTTTTTTACTTTTATCCTATTTCCCACTTATACAAAAAGAAAAAAATAAAGGCCTACTCCTATCATGTTACTCTTTCCCTTTTTTCCCTCTATCTACATATAAGGACCTGGCAGCTACCTCACGCGTCAGAAGAGAGGCTTTGGAACCTCTATAAACAACGCCAATCGACGCTCACTGGTTGCGAGAGACTAGGACTAGAGGTGTCCTAGGCGTTGGAGTACGGTGAATGGGATGAGGGTAGTGCCCCGTTAACCCCTTCCCTGGCGCGTAATTATTGACCGTTCCCAGTGCCCGTTGACGGGTGCTTCTGGTAGCATTGGTCCGAGGTGACGGCCCTTTGTTCCCATGTTGGTTGCCAGGCCAATAAAAAGCCTTGGGTCGAGTTCCTTGGTGTGGTGGGATATCCATTGAACGCTACTCCAAGATCCTGGCCGTTGTGAAGGTAACTAGTAGGAGTTTAGTAAGGGGCGTGCTTCGTTGTTGTTCACTTGCTGAGAAATCGGTGGCCCCTTCGGGGACCATCTGTGCTACTTGGTTGGGAGCCACGGCACGCCGAGGCTTGACGACTCGCTCGGACGAACAGCAGCACATGGAGCGTGCCTTCTGGAAGACTCCGAAACGACTCCGATCAATAGGCGGGAGCGACTCACGCGGGGAGAACTCACCAACCCCCTTTTTATATATTGATTGGTCACAAGTTTAAAAAATAGAGTGTTCAAAATGGCAGGCAAGAAAGGTCCAGCAGTGCTAAAATTCACGTGTGCCACATGTAAGAAGGACAAGTGGTGCGTTGACTTCCCGGAAGGCTGCTATGCGAAATGTCACCCAGGCATTGTATGCACCACTTGCATTTTAAAGAAGGAAGTGGAGGAAGTAGTCGCCTACTACAGGGAAAGAACTACAGACCTCGAACAGAAAATCGAGAGGCTCAAGGAGGAGCACTCCCACCAGATCCGCAGGCTCGAATAGAAGTTAAACGAGCTCTCGAGTCCTGTGGCAAACACCACCTCTGCAGAGAGCCCGGGCCCGAATGTGGCAGAGACGCCAAAAGGAAAAAAGACGAAAAAGGGAAAGAAGAAAGAGGAAGAGAGAGAAATAGAAGAAGAAAAGAGAGAAATAGAAGAAGAAAAGGTAGAAGTTAATGAAAAGGATGACAAGGGGGAAAAAATGATAGAGAAGAAGAAGAAGAAAAAAGAAAAGCCTGAAAAGACCATGACGGGGAAGAGAGAGGAATCGGAGATCTTGCCTCAGAAAATAAAGAATCCGAGCTCAGCAGGCAAATGTGCCAGGGTCATCCTTGTGGGTGATTCCCAGGCACGGGACCTGCAGCCCCTGCTAGCGGCCCGCCTTCGCACAAGCGTTAAGGTAAGCTGCCTGCCAGGATGTGGTAACCACCACATCAGAGTAGAGGCTGAGAAATCACAGATTTCTGAGAGCTCAGTCGTTGCTCTGATGGTCAGTGGAAACGACCTCTACCTGAGAGGAGGTAGGGTAGGCCCTACAGATAAAATCCTCCACACGGTCATGGGTGCCGTGTACGACTGTGGGCTGAAAACCCGCAAGCGCGTGGTAGTCGGGATGCTCCCGAAGAGAGGTCCAACACGGACCGCTCACTCGATGAATGTCTCTTTAAACCGGCGCCTGGCAGATTTGTGTACGGCAGAGGGGTTCTTTTTTGTGGACCCGTACCGCACCTTTTATGGCAGAAATGATCTCTACCAAAGGAATGGGGTACATCTTTCCTTTAAAGGAAAGGCCTTTCTGTCGAACATGATCCAGGATGTCGTAGACAGGACCGAAAGGAGTATCCGGCCCAGAGTGAGGGCGGACGTACGCCAGTACGCCCGTGTCACTCCAGGAACGACCTTCTCACAGGTCGCAAAAAGGGGTTCCTCGCCAACAAACAAGCCGGGAAACGAAAGAGCGTAGGGAGTCCCTGAAAGTTCTTCTGTTCAATGCGAGGTCAATCAGGAACAAGTTTCCTGAGCTCCGTGGCCTCGTAGCGACGGAAGAACCCGAAATGGTAGCCATAACAGAATCGTGGATAAAAACCTCAAACCGAGACTTTGAAGGCGAATTCACGGTTCCTGGCTACCAACTCTTCCACAAAGATAGGCCAGACAAAGAGGGTGGCGGTGTAATGTTGTATGTCAAGGATACAATCAAATCTACGAACTCCAACATTATATCCGATCACGAGCTCCTAGGCGTTGACCTAGAGATAAGTCCTGTCAGATACAGGACCCTGGTGCTTTACAGACCCCCTTCCCAACCCGTTGAGAAGGACAGGGAACTGTACCAGCTGCTGGGTGAGCTTGTTCAAGGCAGAGTGTGCATCGTTATGGGCGACTTCAACAGACAAGTTGACTGGGAAACCAGAGCAGCCTGTGGCGAGAGCGCGCTACTCCTGGAGTTCGCCAACAACGAGTTCCTCACTCAATGGGTCAGAGAACCGACGAGAGGAGACAATATCCTCGACTTGGTCTTCACCTCTGAGGATGATATCGTTGAAGATGTCTCTGTAGGCGAAGAGCTCGGTGGCAGTGATCACCAGCTAGTTAGATTTACCGTCAAGATCCCGAAGGTAAGGTCTGTTGCCAGTCGATCAAGGAAACTTGACTTGAGAAGAGCAGACTTTGCAAGCCTTCGTGCTGGGCTGACTGATGTAAGGCTAGCGGTATGCGAAGAGGTTGAGGATTTGTGGAACAATTTCAAAAATAAGTTCATGAGTCTTCAATCAAGTTGCATCCCTCTGAAATGCCTCTGTCGGTTTTCTGTTCAACCAAAGTGGTTTAATCGAGAAATCGGCCAACTGCTTAGGGAGAAGAGAAATGCGTACCGGCGATCGAAGATCTCGGGTGCCTTTGACGAGTACCGGAGGCTATCCAGAAGAGTGAAGTCCAGCATAAGGGCGGCTAAGCGTACTGAGGAACTCCGAGTGGCGAGACTGCAAGGAGAATCTCAAGGAGTTCTTCGGCTATGTAAATAGCCGTAAACCAGTCCATCGTAGGATTGGGCCCTTAATGGACGAGGAGGGTGCATTAACTCAGTCAGATGCAGAAAATGCTAACCTTCTCAATGACTACTTCTCCTCAGTATTTACTAAAGAGTGTGGTCCCATCCCCCAGCCCACATATTCTTACTCGGGGGAAAAGCTGGAGGCAATGGACTTCACCGAAGGAGAAATAAAGAAAAAGATCGCTGACCTAAAGACGAATAAGTCCCCTGGACCGGACGGGTTTCTACCCAAGGTGTTGAAGGAAGTGTGCGATGAAGTATCACGACATCTGTGCGCTATCTTTAACATGTCAATCCGGACCGGATGCGTTCCTAGAGACTGGCGTGAGGTGGAGGTGACTCCGATCTTCAAGAAAGGAGACCCCAGCCATCCGTCAAACTACCGACCTATCAGTCTGACTTCGATAGTCGGTAAACTCATGGAAAGCATGATGGTGGAGAAAATAACGTCGTATTTAGAGTCAAACCTGCTACTGAGGAGTTCCCAGCACGGCTTCCGAAGGCAACGGTCATGCCTGACGAACCTTGTGGAATTCTTCCACTTCGTGTTCAGTGAGCACGATCGGGACAAGGCGGTGGATGTGGTTTACTTAGACTTTCAGAAAGCCTTTGATAAGGTACCACACCGCCGCCTTCTCCGGAAAGTGCGAGCGCTGGGCATAGACGGAAAAGTAGCCGGCTGGATCGAGAACTGGCTAAGTGGCAGACGGCAACGGGTGGTGGTAAATGGACAGGCTTCTGAGTGGGTGCCCGTTACTAGCGGGGTGCCTCAAGGTTCTGTCATGGGACCACTACTATTCATCATCTACGTCAACGACATGGACGGTGACATGGTTGCGAAGATTTCCAAATTTGCCGACGATACCAAGCTTGGTATGAACGTTGCAAAGGATGGAAATACTGCCCGCCTGCAGGAAGATCTTTTGAAGTTTGGGGAGTGGTCGGACACGTGGAAAATGCCTTTTAACGTGAACAAATGCAAATTAATGCATTTCCGCCACAGAAACCCCAAATCTCATTATATCCTTAAGGACACTGCTCTTGAATCGAGTGACACTGAGAAGGACTTGGGTGTTACTATCACTAGCGACCTCAAGTTCTCGAAACAGTGCATCGAGGCAGAGAAGAAAGCCCAAAGGATGTTAGGCTACATAAAGCGCCAGTTTGGATACCGTAACAAGGAGATAGTACTTTTTCTGTACAACTCCCTCGTTCGGCCGCACCTGGAGTATGCCGTACAATTTTGGAGTCCATCGTTTCGAAAGGACATCGCAAGGGTGGAACGCGTACAAGCTAGGGCAACCAAACTGATTCCCTCTATCCGACATAAAAGTTATGAGGATAGACTAGGGGAATTAGATCTGTTCTCGCTGGAAACCCGTAGACTGCGTGGTCAGCTCATCGAAGTTTTCAAAATACTTCGAGGGTTCGACAATGTTGACTACCGGGATATTTTCACACTGAGTGAGAACAGAACGCACAATCACGGCTTCAAACTTGAACTGAAGCGTTACAACCGCAATCTGTGTGGAAATTTTTTCACCTACAGTATCTGCGGTAAGTGGAACGCACTTCCAGTGGAAGTTGTTAACAGTGAATCTGTTGACCAGTTCAAGTCAAGACTAGACAAAGTCTTGAAAAGTGGCCGTTTAGGGACGCAAAACAATTGAGCAGCCATGTGCCTGTTCGATTGATAGTCCAAAGGTACCCTCTTTGAATGGACCGTAAGGTCTCCTAGGGTACTTACTTTCCTTAGCTTGTAAAGAGCCGCAACCCCTCTTTACTGAGATTGGAATACAACCTTCAAACAGTTACGATCAATCAATCAATGATAGTCAAATAACAAAATAATAGAGCATTTTTATTAAAAAAAAACTTCCAAGTTTAAAAAAAAGGTTAAATATGTCACACTAAAAGGTTAAATTTAATTATACTGATCAGCAATAACCCTGCCGAATGGGGCAACCCTGTGTAGCCTAGCACACTTGGTACCTGGAGGAGTTGCACCTCCTCCCAGCCCGAGTGCAAATGAGGGAGACCCGTCACTGGGTTGACCTGAACACTCTGATGGGGCCAAGGAAAGTTGTTGGTGCGCTTTCCCCTCGCCCTCTCTCAGCACTACTTTCTTTTTAATAGTATTATTATTATTAACATTATCATTGTTATCATTCTTATTATTATTTAGTACGATTTTTATATTATTTTTTATTAATATTTATATGTTATTATGTATTAAACATTATTTATGATGATTAGTAGTATGTTATTAGCATATTTATTATTATTTTAGTACTATTAATTTTATTATTATATAGTATTATTTTTCTATTAGTATTAGTATTTATTTTGATATACAGGGGTGGAGCGTAGGATCTTCCTTATTTGTTTTTATTTAATTTTCAAAAAAGGAAGTTCCCACGCCCCCCACCTTGTACTATTATTCATTACAAGTTATTTTTTCTTATCATTACGGTTCTCGAATCAACTTTTTCTCACCGCACTGCACCAGGAGGAATGTTTCCACCTGTACAGAGTTCGGTTCAGTAACCCCTGGTGTCTCGGTGGACTGCATGCCATCCTGGGGTCACCTAGCACCATGAGCCTTAGTCGAGTGGCAGATCCCTTACTGGCACTATGATGACACGTGAAAGCAATAGTGGGCGACTGCGGGCGCAGGTAGATCCGCCTCCAAGCGTGGCCTCGTCCTCCCTAAGAGTCGGGTGGGATAAGGAAAAATTTAGGCACCTCTTTGACCACTGGAGGGAGTCCCCTCTCAGAATCGCACTGCGGCAAAGTGGTTTCCCCTCTGCTATCTTTGGACATGCTCTCGGGCAGCTGTCCCTCTGAAAAGGTGGTGCCCCCCCTCCTTTGCTTTCTCACCTCCAACCATCTTCTACGGAGAGGAGGCTTACTCCTCCCCTAGGCTACGAGTACGGGGGTTTTTCCCTCACCCCCTCTGTCGAGTCGCTCATGCACGACTCCATCTTAGGACGAATTGCATTCCCCTCTATTCTATCGTAGAGATTTCGATTAGCGTAAGGCGGCCCAAAATTGACCGCTCCGTTGGGAGCCACTTGATAGGGCTAACCCCCTTAGGGGGGGAAGGAAAAGCGAAGAGGTGTCTGGCTGTGGCCCCTGCAGTCTTGCAATCATGCATCTTGATATTGCGGGGGGAATGGCGTGACTGCCCCTGTTTCTTTCCGAGGGAGTTCAGTTCACCGGCCAGAGACTAGACTACGACGGAAGATAACACGAATGGGATCTGTGATGTCTTTGGGTGGGATGGCCATAGGGAGGCCCCCTGAGATGAACATGGTTCCGGAGGAGACCCAGCCCTGACGGCAGTATGTTGGCCAAGGGCAACATGAACCATCATACGAGGGGCGGTCAATAAGTTTTGCAATTCGGATATAAGGAAACGAGATATGCGGAAAAGTGTTTTATTATTTTTCAATATAACTACCCTCGACTTCAATGCACTTGCGCCACTTGTCCCTGAGGCTTCGAATTCCCGACAACCAGAAATCTCCCGACTGCTGTTCAATCCACTCCTGGACGGCGAGCTGGACATCTTCATCGTCCCCAAACCGGCGTCCACGCAGTGCAGCCTCTCCATACGGTCCACATTGTCCTCGTTGGTCTTCTGACGGGCATCCTGGACGAGGGTCATCTTCAAGGGACTCAAGACCATGGGGGAACTTCCTATTCCAGCGAGCAATGGTTGCATAGGAAGGGGCGGTGTCAGTGTACACTGCAACCATGCGTTCATGGACCTCTTTTGCATTCTTTCCTTCCTTGGTCAAAATTTGATCACTGCGCGGTGCTCAACCTTCTCCATTGTTGAAAGATTTGTGACTGACGATCTGCGATCAGCTACTGCTTCTTAAATAGACGAGGCAGGAGCGTGCGGCTGCCGGTCCTGACTTGTCATAACTTGTCATAACACCCCCACAAACAGCCACCCCCCTTCCTCTGTTTTGCCCTAGCTAGCACTAGCTAGCGTGATTGGTAGAGAGCCGAAGGTGTCCCGTTTCTCGGACGGGAGCCTTATAACGAATGCGTCAGATCCCTGCGAAGCGGCCATGATTAGTGCCCTTCGGACACTTAATGGCACGCCGTCGAGTGTGACGCTGCACTCTACGATCAACGGTGAAAGGAGTGGATTACGCGGGGGAACTCGTGGACTATTCCATAGATGACATCACCTTAGAGCTAGCCGGCTATGGAGCGGTCAAAGTCGAACGTGTGATGAGAAAACAATGAGGGCCATCGAGACCCACCCCTACACTCTTCGTCACGTTCGACCGTGACTGGCTCCCTAAGTCGGTTCATGCCGGTTGGTATCGCTACCGCGTGAAAGCATTCGTACCACTGCCGCGGAGGTGCTACTACTGCCACCGCTTCGCCCATACGAATCGCTCCTGTAGATGTGCAAAGTCGGATTTACCCGATGTCTGTGTAAGTTGCTCCAAGGCCGCATACGATAAATCCCTATCGTGTATGGGCATGTATGTCATTTGCGGAGATCCGCACCCTGCTTTCTTCGAAGCAATGTGGTGCTCATCTCTGGAGAAGATAATCCTGGGCGTTTCGGAATCAGCTAGTCTCTCATTTCGCCAGGCTAAGGACTTAGTTCCTTTGACCCCGGCGCGGCCTTGGACATCTTATGCAGCAATTTATAAAAAAGTCATCCTCTGCTACGGCCCTTTCAGGCCTATGAGTTCGGACGTTTCCGCGCCTATTCGAACTCTTCTGTGGGATCTACTCACACAGAAATGGGATTTGAATTAAAAAATAGGGACAAAAGAGAGCATGAATTGTTCCATGAGGTGATGATGGCCTGCCTCCCTTGGGTAAGTGGTTAGTGAACAAAGTCTGCCCAAAAGTCGCATACTCCACTTATACTGATTTATCACCTTACGACCTTCAAAACTTTCAATAATTCACGGATTAACCTTTGAGGACGTTCCAAATTGAATGATTCGAAAGAGAAAGTAAAACAACATAAGGGTTTCAAATTTCGTTAATATCGCCCGAATAGTTATGAAGTTATTGCTAAATAATTCCCCGGCTAACCTTGGGAGGACTTTGGCAAATATATCATTCGAAAGAAATGTAAAATAACATAAGGGTCTCAAATTTCGTTAGTATCTGCCAAATAATTATGATGTTATTGCCCAAACAAAATAATTCCCGGGATAACCTTGGGTGGTGGTGGTGTAAATGGTGTAGGTAGTGCAGGTGGTAGTGGCGTAGGTTGTGTAGGTGTTGGTGGTAGTGTTGTAGGTGGTAGTGTAGATGGTGTTAGCGTATGCGGCATACGTAGTGTAAGTGGTGGTGGTGGTGTAGGTGATGATTCGAAAGAGAATGTAAAACAACATAAGGGTTTCAAATTTCGTTAGAATCGGCCAAATAGTCACAATGTTATTACAAAAACAACAACAAAAAAGCAAAACGGGCACCGACCGACCGGCATAGTGAGATGTAGAGTCGCCCGTGACTAAAAACACATGAAACTTGCATTCATGTTTGTGCACTAGAAAAATGCCACCAGAATGCGCCACCTTCCTACTCTCTCCCTCTTCAACTCTGTTATTTTACTTTTACTTTTGAACGCGCGATCGTTCGGGGTACATCGGGGCGGGGAGGACAACGAGGAATATTTTCCCTTATCGTCAGACTCATGTAAACTAAGAATGACTTCTCTGAAACGCTAAAGTCTCACCCTCTTCCGCACCTCATTCAAAAGTAAAATCTAGATTTTAGCTGCGTCCACAAGCCCTCCCCCTTCCTTCAAAGGCCCCGGGAGGTGATCTTTGGATTTAATTCTCAACGTGCGCGCGCGCGTGTTTATGAGCTCGTTCGGCGCTGCGTCCTCGTGACCCATTTCATCGGTAATTGTGTTATTTTTGTATGTTGAGACTGCCTGTTGAGAGTTGCCCTACCCACAGTGTCCTCATTACTCACTTTGCTATTCCTTCCCCTCTCATGTCTCTCTCCTTTCATCCTTCTCTTCTTACGACGACCCATCCTTGATTCTATTCACTCTACCTGCCTTTTCTATGTTTTAATTGCCCTCTCCTTCATCTTCTCTTACTCTTTTTTCTTATTGAATCAACGTAAGGGACACGGTGATGTCTTTTTATGCCCGCTCTGCTGACGGGACTCAGCGGCTCGTTCGGCCCCAGCCTAGCTTCTACCTCCGCTAAAATGTACTTTCTGCCTATCTGTACCAACTCTCCTCATCTCGTTCACCAGGTGTAGTCTTTCCACTTGGTCCTACCAGCCTGAGTACAAATTAGGGAAGCCCTGCCATTGAATTGACTTGAACACTCTGAAGGGTCGTGGCAAGTTGTATTTCCACTTCCTTACCACTCAGCATTCCTTTTTTTTGTGGCCATTGCCGCCTCGTTCATGGGCACTTGATGAATGCGCAGCCCCCACCTTTATGCATCCTGTGCGGGGTGCAGCTGCCCATCCTTCACATCTTTGCCGAGTGTCCACTTTTGAGAAATCTTGAGAGGAGGGTCTTCCCTTTCATTACTGGGCACATGATGCCCCCTAACAGGTTCTGCAGGGCATCTTGTCTGAGACTCGTGTCTCTTTTAGTGTGAATAAAATTTTTAGAAGAATCTAATCTTTTAACCAAAATTTAATATATTGTTTCATGATTTTATATTATCTGTTCTTGTATCTATCGTTGATCTATCTATAGTCTATGTTTTTTTCCTTTGTCGAGTTCTCAATAGTATATTTTTTATATCCTTTTACACCCCTTGATGATTTTAAATTCATGTACTTCCATTCTATTGATCTTAATCTCATAGCTATATTTTTGTATATTCTCCAGATGTCTATATTTTTATTGAGAACACTCATGCAAATTACCCTTCCTTGAATTTGGCTGCGGGCTAGTCCGTTTGGGCTTTGCAGCATTTATTTTCGGCACTATTCATTCATTCATTCCTTTTTTGCACGACTATCCTCTCAGCATTCCTTTTTTGCACGACTATCCTCTCAGCATTCCTTTTTTGCACGACTATCCCCTCAGCATTCCTTTTTTGCACGACTATCCCCTCAGTATTCCTTTTTTGCACGACTACCCCCTCAGCATTCCTTTTTTGCACGACTATCCCCTCAGCAATCTGTATAGGCTTAATGACCTGACCAGCTCATCCCGTGTCAGAAGAGAGACTTTAGAACATATCTAATCAACGCCATTTAAGGCCACAAGAGACCAGGACTTGAGGGGTTCTGGAGTTAGGGGGCTAATAATGTAAAGATTGGTTTTACCCAAATACCCACTATTCTTCCCCAGTGGGGTACCCTGTTTAACCTATTACCTGGAAAAACTGCACATCCTTCCTGCCTGAGTGCAAATGAGGGAAGCCCCGTCACTGGCTTGACATGAATTCTCTGATGGGGCCTGGGAAATTTGGTAGTGCGCTTCCCCCTCGCTCCCTCTCAGCGCTACTTCTTTTTTTTTTATTACGTATATCCACTAAACCTTTTATCTACCCGCACCTTATACCAAGAGGAGCTATTTTCATCGGGACACAGTTCTGGACTGGACTCCAAGCCCGGGATCACCTAATGCTGGGGTATGATAATAATAATAATAATAATAGGTGATCACAACCTACTCGTTGGTAGACCTGCCTATCTCTATTTCTCTTTTACATACCCACTGTCGAGGAATTGTCTCCCTACTTTTGTCGGAGAATTATTCTTCAACTGTTGGCCCTTTAACCTTTACTCCGATACATTACCTCTTTGTCTGTCCAAGTATTTATATATTTAATGGCTTTAGCGAGCCAGTCTGACACCACTTAGGAAGGAAAATAATTCCTCTTGGCTGAGTGGACTGCGGATTCGTCTAAAGGAGTCTAAATACTGAATTAGGAGAGTACCACAGCGTTTAATCAGTTTTAAGGAAAGAGCCGGTCAACACGTAAGGATCAGTAAAATATCAAGAATTAACTAAAATATATCTTTTAATTTATCAATTAACTCAAGTATTTACACGATATTCTCTAAGTTTAACATGGTTTAATATTGGCCTACTCCTGACGAGAGCTCTTAAGACACCATTTACTCCGCTAATCTAAGTAAAAATATGACAGAAGTCACGAAATACTATATCTCCTTTAGTTAGCTTGGGAAAGTTTTAAAAATTCTAATTAACCAAAACAAATATATATATTCATTCGGACTTACATGACCTTGATCGGAACAGGGGTTGACGGATGTCGCTATACTGGATTTTTCACGAGTCTTCGCGTTGCAAGGAAAAGAGGGGGGTTATCACTGAGACGGTAGAAACCGATATCGATCTCTTCTTATGACTTATCGATCTAGCCACAATCTTCAACATGTCATTCCGGACCGGATGCGTTCCTAGAGACTGGCGTGTGGCGGAGGTGACTCCTATCTTCAAGAAAAGAGACCCTAGGCAGCCGTCAAACTACCGACCTATCAGCTTAACCTCTATAGTCGGGAAACTCATAAAAAGCATCATGGACAAAATTACATCATATTTAGAGTACAACTTGCGATTGAGGAGTTCCCAGCTTGGGTTCCGAAGGCACCGGTCATGCCTAACGAATCTTGTGGAATTCTTCCATTTCGTTTTTAGTGAGCACGACCGGGATAAGGCGGTGGGTGTTATCTACTTAGACTTTCAAAAAGCCTGCGATAAGGTACCACACCGCCGCCTCCTTCGGAATGTGCGTGCGCTGGGCGAAGACGGAAACGTAGCAAGTTGGATAGAGAACTGGCTAAGTGGCAGACGGCAACGAGTGGTGGTTAATGTACAGGCGTCTGAGTGGGTGCCCGTGACTATCGGTGTACCTCAAGGTTCTGTCTTGGGACAACTACTGTTCATCATCTACGTCAACGACATGGACGATGACATGGTTGCTAAGATTTCTAAATTTGCCGATGATACCAAGCTTGGTATAAACGTGGCAAAGGAATGAAATACTGCCCGCCTTCAAGAGGATTTTCGGAAGATAGGGGAGTGGTTGGACACCTGGCAAATGCCTTTCAATGTGAATAAATGCAAAGTGATGCATATCGGACACCGAAGTCCCCAATCTCAGTACATCCTTAAGGGCACTGCTCTTGAATCCACCGACACTGAGAAGGACTTGGGTGTAATTATTACTAGTTACCTCAAGTTCTCGAAGCAGTGTATTGAGGCGGAGAAGAAAGCCCAAAGGATGTCTGTACAACTCCCTCGTCCGGCCGCACCTGGAGTATGTCGTACAATTTTCGAGTCCTTCATTTCGAAAGGATATCTCGAGATTGGAACGTTTGTAAGCCAGGGCAACCAAACTAATTCCCTCTATCAGACATAAAAGTTATGAACATAGATTAATGAAATTAGATCTGTTCTTACTAGAAACCCGTAGACTGCGTGGTCAGCTCATCGAAGTTTTCAAAATACTTCGAGGGTTCGACAATGTTGACTACAGGGATATTTTCACACTTGCTGAGAGCAGAACAAGAAATCACGGCTTTAAACTTGAACTGAAGCGTTACAACCGCAATCCTTGTGGGAAATCTTTCACGTACAGTATCTGCGGTAGCTGGAACGCACTTCCAGTGCAAGTTGTCAACATTGAATCTGTTGACCAGTTCAAGTCAAGACTAGACAAGGTCTTGAAAAGGGGCCGTTTAAGGACGTAAAACAATTGAGCAGAG
Source organism: Ceratothoa steindachneri (assembly GCA_963969495.1). Taxonomy (NCBI): domain Eukaryota; kingdom Metazoa; phylum Arthropoda; class Malacostraca; order Isopoda; family Cymothoidae; genus Ceratothoa; species Ceratothoa steindachneri. Next base: position 32,557,390 of record OZ018335.1, read on the forward strand.
ATGTGCCAGCTCGATTGCTAGTCCAAAGGTACCCTCATTGAATGGACCGTAATGTCTTCTAGGGTACTTTCTTTCCTTGTTACTCATTGTTAAAAGACGGAGATAGTTGTTGTACTTTCTGGTTCAAGTACTCTTCTTTGTAGCTCTTGAGTTCTTGTACCCTCGTCTACTTCGCAGGGTTCCCAAACTGGGTTTTGGTATACGGGTTGATCCCGAAAGTAATTAAAGGGAACTTACTTGTGAATTAATTCTTCTCTCAAAATTGCTGAGATTGCGATTTGATAGTCCCTCAAGAGGTGAGCGGATCTTCTTTTATCTTGCTACTGAAATTCCTGTTTTGCACTTAGGAATTTTGATCCAGCCAGACTTCTTGCTAAGTCTGCGAAGGATAAATCGGTATGGCACCGATAAGAAAACGAGTCGAACTTCTAAATTTTAGAAGTCGAGTACGGAAGAGGGCGGGGGACTGATCACAAAAATCTAGTCCTCTATCGTCTCTAACAGAATAATCTCTTTCTTTCCTTACGAGGCTTAATTATAGTCCGGGGACCGCCCGAACTAAGGGGGGGGCGGGATAATGCCACTGTGGGGAGCGCGAGGGTGTATGAGGGGTGACACCACGGAGCCCAGGTCTGCTTCTTAATGAGAGGTACCGACAACCGTCACATTCTCCTCGGTGGTCTTATGATCTGACGCCGCTTTTTGGCGCCTAACCGCGGGCGTCCTGACCTCGTAGGTAATCGGATCTTTATAGTTCGGTGATTAACCGGGTGTTTTGCCTAACAAGTTGTTCAAACCGTCAGCTAGATGGATTTCTTCCTCAATTTCGTTGGGGCCAGTTTCTTATTAGAGCTGCTTAATGGCCTTTTGCGGCTACCTTGGTCCGGCAGCTCGACTTGACTACCCACTCGGCTTTGAGATCAGAGCCCTTCGGCAGTTTGCCTGTTTGTCAGACGACTACCATTCTCACGCCCCTCAATTTCTGTTACTTTTCTCTCGCTCTCTCGTAAGAGGGATTTTAATATATATGTCCGCTTGGCCCTCTGGGTGGCGTTACGTTTTAATTCCTCTACACCCACCTACCCCCTTCCAAATTGTTCGTCTATCCACGGAGGTTCTGACTGCGCACTTTCCTCCTCTTACTAGCACTTAGTCGATTGCCATGTGAAGGCCGAAAACCCGCCCGCTGAGGCAAATATTAGGCATGGCGTGTGCTGGGTCGTCGACTCTGCTCAGCTCCTTACAGTACACATAGGGTGGCTACGTCGGGACCATCCTTTATGAGTAAAGCTCGAGGACAATTTCGCCTGAATGGCTGGCCCAGTTGTCAAGGTCCATCTTAGCTCGAGCCCGTGGGTCGAGTATATGTAAATGATCACATCCAAGAATTCTTTTATACTATAGATTGAGACTTTTCTCTTAACTTCCCAAGGCATTGGAAGGTCATAATATTTACTTTCCATGCATTATGTTCTTTTTTAATGACTATCATTGCTAAAAACAGAAAGAAATAGGGGTCGACCATAGGCGCATGGAGATCCGCCTCCAATCGCGGCCCAATCGCCGACAGATACGGTGGCTACCCTCTCACCATCTTCATGCGGCAAAGAGGCTTCCCATTTTCCATCTTTGGATCTGCCTTCGGACACCTCCAGCTCAGAAAAGGAGGTTGCACCCTCTACTTTCTCAGGGGCCCATCCAACCTGCTTCGAAGAGGTTTAATCCTATCCTTCGCCTATGGCTGAGGTGGCTTCACCATCACCCCTTCTTTGAAGTCACCTTTGGGTGACTCCATTTCTGCGTCATTGACGGTCCCCCTGTCCTTTCACGGAGGACTACAAAGAAGGCATGCAAGAGGTCCAAAATTGACCGCTCCCACTAGGAGCGGCTCGATAGAGCCAACCGCTTAGAGCAGGGGCCGGGAACCTATGACTCGCGAGCCAGATCTGGCTCTTTTAATGACTACATCTAGCTCGCAGATAAATCTTAGCTGATATTTCTTGATACGATAAGTAATGAATAGTTCCGCTGTCATTTTAACCCTTTCGCTCACGAAGTTTTATTTGTTTGGGGCAGATGATGGGATGATGAAGTACTAACTGTATCATGGAATGCGTCAATTCTCTTATCTAGGAGTATTTGACATCCTAAGAGATCAGTAACCATGGGAACAGACACAGTTTTTGCATAAACATCAATTGAAATCAGCGAAGCCATCGACGTAGAATTCTTGTGATTGGCTCTCTTGTGCGTGACGTTACTGCTATTAATATGCAATCAGTCGCTTCTCAGCAGTTTGAGTGGGTGGTGTAATCGCTGCTATCTTCGTGGTCTCTCACCAAGCGCCTTCATTCATTGAATTCAAATAGTCAACTAATTTATGAAGATCAAACCCTTTTGACGAAGATGGCGAAAAGAAAAGGGGATATGGAGTACCGTACATTTCAGGACAAATGGACAGAAGAATTCGCCTTTGTAGAAATAGCAGGTATTGCAGTGTGTCTAATATGCAATGATAAAATTTCATCGATGAAACGGGTCAAATATAAAGCGGCACTGCGACAGACGCCATGCTACATTTGCATCGAAATATCCAGCAGGAGACAGCAGAAAGAAGGCATTCCAAGAGCTACTGCGCAGAGTGTAAGCCAGTCAACAGCAACTCAGTGTATGGATCCGACCTTGTACCTGGAATTCGGGTAGCTTTGCTGGTTCTTTAGCAATAGTGAGGAACGGAAAGCCATTCATAGATGGCGAGTATGCCAAAACATTCATGCTTGATGTGGCCAATGAAGGACATAAATGCAGCTTCATACTTTTCCCTCGCTTTGGGGACGAGTCAACAGACGTAAACCATTTATCCCAGGTCAGTGTGATTGCAAGGTATGCCGTCGGTGACATACTGGGTGAGGAAAGTCTTGCTGTTTTGCCAATGAAAGGGTCAACGAGAGGGAAGGATTTATTCAAGTCTTTCATGGAGTTCGCTAAAGAGAACAATCTACCGATGAATAAACTTATTTCTCTGTGTACTTATGGTGCTCTGTGTTTTGTGCAGAACAACAAAGGATTTGTAGCGCTTCTTCGTGAACATGAAAATAGACCCATCCTAAGTTTTCATTGCATTCTACATCAGTAGGCGCTTTGTGCTCGAACGTGTGACGAGCAACTTAGTGAGGTAATGTCCCTGGTGATTCAGGTGGTCAACTTTATTGTTGCTCGAGCTTTAAATGATCGCCAGTTTAAAACACTGCTGGATGAAGTTGGGAATAATTACCCCGGTCTGTTTATGCATAGCAATGTGCGTTGGTTGTCAAGAGGAAAAGCGCTCTGCCGTTTTGCGGCTTGCCTGAGTGAAATCCAAACTTTCCTTGAAATGAAAGGTGTCAAGCATCCTGAGCTAGCTAACGCTTAGTGGCTCCTGAAGTTTTACTACCTCGTGGACATGACTCAACATCTGAATCAACTTAACGTGAAAATGCAAGGTATTGGAAATACAGTCTTATCTCTTCAACAAGCAGTATATGCATTTGAAAACAAGCTGAAACTCTTTATCGAGGATATTAAAACAGGTCGTTTACTACACTTCGAAAGACAGACAATTTAAAGATGCGTGCACAGCAAATGACCTCGCTCAACATTGTGATCTCCAGAAGCTAGCTGGCTTCACATCTAGTCTCCTGCAATCATTCGAAGCACGCTTTGTAGATTTTCGTGAGCGCACTCGTCTTTTTAAGTTCATCACTCATCCACACGAGTGTGCAGTGGACAAAACCAACCTGAGTTACATCCCTGATGTCTCCATAAGAGATTTTGAACTAGAAGTTGCTAACGTGAAAGCCTCAGACATGTGGGCGAATTAATTCAAGTCATTGAACGAAGATTTGGAAGGAGTAAACACAAGTGGACAGAAATGAAAAAACTTCAATCCGAAGACCAGCTGATTTTCAAAACTTGAAACGCGCTTCCAGTCGCATACAACACACTGCAGCGTGTGAGGATTGCCGTATTGACCATGTTTGGTTCTACATATGCATGTGAGCAGTCGTTCTCACATCTGAAAAACATCAAGAGCAGCCTACGGTCACGTTTAATGGATGGAAGCCTCAATGCTTTCATGAAGCTTAACCTGACCAAGTATCAACCGGACTACAAAGCCATCAACAAAACCATGCAGCACCAGAAGTCACATTAGTCATATTGGTAAGAAGTAATGAATTTATTATTGGTTAGCTTCAGTATAACGTTATATAAAATAATAAATTCAGATAACTATTATACTCTGAAATTTTGGTCTTACTTAAAAAAATGCACGTATTTAGTTGTATTAAGTGTTAAAAATATATTATATGGCTCTCACGGAAATACATTTAAAAATATTTGAATTTCATGGCTCTCTCAGCCCCAAAGGTCCCTAACCCCTGGCTTAGAGGATCAACGGATACCCCACTTTAGTCCTGCATGCTTGGATCTCGAACTTGCAGGGGACGGCATGTCTGCCCTCCTCTTCCCCAATGGATGTCGGGTTCGCTGGCCCAAGACGACAAGACTAAAATGCTTAGATTGAGAAGGATGACACCTTGTAGAGGGATACCCACTTGAAGGAGCCCCTCAGGTAACTCCGCCCCAGATGGCAAGATCTTCCTTGGATGCGAAACTAGACTCGATACCAAATACCGAACCTGAGTCCGACCAGGTGCGCAAGCTTCTCCCCCCCCCCCTCCCGAGGAGTCACAAGAAGAGGAAGGATCTCCTCTCCAGAATGGTGGCCCTTCGACAGACAAGCCCTTCTCCATTTCGGAGACCCCGTAAGAAGCACGGCGATTTGCTTTCCTTAGCCTCTTCTTTATGACACCCTATCTTCTTACCCTGCTTCATCACTTCCCATACAACTTCTCCCTCAACTTTCTCTGAGCTCCGCTTTGGGGTGGAGGATTTTTAACAGCCTGCTTCACCCCCACCCTCACCTTCATCACATACCCTTTCTCCTTTCACTGTTTATCAATTTTACGCCCAGCCAAAGGTGGAGCCGCAATGCCGAAAGGCTGCCTGGCTACAGGGCGGGAGGTGTGGTCCTAAATGGCGTCAGTCGGCTTTTACCGGCCCTGTGTTCATCCCTCGCAGAGCGGGATACTGCGGGGGATGATTAGCGTTTGTGTCCCATGTTACTAATAGGGTCACCATGCCCGATAATGAAAGAAGAACTCCCCTTTACCAGCATCGGAGCCGCCCTCGGGTAGCTCCAAAGTAGATAAGAAGGTCCTCCTCCCCCTGTGTTATCACAGGGGACCCTCCAAACCTCTTTAACAGGAGAGGAGGCTTACTCCTCTCCTATGACTATGGGTGCAGGGGACTTCCCCTCACCCCCTTCTTTAAAGTCGCCCTTGGGCGGCTCTGTTTTTCCAGCAGCAGTCTCATCCTTACTTTCCAAGGTAACTGCCAAGAAAGCAGGCAGGCGGCTCGATAGGGCCAACCCAATTAGTGGAGCAAGGAATGGCAGGGCCCGTCGGACCGTGCCCCATAATGTCCTGCTTGCGTGCGCTGACCAGTTTGAACGGGTTCACTGTCCCCTTCCCCCTCCCTCTGTTCCCCGACTCATACCGGTTCGCAGGCCCACTACTTGACAAAAGCTTCCTCGAATTAGATCCGTGATGTCTTGGGGAGGGGGCGCCCTTGAGATGGACATGGTTCCTGAAGTGACCCAGTTTCAGAAGGGAGGATCTTCAAACGGGGTCGAATCCAGGCTCGATGCCGAGCACTGAACCCGAGTCCGCCCCTATGCAAGATCCTCCTCAGACGGCTCGGCTCCTCGAAACTTCACAGGGCGAGGAAGGACCTCCTCCCCAGGTTGGTGCTCCTGTAACAGCCAAGACTTTCTTCATTTCAGAAAAGGATCTTGCCGAGGCCGGTTCATCTGGCCTAGGGGCTTGTACCGGCGTGGGAGAGAAGCAGGTTCATTCACCGCCCTCCTCTCCTAAGAAGAAAAAATAACAGGAAAAAGAGTCGAAGTTCCTCTCCATCCGCGGGAGCTGCGGGGACGGAGGGATGCGCTGCCGTTTCGTTGTATGACTAAGCCAAGAACAGAACGTCCGGTGCCTGTGCTCCCCCGGGTGGGGAGTTCCAGACTACGACCAAAAGTGCGCAGAGCGAAGCCTCGATTACGTAGGGGTGACTCATTCAGAGGTTAAGTGGCGTTTTCGAGCCCGCTGGCTTCAAACGCTTCCTCGTTATTCGCTCCAATGATGGAAGCATGTTTGCTAAGGGCAACATGATCCATCAGTGGGGAGCCTTAGCTAACGTGATTGGTAGAGAGCCGAAGGTGACACGTTTATCGGACGGGAGCCTTCTGGCGAATGCGTCTGATCCCTCCGAGGCGGCCAAGATTAGTGCTCTTCGGACACTTGATGGACCCCGGTGAGTGTAATGCGGCACTCTATCATGAATCTTGTGAAAGGATTATTTTATGCGAGGAAACTTGTAGACTACTCCATAGATGACAGCACTTTAGAGCTGGCCGGCCATAGAGCGGTCAAGGTCGAACGTGTGATGAGAAAACAGGGAGGGGCCTCGAGACCCACCCCTACACTCTTCGTCACGTTCGACTGTGACAAACTCCCTGAGTCGGTGCGTGCAGGTTGGTATCGCAAGCGTGTGAAGACATTCGTGCGACTTCCGCGGAGGTTCTACTACTGTCACCGTTTCGGCGAAAATAATCGCTCCTGTAGACGCGCAAAGACTGGGTTGCCCGAAGCCTGTGTAAGTTGCTCCAAGGTCGCACACGATAAATCCAAATTGTGTGTTGCCAAGTGTATCAATTGCGGAGAGCCGCACCCTGCTTCTTCGAAGCAATGTGGTGCGTATCTCCTTGATAAGGAAATCCTGGCCGTTCAGGCCCAGGATAATCTCTCATTTCGCGAGGCTAAGGACTTGGTCCTGGCGCGCCCGGCTCTGCCTGGCCCATCCAGGCCAACGAGCACGGTAGTTTCCGCGCCCATTCGGAGCCCTTCTGCGTGCTCTACTCAAACCTGGCGCTCCCCTGGTAAACTGGCGGCAAAAAGGGTTCACACCCAGCCCCGATTACAACCAGGGCTCCCCCCTCTTCCCCCAGCGTGACCGTTTCACGTAAGGCGAAACGGCCACGCGCCTCCACCGAGTCGTTAGACTCGCAGGAGGCAACACCCCTAAAGTTGGTCGATAGGCCATCTTCCGGGGTTCTAAAAGCTGTCCCCCGAAAGCAGGACAGCAAGAAAGGAGCTTCGGCTCCTTCGCCCACGCCCCGAGGTGGAGAGTGTGTCTTGGAGACGGTGGTTCCTCGAAAAGAGGGCCCCCCGCCTTCGAAGCCGCAACGCCCGCTTAAGGTTTCGAGGCGGAGGGAGGAAAAGACTCGCATGGCGAGCCCAACCTCCCCCAATAAGTCCTTGAAGTGGACAGCGCCTTCACCGCTTTGTCCGGCCAACAGCGACCGAGGTTCTGTCTCCGGGAAGCGTATGGCCATTACCGTGAGGGTCTTTTCTCGAGGAGGGCCACCGCGTCTCCTCCGAGCTAGGCCTGGAGGGCATATTCCTTCAATGGAATTGCCGTGGACTCCGGGCCAACTGGGAGGAGCTGCGGAGGCTCGTCTCGTCCCGTTCCCAGTTAGCTATCTTTCTGCAGGAGACCATGCTAGGTGCGTGCCCCCTGCCCGGCCCTTCCGGTGTTTAAGGCTCTAGCGACCCCACCACCACGAGATGGCCGGGCTGGGGGATGCGCGGTTTACACTCGGCATGATGTCTCCCTTCTTCCTTTCTCTTTAGATACCTCCTTTCAGGCAGTTGCTGTGCAGTTGCACCTGGATAGGAGGTATACTATCATCTCTGCGTACATTCCACCGTCAGCTGAATTCGACGCGGGGGAATTCCTCCGCGTCGTGGCACGGTTGCCGAGGCCCTTTCTCTTGCTTGGAGATCTGAAAGGTAGGCATCCTCTCTGGGAAGATTACTCCATAAATCCCAGGGGACAAGTCCTTGCCGATCTGATCGAAGAGCTTAAGATGGGTGTCCTAAACGTGGATGAGTTTACGCATCACTGTCCGAGAACCGCTTCATTTTCTTGCCTTGACCTATCTCTGTGCTCTTCGGATGCACAGCCTGATTTTGATTGGGGGGTGGTCGATGACCTCCATGGTAGTGATCACTTTCCCATTCAATTATCATTTTCAGGGCAACTGCCGCCTGAGAGCTCACCTTGGTGGTTCTTGGCGCGGGCGCGGTGGCCTGCATTTCAGGAAATGACTGAATTTTCTATCTCAGTCGAGGAGTTTAGGTCGATAGATGAGGCCGTTGAGTTCTTCTCCGGCAACCTCATCGCCGCGGGCCTGAATACTATTCCTAGAACGTCTTACCGTTTTGCACGCCGACCACTCCCATAGGGGTCGGCTGAGTGTGAGACGGCCCTCAAACAGAAGCGTTATGCCTACATACGCTATAAGCGCTGCTCGAACGATTTCACTGTCTCTGAATTTCGTCGGGCTCGGTTTCGGTATATTTGGAAGCACGCCCGCCGCTCTTCTTGGCGGGCATACGTGTCTTCACTTAACGGGAAGACCCCTTTAGCAGAGGTGTGGAAGCTAGTCAAAAGGATTCGGGGCAAGTTCTCGCAGGACCCCCCTCCCGTTCTCCAGGAGAATGGGACCGCAATCTCGAACCCCGCGTCCGTGGCGGAATACTTCGCGACGGCTTTTTCCGCATTCTCTAGCCGGGATGCTGCTCCGCCAGCCTTAAATGCACGTCGTGATGTCGCGGAAGGCCGCCGGCTGTACTTTACCTCCAGAGGCGGAGAATCCTTCAACGACAAGTTTACTGTGAGTGAGTTGCGCTTCGTGCGCGGACACCGCCTATGGTCCGGACGATGTCCCGTACGCCATTCTTCGACACCTGGGTGAGCGAGGTATAGCCTTTCTGTTAGATTTGTTCAACAGGATCTGGGTGCAGGGTCTTCTCCCAGATTCCTGGCGAATCGCTGCTGTGCTCGCCTTTCGCAAGCCGGGGAGAGATCACTCTACTCCGACCGGTTTCCGCCCAATCTCTTTAACCTCTTGCGTGTGAAAGTTGATGGAGAAATTGGTAAATGTTAGACTAGCCTTTTTCCTGGACAGCGGAGGCCATCTGTCTTCTGCACAGTGCGGCTTCCGCAAGTTCCACTCCACGTCGGATGCTCTGCTCCGACTGGAAAATGCCGTCTGCGAGGCTTTCCTTCGTAGACAGCACTACGCCACGGTGTTTTTCGATCTGGAGAAGGCGTATGATACCGCATGGTGATACGGTATCATGGAGACTCTCCACACGATGGGGGCGAGGGGACGCCTCCCAGTCTTTATATCTGAATTTTTGCGAGATCGTCGATTCCGCGTACGGTTGGGTGGAGCTCTCTCCGGCCCAAAGGAGCAGGAAGAGGGTGTCCCGCAGGGAAGTGTCCTCATTGTCACACTCTTTGCCCTGAGCATCAACGGCATCACCTCGGTGCTGCCAGAAGATGTTCTCGCTACGCTCTACGTGGACGACCTTTCGATCTCTTTTGGCGCGGCCCAGATGCCAACTCAGGAGCGTCGACTCCAACAGGCATTGAACCGCGTCTCTCGCTATGCCGAAGCGCACAGGTTTCGGTTTTCTTTGGCCAAGACTAAGGTGGTGCACTTCTGCCGCTATCCAAGGCTCCACTTCGACCCAGACTTGTTTCTTAATGGGGTACGCCTGGAAGTGGTTGAACCGCACCGTTTCCTTCTCTTGTATTTGACCGACGCCTCACCTGGGAGGCTCATATTCGCAGCCTTAGGGTCTCTTGTACTCGCGCCATGGATATTCTCCGTTCCGTGACGTTCAGCGCTTGGGGCGCTGATAGTGCTACTGCCCTACTTTTTTATCGATCCTTTGTTCGTTCGAAGCTCGACTACGGATGCGAGTTGTATGCATCGGCAGCCGAGCGTTTATTCCAGAAGGTGGATTCGATCCACCACACCGGCCTTCACCTTGCGACCGGTGCCTTCCTCACTTTTCCCATTGAGAGCCTGTTGGTCGATGCTGGGGGGATGCCACTCGCTCTGCGCCGCGTGCAGTGCATCACCCGCCTGTCCGCGCGAGCCCGGTACCTCTCTCAGTCGCCAATAGCTGTCACTGCATCCGCAGCTGATCTCGATGGTGCCTATGCCGCCGAGAGACGCCAGTCATACCCTAAGCCCTTTGGGTTTAGGGCCAGGAAACGCCTTCGAGAGGTAGATATAGCTCTCGGGCCGGTGGCGCCCCTGGTTCTGCCCAGGACGCCACCCTGGAGGGTACCACATATGGCTATTTGTCGCCACGCCTCTGCTCCCAAAGCTTGTACGGCGCCGGGAGTATTGCGTTCGACCTTTTTGGAGCACACACCGTTTCACGCTGGAACCGTGCCAGTGTATACGGATGGCTCCAAGTCCCAAGAGGGGGTCGGCTTCCACGCCGTATCCCCTCTGTTTGAAGTCAGCGGGGCTCTGCCAGGCGCTGCGTCTTTCTTCACGGCCGAACTGGTGGCAATACACCACTCGGTACGGCAGATTACGTGACGTGCCCGGTTCGGAGACCGGATTGTGATCTATAGCGACTCACAAAGCGCCCTGAGTGCTCTCGGGGCATTGAAATCTCCGCATCCCGTGGTTCGCGATATCCGTGACGCCACGGTTTTGGCGAGCCGGGCGGATTTCGAGATTATCTTCTGCTGGGTTACTGGACATGTAGGAATTGCGCGGAATGAGCGCGCCGATGAGGGCGCCAAAAAGTCTGCGAGGACTCTGCGACCGGACCAGCGTTTCGCTCTTCCTCACACCGACTACATGGCAGGAATACGGGTAGCTCTTCGGACTGCTTGGTCAAAGAAGATGGGAGACGGTCGAAGGGAACTTAAAGTTGCGTGCCATTGCGCCGCAACTGTTCTCATGGACCTATCCCCCAATGCCGCGACCGCTTCAGATCGCTTTCTGTCGTCTCCGAATCGGGCACACTCGTGTGACGCATCGCTATCTGATGGAGCGATCACCAGCGCCCTATTGCGACGAATTCGTCGTCCCCCAGACTGTTCGGCACATTCTTTTCGAATGTCCCAGTCTTGGTGATCTTCGCGCACGATACCTGTCCCGGTACCGGGATGGGTGGGGTCGCTACCGCCTGTCCCTTGTACTCGGGACGAGTTCGTGCACATTGACTTGTGGACTTATTGACTTTTGGGGGGAGGCCGGGCTTCTCTCTTTTTTTTAAAAGGTTCTATTTTGGGGGGGGTTTTTGTTTGTTATTGTTTTATTTGTAGGTTGCACGCTCCTGCACCGGGGTGAAGGGAACCTCCCCCCGCTGCTGGAGATTGCTTCCTAATTGTTAAGTTTTTCCAATTTTTATCATTGTTATGTTTTCATATTTTTATTTTAAAGTAGCCTAGTTCTAGGCTGTCGTGTTTTCGGCGACTTTTGCCCAAGTGGGCAGTTGCCAGATGCGCTCTATAAATAAAAAAATCTGCCTCCTGGAAGCGTACGGCCATTCCTGTGAAGGTCTCTTCAAAGAGTTTGCCGCATCTTCTCTGAGCTCGGCCTAGAGGGCATATTCTTTCAATGGAATTGCCGCCGACCCCGGGCCAATAGGAAGCTGCTGCGGAGGCTTGTCTCCTCCTGTTCCCCTTTAGATATCTTTATGCAGGAGACCATGCTGGGCGCGTGCTCCCTGCCCACTCTCCCGGGGTATAAGGGTTTTACGACCCCACCACCAAGTAATGGAGGCCGAGCAGGAAGATGCCCTTTTACACCCGTCAGGATGTCTCCGTTGTTCTCTTTGCTTTAGATACCTCCTCTCAGGCAGTAGAAGTGCGAGGTATACTATTATTTCCGCGTGCATTCCACCGTGAGCCGATTTCGACGCGGGAAACCCGCTTGTAGATATGAACGGTAGACAACCCTCTCTGGGGAGACTCCTCGATTAATCCCTGTGGTCAAGTTTTTGCCGACCTGATCGATGAGCTGGAGATGTAAATGTGAACAAGTTTATGCTTCACCCCAAGAACTGCTTCATTTTCCTCCCTCGATCTATCTTTATGCTCTCTGGATGCACGGCCTGATTTGGGGTGGGAGGGTGGTCGATGAGCTCCACGGTATTTATCACTTTCCCATTCACATCGTATTTTCTCCTCCGGTGGTGATTGGCGCGGGAGCGGTGTTCCGCATTTCAGGAAATGACTGATTTCTTTATCTCAGTCCAGGCGTTTATGTCGGTATATGAGGCCGTTGAGTTCTACTATTCATAGAACATCTGGCCGTTTTGCACGCCGACCGCTCCCGTGGTGATCAGCCGAGTGTGAGGCGGCACTCAAACTGAAGCGTTATGCCTACATGCGCTATAACGGCCGCCCGAACGACTTCACTGGCGGTGAATTTCATCGAGCTAGTGCTAGGTTCCAGTCTATTTGGAAGCACGCCCGTCGCTCTTCTTGACGGGCATACGTGTCTTCACTTAACGGGAAGACCCCTCTAGCAGAGGTGTGGAAGCGAGTCAAAAGGATTCGGGGCAAGTTCCCGTTCTCCAGGAGAATGGGACCGCAATCTCGGACCCCACGTCCGTGGCGGAATCCTTCGCGACCGCTTTCTCCGCATTGTCTAGCCGGGATGCTGCTCCGCCAGCGTTCAATGCGCGTCGTGATGTCGCGGAAGGCCGCCAACTCGACTTTACCTCCAGAGGCGGAGAACCCTTCAACGACAGGTTTACCCTGTGTGAGTTGCGTTCCGCTCTTGCTTCGTGCGAGGACCCCCAACCCCCCAAGGTCAGACGATGTCCCGTATGCAATGCTTCAACACATGAGTGAGCGAAGCATGGCCTTTCTTTTAGATTTTTTCAACAGGATCTGTGTAGAGGGTATCCTCCCAAATTCCTGGCGAATCGCTGCTCTGCTCGCTTTTCGCCCATCGGGAATAGATCACTCTACCCTAGCCTGTTTCCGCCCAATCTCTCTAACTTCCTGCGTGTGCAAGTTGATGGATAAATTGTTAAATGTTAGATCAGCTTGGGGAGATGCTACTCGTTCTACGCCGTGCCTAGTGCATTATTTGCCTGTACGCGCGAGCCCGGCGCCTCCCTCAGTCGCCAACAGCTCTCACTGCATCCGCAGCTGATCTCTACGGTGCCCATGCCGCCGAGTATCGCCAGGCATACCCTAGGCCCTTTGGATTTAGGGGCTAGGCAATTCCTTCGAGAGCTCGGCATAGCTCTTGGGCCGGTGGCACCCCAGGTTCTACCCAGGACGCTACCCTGGAGGGTACCATCTTTGACCATTTGTCGCCACGCCTCTGTTCCCAAAGCTTGTACAGCGCCGGGAGTATTGCCTTCGGGCCTTTTGGGGCACACTTCGTGTCACGCTGGAACCGAGCCAGTGTATACGGATGGCCCCAAGTCCCAAGAAGGGATCGGTTACCACGCCGTATCCCCTCTGTTTGAAATCAGCGACTGTCATCACGGCCGAGGTGGTTGCAATACATCGCTTGGTACGAGATAGAAGCGATGTGCCCGGTTTGGAGACCTGGACATGTAGGAATTGCGGGGAATGAGGACGCCAAAGAGTCCGCAAGGACTGGGCGACCTGACCAGTGTTTCGCTCTTCCTCACACCGATTACATGGCAGGAATACGGTCAATTCTCCGGGCTGCCCTCGCAAAGAAGATTGGAGACGTTCGAGGGGAACTTAAAGTTGCGTGCCATTATGCCGCGACTGTTTCCATGGATCTCCCCCTCAATGCCGCGACGGCTTCCGGTTGCTTTCTCTCGTCTCCGAATTGGACACACTCGCGGGACGCACCGCCATTTGATGGAGCGCTCGCCTGCGCCTTATTGTGAAGACTAGGTGGTCCCCTAGACTGCTCGGCAGATTCTTGTTGAATGTCCCCGTCTGGGTGATCTTCGCCCACGTTACCTGTCCCGCTACTGGGACGAGCGGGTTCGCTACCACTTGTCCCTTGTACTCGGGACGGTTCGTGCACACTGACTTGTAGACTTTACCGACTTTTTGGCCAGCCTCCTCCACTTTTTTTTTTGCTCTTTCTTGTGTGTTGCCTACTTCTTGCCTGTTTGCTTTGTTTTCTTGTTGTTTTATTTTCTTTAGCCTCTGTGCTTTTTTACCGTTGTTATTTGCATATTGCTACTTGTTTTTTGTTTTTTTAATATATCCTAGTAATAGGCTGGGTCGAGTACGGCGACTTATGCCCAAGTAGATATTCGCCAGTGGGCTCCTTAAAAAAAATAAATAATAATAATAAAACTCGTTTTTACCAATGGCTCACCTGGCAATCACATAATCGCAACTTTAATGTTTCCTGGACTAGTACCATGGACATTTTTCGTTCCGTGGCTTTTCTGCACTTGGGTGTTTATAGGGCTACATATTTGCTGTTTTACCGCCCCCTTTTCGTTCCAAGCCACATTACGAATGCGTAATCTGCGCGTCCCCTGCCGGGTGCGAATTTCGTGATGCCGGACTCGATCTACCAAACTGGTTTCCGATTGACGACCGGTACCTTCCGCGCATACCCTGCAGAGGTAATGCTTGTCAATGCTAGAGCGATGCCGTTCACTTCCCAGCCTGTACATTTAGATGAGGAATCGGTCCTTGAAGAAGAAAGCATAATTTATTCTATTCGTGTATAAGAATGGCCTCTGTTAGGCATTGTGTTGAATTTTCACCACATCTCTTTTTAATAAATCTTGAAAAAAAATAATCGTCTTTCTATTTTCTCCTCCCCCAAAAGTGAAAAATTACCATTGGATTTTACTTATTTTACTACATTTATAAATCTTGTTTCAACCACCCCTCCTTCACATCTTTGTTTAAATTCATACGTATCAGTCTGTATGCTTTATGTTTTGAAGTCCTTACCCAAAGTTAAAAATCCACGGTCCCAATCCCCAGTGAAAATAACCCCTTTTACCCACACAAAATTCCCTCTTTCCTCAGAAAAAGGCGAGCGCAAGTGGAACTTAAGTTCGAATCTCGTTTCAGATTTGCGACACGTATCCGCAAGAGTTGTTTGTACCGTCCGAAGCACCCACCAAAGTTATTTTGAGTAGCTCACGCTTCAGATCCAAAGGGAGGTTTCCAGTCCTAACTTATTTGCACAAGAATCAAGTAAGTAATATATATATATATATATATATATATATATATATATATATATATATATATATATATATATATATATATATATATATATATATATATATATATATATATATATATATCGAAGTTAGTGTAAATCAATAAGTGACACTGCACTTTGGGGGACGCCCTAGTCACCACCATTAAATATTAAGTTTTATTTACCCGGATCTAGCGGATCTCAAGAGCCATTCGAAACCGTCACTTACTACTATGATCTCTCGCTGTTTGCGCCAGGTCAAAACGTCGCTTTTTTTTCAAATGGAGTAAAGTTCAACTGTACCCATTTAGAGCCATGAAATGACCTATATATCAAGCTTTTCAATATGACATTAGCCAGGGCAATCCCCAACTCCTCACCGTGATGCCCGGCGGTAACCTCCCTTAGTAAATAGTCTCAGCTTAAAAAAGACTCCGGACGGAGATTCGAACTACCGACCCAGCAATTGCCGGGCAAGTACGCTAACTACTATACTAGCCTATAGCGATTTGAACCATGGGAAACCATCAATGCAATAACCATTTATCATCTTATCACAAAACGCCGCAGGTCATTGGAGGGACTTTCCCACTTGTTAACAGAAAACGGGGAAATTATCAATAATTTGTTTAGGTATTTAGGCGGAATTTTGGGGGGACAAAATGGAACAAAATATATAACAGATGGTGTGGTTAGTTTAAAGCAATGAGTAACACCGCCCGCTTCTCATAGCACCCTGGGGAACGCCTAGTCACCACTCAAATAGAGCGCATTGCTCGTTATAGTTGCGTAGGTTGGTTAGGCATTGTTGAACGCGTACATGTAATTCTTTTCCTGACTGTCCTATGTATACTTTTGGGCAATCCCTACATTTTATGTTATATACATTGCCTTATTTTGAAGGCGAGTTGTTTTTCCAGGACGGAATACAAAGTAGAAGTGTATTTAAACACGACGTTGATATGGAAATGCCAAAGGGGACGTGGGACAAGTAAAAATGGTCTATTGAAAGGGAGGTAAAGGATATTTTTGAGTTAAAAGTATCTTTTTTTTATTAATAGGATGATATAACTTTTTCGATAACAAACTTTTTGTCCTATATTATAAATATGAGAAATTTCTTCGTGCATGAATTAAGGGGAGACGATCCTCAGGGCATGTAAAACATAGAATTAAAAATACTACGTTTGACATTTAGTTATATGATGATTGTAATAAAACAACGATCAACTTTTGTCGGGTTGCTTTGCGATACACTTTATATTTGAAACTTTTGTAGGTTCATGAATTATCATGCGTCTAAAATCGGAAAGGTGCAGTCCTTTTGTTTCTCGACAGTGATTTTTTTTTGTAAAAGTACCTCCAATAAAATTCACCGATGGCTGTCACGTCCTGCCTCTTGGCACCCTCTCCCAAACAGAGTAACAGTGAGATAGTTGGTGTCCCGGTGACGTCGGGACCCATCATTGAGAATATATCCAATATATTAGTGGATTAGTTTACAACCTGCCAAGAAAATTATCCTGCATCATATAAAAAAAAATTATCAGCCTCATGATCATCCACAAGAGCTTCCCAGTCTATATTTTTGTAATTAAAATTACCCATTATACCCGCATGTTTACTTCTCCATGCACGAAGTTTCCTTACTAAGATTTGTTGGACTATATTGTCGAGATATGCCTGTGTAGACTAGCGCGGCGCACAACGTCGTACACAAGCACGGGCAGACAGCTGATCAAAGGTCGTTTGAGATATGTTCTAGGGCGATTAATAAAGAGTGCGATTTACGGTTGACCGGATTTTGACTAATGGCTTACCGAGTTGCAGTTCAAAGGATATATAAAGAACATTACCCCAAAATATAATTTTAATATTGTGAGGGAATTCCACGTGGAATTTCTTTTCCAGCCCGGAAGTTCCATGTGCTGGAGAAGATTCTGTTAGGCTTAAATTGATAAGCCTAACCCCCCCTTCCCTTCCACAAGCGGTAGCCTCGAACCGCGTCCACCACGTTCCACATTTACACGGGTTAGAATAGCCCCGGCAAGAAGATTCGAGGCCATTCGAGAGTAGAGCTGTGTCCCTCTAATCCCCTTCCCTTGCGGGGAGGGCCTCGGACGTATATAGTGCTCGTTTCCCATGAGACAGACACAGAGTTGAGAAGTTTCACCCGGACCCAAGAAGATTCCCCTAGTTCCAAATCAGGTGCTCCAACAAAGCAAAGTGACGGCTGAACTAGTTGTGTACTGGGATTAGCCCCAGCCAGTGAGGTAATTCCATTTAACTATCGCTACCGAGTGATTTTTCCGACTTCACCAATCAACTCCTGTCGAAGCCCTCCTCGTTCGCCCCTCGTTTTCGGGTGGCCGAAGTACTCTCCCCTGGACCGGACGTTACCGCCCCCCATCCTTTTTTTTGGAGAACCGTCATCACTTTAAGTTCCCGCTCAGAAGTTTTGAGCGCCCTCGCCTCACGTGCAGAACACATCCGTGAAGCCTTACCCCGACGTCTCACTCGGAATCCTCCATAAGCTAACCCCTCTCCTCCTTCAGTAACCCAATTGAGTTAATTCCCCCCCCCCCTGCCTATTTGAATAGTCTCTTCCTGTAATACCTTAAGTTTTAGCTTCATAGTCTGTTTCATAACTACAATTCCCCCCCCCCCCTCGTGGATCTGATGTAATTTTGCCCATCAATTCTCTCATTATTTTTATGTAAATAAAATTATATTTTTGTACATGCCTCTTTAAGTAACCTTGAGCGTTGCCATTGCCCATATTATACCTGACCTCGTTGCACTCTTATCTCGCCCTCCGCCCGTCGAAACTCGTGGTGTTCGGTCCCTTTGTCGGCTCGCCTTTAAGTTATTAGTCCCTCCCCCATAGATATAATATGGTATTGATTTAATATAATGTCATACCACGACAAATATATATATATAATAGAAGGGGGCAATTTATATATATATATATATATATATATATATATATATATATATATATATATATATATATATATATATATATATACAAAAGGGTTAAACAAATTACTTATGGTAGTTAAATGAATTAAATGAAGATTAATGAGGTAATCTGGGGATGACCATACAAGATCGCTTTTCCTTCAAGCGCGGGCGAATTGGAGTGGGGATGGAAGACAACAGCTCAGGTCTTCAAGAAGATACTTCGGGAGTCCTGACGAGGAAGACTCGAAGAGGGGGTTGGATTACTTCGTGATGAAGAATGAGTTTTTCTCTGCTCCAGAGAGACGTAATCTCAACTCTAGACGATTCTGCAGATTGGCAAGGAGTCTGTCTCGAATGAACGGAAATCTCGAATGGGTGGTGAAGATGAGAGGGCCGCACATCTCTCCGGGAAGAAGTGGGCTCGATAGCACTCCTCTGAACAGGGGTCAAAGCTTAACGAAGGTAGATCTACTGACGAGATTTTCGACGAAGTACGTCGCCGGGGTACGGGGGTTCACGGGAAACAGACGGCAGTCTGAACTGAGTGGATGGCGGGTTTTCAATCTATGAGAGATGATGAGCTTCGGGTTAAATACCCAGGTGGCTGATCCGATAGACGCCGCAGAGCCTTGCGGTCCCTAGGGGATTCTTGGCTTCCAGACGATGAAACTTTCCTCGTGATTTGGGGTTGGGTTAATGTGGCTGCGCACGGTGTTATCGCAAGGAAGAGGAGGGGCGAGTGGTGTCCAAAGGCAAACACAGCTGTGCCGGGTGATTAAGCGAGGGACGGATTCTTTCTCGAACTTTCTAAAATTCTCAAGCTGGGCGCACGGGGTCTTGAAAGAAGAGAGGGGTATTTCCGAGGGGGCTTCCTTTCACGGGGGCCATTCGAGGGCATTCCCTCACATATATAATAATCCTATGTCAAGTTTATCCTTTCTTTCTTTAACATCTGTTTTAATTGTAGTCTTATCACAACACTGGAGATTATCTTATATAAATAATCACCCCTCCTCCTTTCCTGTTGTTTATATCTCTATGAAACATATTATAACCATCATTCGGAACTTACGGTCTAAAGTTACTTCCTGCCAAATGAAATAAAATAATAAGTACAGTGCAACAGTATTTATGTCTGTCTCAGTCTCAGGTGCGAATATGCTTACTCTCTACTTTTCTGAAATGTTATCAACATTAGCCCTTGCATAAGATTTACTTCTGTTTTCCTAAAGGATCTAATAGAGAAGTGAACTTGCTTAAATATCTAGCATAAACTATTTTTCACGCCAGCTCGATATAAAAATCGACGCGGCAGCTTTGGCAAAAGGAAAATAAATAATAATAAATATTTCTTTTCCATAATAAACGGAAATTCTTTTTACCGGGACGTTTGGAATTCACACGACTTTCTCTCTCTCTCTTTAAAGTCCAAATTTTTGGCGTACTCTGAGGAGAAAGAGACAAGCCGGTCTCTTTTTTTAATGTGACCAAAAGCTTTGATGAGAATGAATTTTAAGGGTATGAGTACAGAACCAGTTTAGGAGCATCGCGCTCCACTTTTCAGCTGTACATTAAAAAAAAAAAAATCTCATCTACTTGGTGTAGCTATATTGTTTTCCGAATTTTGGACTCACAATGCCAGAAACAGGTTGCGCTAACGAAAAGTTTGTATAAGTTTGGAAATTTGTCTGAATTCGGGAGAATTGTGATCACGAGAAGAAACCAAGAGGAGGCAATAAAATTGGGAATCTCTCGCCAAAATCAGGAGGGTTCACAAATATGTCCATCAATCCCACTTGCATTTTTCTCTGGAGACGTAAAAATGTTTGCTTTGAATTTAAATGAAGAAAATAAAAGTGCAAATGGCTTTCTGTGCGGTGATTTTGAACCAAAATATCCATTTGGAGGGGCTATTTATGGAAAACTGAGGTGGAAATTGTTTTTAGTGTCTAAAATATTTCCTTTTGCAAAGCAATTGTGCAATTTTTTTTTTTTTTTTTTTTTACAAAGACAATAGATGATGCTGTAGAATAAAGTGGCAATAAAAAACAAACGTGTGTGGATATTGAGGATGAAGCAAAATTCAGAGTTTCGGCTTCGTCGCTAATCTCGTACCTCGTCTCCCCTTCGAGAGGATTCAAATTGGTACCTTTAAGAGTTTGTCGTCTTGGTGTGATTTTGTTTGAGAAGGTTTTAAATGCCCTTTAAGGACAGCATTATCAACTTTGATATTCCACAGCATTTCCTTTCTGTTCTGTTTTCCGTCGTTTTTTCCCCCGTTCTGTTTTTTTTTCCCATTGTTTCCGCCCTTCTCTTCTTTTTTCACTACTAACATGACCAGAAACTTACATTTTACCTCTAACATCACTAGAAATGAACATTCCACACCTAAGCTTCACTATAAACGAACATTTCACCTCTCAACTTAACCTCTCAACGCCCCCTCACCCCTGAGCTCCGGTTTGGGATGGTGGTATTTTAACAACCTGATTCACCCCCATTCTCACTTCTTCACATCCTCTTTCTCTTTGTTTTTCACAGTCTATCGACTTTACGCCGTGCCTAAGGTTGAGCCGCCATGCCGATGGGCTGCCAGGTCACTAAGCGGGAGGAGTGGCCTCAAATGGCGGCAGATGGCTTTGCCGGCTTCGTATTCACCCCTCGCAGAGCGGGCTACTGCGTGGGGTGATGTGCGTTTGCGTCCTGTGATAATTATAAGGTCACCATGCCCATTGATGGAAACCTCTCTCCCCTTCACCTTTACCAGCGTCGCAGCCCCCCGCGGGTAGCTCTAAAGTAGAAAAGGAGCTCATCCCCCTCCACCCCCTGTGCTTTCTAAGGCGACCCTCCAAAGTTCGCTGACCGGAGAGGAGGCTTATTCCTATCCTGCCAAGAAGGCAGGCAGGCGGAGCAAGGGATAGCAGGGCCCGTCAGCCCGTGCCCCCTAATGTCTTGCGTGCGTGCACAATCAGCTTGCAGGGTGTCAGTATACCTGCCCTCTTCTCTTATCCGACGGATGCCTGTTCGCCGGCCCAAGTCAAGAAAAAAGGTTGCTCGAATTGGATCAGTCACGTCTTGCGGGAGATAGCCACATGGAAGCCTCCTAAGAGATGGACATGGTCGCTGAGGTGACCCAGCCCCAGACGGTAAAATCTTCCATGGGGTTGAACCCGGGCTCGGTGCCAAGCACAGAACCCAAGTTCACCTCTGTGCAAGTTTCTCCTCAGCGGCTCGAGCCTCCGAGAATCCACAAGGAGAGGAGGTAATTCCTCCCCTGGCTGGTGCCCCTGTGACAGCCAAAGATATTGCTGAGACTGGCCCATCTGCCTAGGGGCAACTACTGACGGAGGAGAGAAGCGGGTTCATTCCCCACCCTCCTCTCCTAAAAAGAAAAGGAACAAGAAGACGAAAAAAATAAAGAAGACTCGGGGCTCCTCTCCTTCCGCGGGAGCCCCAGGGACAGACGGGTCTGCTGCCGTTTCGGTAAACGACCAAACCAAGATCGGCACGTCCGGCCCCGTTGCTCCCCCGGGTGGAGAGGACCGAACTAAGCCCAAAGGTGCGCAGAGCGGAGCTTCGATTACGTCGGGCCCCCTCATTCAGAGATTACCTGGCGTTTTCGAGCCTTCTGGCTTCACAGGCTTCTTCGTTATTCGCTCCACTGATGGCAGCATGTTGGCTAAGGGCAACGTGATCCATCAGAGGGGAGCCTTATCTAGCGTGATTGGTAGAGAGCCGAAGGGACAAGTCGGGGTTACACGAAGTCTGTGTAAGTTGCTCCAAGGCCGCACGCGATAAGTCCAAATCGTGTGTGGCCAAGTGTGTCAACTGCGGAGAGCCGCACCCCGCTTCTTCGAAGCAATGTGGTGCATATCTCCTAGAGAAGGAAATCCTGGCCGTTCAGGCCAAGTATCGTCTCTCATTTCGCGAGCCTAAGGACTTAGTCCTGGCGCGCCCTACTCTCCTAGGGACGTCCTATGCCTCAATGTTAAGAAAGACACCCTCTGCTCCTAGCCCCACCAGGACTACGAGCACGGTCGTTTCTGCGAGTTCCCCCCACCCCGGGCGATCTCCTAGTAGATCTGCGAGAATAAAGAGTTCACACCCAGCCCCAGATAAAAGCAGGGTTTCCCTTCCTTCCACCAGCGTGACTGTTTCCCGTAAGGCGAAATGGCCGCGCACCTCCAGCGAGTCGTTAGACTCACAGGAGGCAACACCCAGGAAGTTGGTCGTGAGGCCATCTTCTGGGGTTCCTAATGCTGCACCCCGAAAGGAGGACAGCACTAAAGGAGCTTCGACTCATTCGCCCTCGCCCATTGGTAGGCTGGATGGCAGTGGATCCTCCAAAAGAGGGACCTCCACATGCCTAAGATTTCGAGGCAGAAGGAGGAAAGACTCGCATAGCGAGCCCAACCTCCTCCGATAAGTCCTCGAAGGGCTTATTCGGCTTGTCCAGCCAACAGCGCCCGTAGTTCTGCCTCCGGGAATCGTACAGCCATTCTCGTGAGGGTCTTCTCCCCCGAAGAGGGTCCCGCATCTTTGAGCTAGGCCTGGAGGGCATTTTCCTTCAATGGAATTGCCTGGGACTCCGCGCTAGTTAAGACGAGTTGCGGAGGCTCGTCTCGTCCCGTTCCCCCTTAGCTATCTTTATCCAGAAGACCATGCTGGGCGCGTGCGCCCTGCCCACTCTCCCACAGTATAAGTGTTCTGCGACCCCGCCACCACGGGATGGAAGCCGGGCAGGAGGATGCGCGATTTACACCCGGTATGATGTCTCCGTTCTTCTGTTCCCTTTAGATACTTCCTTTCATGCAGTAACTAAGGAAGCTGCACCTGGGTAGTAGGTATACTGTTATTTAGGCGTACATTCCACCGTCAGCCGACTTGGACGCTGGGGACTTGAACTGGAGACACCCCCTGTAGGGAGACTACTCGATCAATTCAGAGGTCACGTCCTTGCCGAACTGATCGATGACTTGGAGATGGGTGTCCGAAATGTGGATGAGTTTACTCATCACTGCCCGAGAACCGCTTCATTTTCCTGTCTTGATCTATCTTTTTGCTCTCCGGATGCACAGCCTCATTTTGGGTGGGGATTGGCCGATGATCTCCATGGTAGTGATCACTTTCCCATTTAAATATCATTCGCAAGGAATCTGGGTATCCACCCAGATTCCTTGCGAATCGTTACTATGCTCTTTTTTTTCAAATCCGGGAGAGATCACTCTACCTTTGCCGGTTTGTTGCCCAATCTCTCTAACCTCCTGCGTGTGCAAGTTGATGGAGAAATTGGTAAATTTTAGGTTAGCTTTTTTTCCCTAGACAGCCGAGGCCATCTGTCTTCTGCACAGAGCGGCTTCCGCAAGTTCCACTCCACGTCGGATGCTCTCCTCCGACTGGAAAATGCCGTTTGCGAGGTCTTCCTTCATAGACAGCATTACGCCACGGTGTTTTCTCGATCTGGAGAAGGTCAATGATACATCATGGTGATACGGTATCATGGAGACTATCCACACGATGTGGGGAGGGTAAGCCTCCCATCTTTATATCTGAATTATTGCGAGATCGTCAATTCCGCTTAAGGGTGGGGGGGGGAGCCCTCTCCGGCCCAATGGAGCAGGAAGTGGGTGTCCCGCAGGTAGGTGTCCTCAGTTTCACACTTTTTTCTGAGCATCAACGGCATTACCTCGGTGCTGGCGGAAGATGTTATCGCTACGCTCTACGTAGACGGCCTTTCGATCTCTTTTGGCGCGGCCAGATGCCAACTCTGGAGCGTCGATTCCAACAGGTATTAAACCGCGTCTTTCGCGATGCCGAAGCGCATTAGCTTCGTTTTTCTCTGGCAGTGAGAAAGGTGGTGCACTTCTGCCGTCATCCAATACTCCACCCCTAACCAGACTTGTTCCTAAACAGGGTTCACCTAGAAGTGTTGCATTCGCACCGTTTCTTTGGTCTTGTTTTTGACTGACCAAGGATAATTCATGTCAGCTTTAGGGTCTCATGTACCCGCGCCATGAACATTCTTTGTTCCGTGATCTTCATGACCCGTGGTGCTAATAGGGTTACTGCCCTTTTATCGATCCTTTGTTCGTTCGAAGCTTGACTACGGAGTTTTATGCATCTGCAGCCAAGCGTGTATTGCGGAAGGTGGACTCGATCCACCCCACCGGTCTTCGCCTAGCGACTAGTCTCTTCCGCACTTCCCCTATTGAGAGCCTACTTGTCGAGACTGTAAATGCCACTCGCTCTGCGCCGTGCACAGTGCATTATTCGCCTGTACGCGCGAGCTCGACACCTCCCTCAGTCGCCAACAGCTCTTACTGCATCCGCAGCGGATCTCAACGGTGTCTATGCCTCCGAGAGACACCAGTCATACCATAATCCCTTTGGGTTTAGGGCTAGGAAACTCCTTCAAGAGCTAGGTATAGCTTTCTGCCGTTGACGCCCTAGGTTTTTTTGTTTTGCGCACACATGAGCACCCCTTTATTGGTGTCAAAAATGACACCTACGAAGGCGTCTTATCACAAGAGTAAAGGCGAGCGAACGAGTCCCCTTCCACCGGCCTTATATAGTCGTGACTATAGGGGGTCATGACGTCACCCGCGCCCCAATCATTAGGCCGTGATGGTAGATCTGCCGGATTCCGCTAGGAGGGGACCCAGGTCGCCAAAGATCGCCTGTAAATAAAAACAAAATGGAAGGCAACAAGGACATTGGTTGGTATTTTAAAAAGTAGACAATTCAAAATCTTTCCTTTGTTAATTAGATAAATAGAGGAAGTGGAGTCCCCGAAGGGCCGGGCACGGGTGACTCAATATCCAGCTGAACAGGCGTCCTCTAGGGAAGACCCACCCGAGGCCCTGTTCAGAGGCATCTGCGTATGCGCGGCTCCACGTGAACTCCAGGGGTAACCATGGGACCCACGACGACGGGAGGAGAGTTTTCAGCAGCGAGACCCTGGGACATCTGCGCCCCAAAAAAATGGTAGCGACGTTGCCCCGCAGACGAAGTTGAGGAGGCCCCCAGTCGGCACCAGAAGTCAGGGTTGGAAAATCAAAAAACCCAGATTTATTTCTGGGTTGGGGGGGGGGGGCTTTTTCAAATGAAATTTGGAAAAACCCGGTTTTTGTTGTTTTTTTCAAAATTTCCCTTTCCTTGTTCAAGAAATAAATGCTACTTATCATTATTTTATTCAAAATTCATATTTATGTTTATAATTTCAACAAATATGTATCAAATTAAGATTATTTCTCTGATACTGACTCATAATTCATCTCTCTTTCTACAGGTTATGGCTATCATGGGTACCTACAATTCTCGATCAGTGATCTGTTACTGTGATCTTTTCTTACTATATAATTATTAAACTAATTAATATTATATAAAAATAGAGATATCTATTCTTTTTCTGTTATTCTAATGCTTGTAGCTTTTGTTTTTTGAAAAAACCCGAGATTTGAAAAAACCCAGAATAAAACCCCCGGGTTTTATTGGGCTTTTTCAAAGTTGGGGGAGGGGTGCCAACCCTGCCAGAAGTCCGGCGTGAAGGGGGGCCCTAGGGGCCCAATCCAAAGCGGAGCAGACCCGCTGGCGCATTCCTTTCGTGAGCCGGGAAGCCTTAGCTCTAAGGTTGATCTCGACCCCCAGATAGGTCAGCTGGCGGGATTGGTGTTAGAGTACTTTTTCCCGTGTTCACATGTAGACTTGTACCCACGATGATGGTTTTGAGTGCCTCTAGATCCGAAGGTGTCACGAGGAACAGCACGTCGTCCAGGTATGTGTAAGCCACACAGTTTACCGTACGGGCGAGGCTCGTCATAATGGGGGCTATGCACATTTGCATAATGTATGGGCTCCCAGAAAACCCCATGGATAACTTGGTAAACCGATACTTCGAACCCTGCACTTAACGCCGACCCACCTTCTGGCATTGGGGTGTAAGGAGATGTGATAGAACCAATTTCGAAGGTCAATCTTAATGGCGAAAGACCTGGGAGCTGCTTCCTTAAGTACCTTACCCAAGGATGGAAGTTTGAACGATGGGGGAATGTAACAGCCCGAATCGGACAACGGGGACATGTCGTACACGACCCTGTCCTCTATTTTGTTGCGAGGAATCAGAAAAATCCGGTGGGTGACGTTACTTGCTCGGGGGGCTCCAGCACCTGAGAATCCACTAGTGCTCTAATCAGGCCCATTAGTGTGGCGTCCGTGGTCTCGAAGTAGTTGTACTTTCCCATAAAGACCTTGCCTCCCTGGCCAGCCGCGGCCTTTGCCATATTTTATGGCAACGGGAGGCTGGAGAAGTCATGCCCAGGGATAAATCTACAGATGTGACCTACACATTGACCCCTGTTTGGTCGAGCCAGCGTCCTCACGCGACTCAATCTGAGGCCCCGGAGGTGCGTCCTGATCAGGCGACTTCGGGCGATGGCGGAGGGCCGTGCTCATTGATAGCCTCGATTGCCGCCCGAAGTCCCGGGTCCTTGGCTAGAGATCATTCTTGGTCGTCCTCTTCCTCCTCCGGCGGGGCCATGATGTCCAGAGCCTCCACTGCCGCAGCGAGCCCAGAGTCCCAAGCCAACAAACGCTCCTGCTCCGTCAACTGAAAGTCCTCTAGGTCCGCCCAATCCTCGTCCTCGACCTGTGCATCTGCTTGGGAAGAAACCTGAGGGGGTGGGGTAGGGGACATAGTGGAGGGGGGAGTCGATAGTAAGCGTAAGTGACTCTTCCGGGGAGGTAAACCATTCCCCGGTAGCCACGACGCCGCGGTCGTCGGCCACCCCGACCTCCACGTTGATAGCGAAGTGGTCCTGTGGAGAGAGAATGTTAATGCAAGGGGGAAAAGAGGGGGAGGGGGGGGGCAAAGAGGACCTCTTCAATGGCCAAAGCTTCTCCAGCGACGTGACTATTGTGTTCGACCTTTTTGGAGCACACCTCGTGTCACGCTGGAACCGTGCTAGTGTATACAGATGGCTCCAAGTCCCAAGAGGGGGTCGGCTTCCACCCGTATCCACTCTTTGAATTCAGTGGGGCTCTGCCAGGCGCTGCGTCTGTCTTCACGGCCGAGCTGGTGGCAATGCAATACACCACTCGGTACGGGAGATTATGCGACGTGCCCGGCTCGGAGACGGGATTGTGATTTATAGCGACTCACAAAACGCCCCGAGTGCTTTCGGGGCATTGGAATCTCCGCATCCCCTGGTTCGCGATATTCGCCACGCCACGGTTTTGGTGCGCCAGGTGGATGTTCGTATTATCTTCTGCTGGGTTCCTGGACATGCAGGAATTGCGGCGAATGAGGGCGCCAAATAGTCCGCGAGGAATAGGACACCAGACTAGCGTTTCGCTCTTTCTCACACCGGCTACATGGCAGGAATACGTGCTGCCCTCCAGGCGGCTTGGCAAAGAAGATGGGAGACGGTCGAAGGGAACCTAAATTTGCGTGCCATTGCGCCGCGACTGCCCCATGGACATACCTCCAATGCCACGAAGGCTTCAGGTTGCTTTCTGTCGTCTCCGAATTGGACACATTCGCGGGACGCACCGCCATTTGATGGGTCGCTCGCCTGCGTCTTATTGTGACGGCGCGTTGTCCCCTAGACTGTTCGGCACATTCTTGTTGAATGTCCCATTCTGGGTGATATCCGTGCACCTTACCTGAGCGGGGTCGCTACCGATTGTCCCTTGTACTCGGGACGTGTTTGTGCACACAGACCTGTAGACTATACGACTTTTGGGGCCTCCCCACTTATTTTTTTTTTAGAGTGCATCTTCCTGGCCCGGGGGAAGGTGGGTCTATCCCCGACGCTGGGGCGCGCTTCCTTCGTGCCTTTTTGTTTTGTTTTGCTGTTATTTTTGTAGCCTTTGCCCTTTTTTATCGTTGTTATTTACATATTGTTTTTTTTTAATATAGCTAATAGTAGTTTGCGTTGTGTACGGCGTCTTATGACCAAGTAGGCAGTTGCCAGATGGGCCATCCTCCAAAAAGAATAAAAAATCTAACTTGCCTAGAAACTTACATTTTATCTCGAACTTTACCAGAAACGAACATTTTCTCCCATAAGAACATTTCACCTCTATCATCACTAGAAATGAACCTTTCGTCTCGAACTTCACTATAAACGAATGTTAAGTGCCTTAACAAAAGAAAGTAACTATAGTATAGTTAGATGAAACGGAAAGCCCGCCTCTCACTTCCATACTTAGGAAAAAAACACATTTGCATATAATTCGATGCACAGATAGATCGATATATAATAATAGACGGATACGAATGAAACTCTTAGCAGTTCATAAAGGTTACATTTTGTTTTCAAAGCTCAGCTGTGTTTATCCCAGTCTCTCATGTATAACCTAATTTTGTCATTGATTTTTTGACCATAGATGATGCAACAGCAAATTTTCGCCGTCTAAGAACGCATAACCCAAAGAATGCTAAAAGCTCTGATGTTCTCAATATCTTACTCTCGCGGGTTTAATATTTTTTTTAATCAACCTTTCCACCTTTCCCGATGATATTGCTGCAAGAATCATGTAAACAAAATTACCGAAACACTGCTGAGAGAAAAAAATGCTTAGGAATTAGTTATACTAAAAAAAAAAAATCCTTTACTAATTACCGGTGCCACCCACTTCTAAGATAGGTTGTAAGCCCGCCCACTGGTCGTAGAAAAATAGCAAATAAACAGGAGAGTTGGATAGCAACTTGCCCTTCTTATGTTAACATTGGTAGATCCACTTATAAAACTTGTGAAAACCTCTCCCACGTAATATAGGATTGAAAGACTTCCATTAAACTAGCCCATAGCTCCTTAAGTAGTATCTTATTGATAAACCCCTGTGGATGCGAGCCCCCTCCTTATCCATATAAAATCCTTGTAAACTTTAGATTAAGGCATTGTATGCACATCTTGTACTTTGAATAAAGCTAAAGCCCTACAGCTCCTTTTGCTCTCCGCCACTGTACCGTACCGGGTTTCGAAATCGGGCAAGCAAATTACGTTGAACTGCTGTGAATCGCTGATGATCACCGCCCTCTTCCACGATCGAACCCCTTGCAAGAATCATCATTTTACGTCAGATTACACCGTGTACCAATCTTCCAGCAGTCCTTTCTCACCAAGAAGGATTCCGTTGCGCCGACTACCTGATCACCTTGACTTTGTTCCCCATCTATCGACGGAAGCTCATTGGCGTCATAGCCATAGTTACAAGGCTACAAGAAGGGGCATAACAACATCGTCAACACCAACATTTCGCGTCTAGCTTCACTATAAACGAACATTTCACCTCTAGCTTCACTAGAAATGAACATTTCGTCTTTAACTTTACAATAAACGACCATTTCACCTCTAACTTTACAATAAACGAACATTTCACCTCTAACTTCACTATAAACCAACATTTCACCTCTAATTTCACTAGAAACGAACATTTCGTCTCGAACTTTAACAGAAACCAACATTTCTCCCCTAAATTTTTCTATAAACGAACATTTCACCTCTAACTTCACATAAACGAATATTTCACCTCTAACTTCACATAAACGAATATTTCACCTCTAACTTCACAATAAACGAATATTTCACCTCTAACTTCACAATAAACGAACATTTCACCCCTAAGCTTCAATATAAATGAACATTTCACCTCTATCTTCACTGAAAATTAACATTTCGTCTCTAACTTTATCAGAAACCGAACATTTCACCGCTCAGCTTCACTGCAAACGAACATTTCACCCCTAAGCTTCACTATAAACGAACGTTTCACCTCTAACTTCACAAAAAACGAACATTCACCTCTAACTTCACTAGAAACGAACATTTTCACCAAAGTTCACCTCAGTCTTCTCAAAAACCGGACACTTCTAAATCTGCTCCCTCCCCCCTCATTTCCTAAGATTGTAGCTTTGCTACTTAATTCGAAAGAGGAAAAAATACGAATTGAATTTTCGCTGATCAACAAACAACACGCAATCAATAATTGCTGGCCTTGAGCCTCCTAGCCGATGAAAAAAAATCATGTTTAGAACTTTTGTTTTTTTCTTTTCCAAAGTCCATTATATCCAGCTTTAAATGAATGGTAATCCTACAACTAACGTATTTTGATGTGTTAAGGAAAGAAACTGAAATATTGCGATACTAAAGAGTATATTTTATTGTCGAAAAGATAAAATAAGGATGGAAGTAAATATTTATTTTTGTAGTCTTGAATGTTCAACCAAGATCTAAAATTACCGGATATGTTCCAATAACAGTTTACCTACGTATGTTTTTGTGCATAACCTCGTCTAACATCTGACCGTCAAACTGCCACATTGTGCCATCGTGGTAAAGTAATTAGCTCTCAACTGATTTCAAAAAGCAAGATAATTTGAATACTATAGAGAAAGTAAACTCTATAGTTTTCTACAGTTTTACGCGTTCCTCACAGCATTGTAGATTGGATTGCTGAAAAATAGAAGACCTCCAGCACGACTGCAAGCGCTTCCTTGCACTGGAGCTTACAAGAAATGATTTCAACAAGCTCGTCAACGGATGTTGAGATCGGGTCCTAAGAACCCTCTGATAACTAGAGCAGAAGTATAAGACGATCTACGCACGGCTTACACATCAGTTACAAAAGGAACAATTAACAATAGGTGGATAGACGAGCTATCAGATATCGTTCACCACGCAATTCCTCTTTTCTGAAGTAGAATCAATTGGGTAGCACAACGGAAGTTTGCTTAGGAGCAAAGCACATAGAGAAGCCAAATCAAATTTAGATGAATGTGCATTGTCTGATGTGAGCAAAATTGAAATTTTGGCCGGAATTCAGCTCGCCATGTTTGGCGACATGATGGAACCGTTATGGTCGGAAGAACATCCCTATTCCCCACAGTAAAGCATAAAGGCGCCAGCATTATCCCATTAGTGCCGGAAGTGTAATTTTTTACCAATATTTGTAAAAATGTACATATAGGGTTGGAAAACAACAAATATGTATTTGGTTAATTTTTATTCAAATTCATACAGTAGTTACTGTATGAATGGCATGTGTATTTAAATACCCCCTTTCGGCCTTAGTGACAAAAAAAAATGAGTTACAGACAAAAAAAGCAATTTCCAGGTTTAACCGCTTGAAGGTATTATGGTACTGTTTGAAGCATTTAGGATGTAAACTAACATTACATTTTTTGCATAAAAAAATTGTTTTTAACTTCACAAAGTTTGCATCTCTTGCCCTTTTCCAAATAAATGATCCAGTGTTTTTTCCCATCATATCTCGCAATGTGCCGAAGGTTTTGAGAAAGTTTCCTTCCCTGAAGGCTTGGAATTCTCTTTTTCAGAGATTATCAATAAAGTCTAGGAAAGAAATATTCTTGCCTTGGTCTTCCATGAGACAGTGTGTGTTGATGATCGTAGCAGACAGTATGTACGAAAGAATCGGCCACCACCACTTTCTTTGGCGCATTTTTGCCCTATATCTCCCAATATTTTGATCCATGACGTCGACATAGCCCATGTGTTTGTTATATCTCTTAGAATTTGTAGGCTGTGGAACTACGTACTTTTTTATATACCTTTTGTAGCGTTTTGCTGAACCCATGTCATTTGGACCAAAGTTGGTTGCAAGAATGACCTTTATTATCCTTCCACTTTTGGATCAGTATTCCATGACTCGTTGCAAAATCAGTTGTTCTACGGGGCTTCTTCTTCAGGTCATCCTTTGTAATCAAAGAGCATTTCTGCGTGCGATTTTCTCGCCAGTTTCCCAAACAGATACTTTTTTTTTCTCTGTTAGATATTCTATCAGGGGAACAACAGTAAAGAAATTATCAAAATAGATTTTGAACCATGATCGCCCGACACTGAAGCTCTGTTTATCAGTTCTACTACAACATTTCCTCCAAGCCCAAGGAGAGACTTTGGAGGTCGATTTTCCTGTATAGAAATCGAGAGCATGTAAATAGCCTTTCTGCGAGCATAGTGCCCACATTTTGAACCCTAATCGAATTGGTTTCCCTCGAATGAACTGCTTGCAATGATGCCGACCAAAGTAAGGTATCATTCATGCTTTCATCGACTGACATATGTTCTTTGAGTTCACTGCAGAAGAGGAATTTCTCCTGAAGGTGTTCAAAGAGTGGTTGAAGTTTTGCTTTTGAATTCCTTTCTTCTATTTTAGTATAATCACTGAAATTGATATTGTCTAAAATGGCTAAAAATCTGTCTCTTCTAATAATCTGGGGAAGAATCTTCCGGGCATTATCGCCACTTGACCAATATCGCTTTTTGTTTGGTTGAGATGAGTTGCATGACAAAAGAAGGCCACCCAATAACACATACAATTCATCCCTCCCCAAATTTAGCACTCTATTTTATGCTAGGCGTATCGGTTAGATTCTTCTACAATTAGATCTAGCAATTTGTCATCAAAAAACAACTAAAAAAAATTCGGGGTTCATTACTGTGCACAAACGTTACAAGGAGTTACAAGTTACAAGGAAAGAAAGTACCCTAGGAGACCTTACGGTCCATTCAAAGAGGGTACCTTTAGACTAGCAATCGAGCGGGCACATGGCTGCTCAATTGTTTTGCGTCCCTAAACGGCCACTTTTCAAGACTTTGTCTAGTCTTGACTTGAACTGGTCAACAGATTCACTGTTGACAACTTCCACTGGAAGTGCGTTCCACTTACCGCAGATACTGTAGGTGAACAAATTTCCACACAGATTGTGGTTGTAACGCTTCAATTCAAGTTTGAAGCCGTGATTGCGCGTTCTGTTCTCACTCAGTGTGAAAATATCCCGGTAGTCAACATTGTCGAACCCTCGAAGTATTTTGAAAACTTCGATGAGCTGACCACGCAGTCTACGGGTTTCCAGCGAGAACAGATCTAATTCTCTTAGTCTATCCTCATAACTTTTATGTCGGATAGAGGGAATCAGTTTGGTTGCCCTAGCTTGTACGCGTTCCAACCTTGCGATGTCCTTTCGAAACGAAGGACTCCAAATTGTACGGCATACTCCAGGTGCGGCCGAACGAGGGAGTTGTACAGACAAAGTACTATCTCCTTGTTACGGTATCCAAACTGGCGCTTTATGTAGCCTAACATCCTTTGGGCTTTCTTCTCTGCCTCGGTGCACTGTTTCGAGAACTTGAGGTCGCTAGTGACAGTAACACCCAAGTCCTTCTCAGTGTCACTCGATTCAAGAACAGTGCCTTTAAGGATGTACTGAGATTTGGGGTTTCGGTGGCCGATATGCATTACTTGGCATTTCCCTACGTTGAAGGCATTTGCTACGTGTCCGACCACTCCCCAATTCTTTGAAGGTCCTCTTGGAGGAGGGCAGTGTTTCCCTCCTTTGCCACATTGATACCAAGCTTGGTGTCGTCGGCAAATTTGGAGATTTTGGCAACCATTTCTCTGTCCATGTCGTTGACATAGATAATAAACAGTAGTGGTCCCAGGACGGAACCTTGAGGGACACCGCTAGATACGGGCGCCCATTCAGAGGCCCATCTATTCACCACTACTCGTTGCCGTCTGTCACTTAGCCAGCTCTCTATCCAACCTGCTACGTTGCCGTCTATGCCCTGTGCACGCACTTTCCGGAGAAGGTGGCGGTGTGGTACCTTATCAAAGGCTTTTTGGAAGTCAAGGTACACAACATCCACCGCTTTATCCCGATCATGCCCACTGAACACGAAGTGGAAGAATTCCACAAGGTTCGTCAGGCATGACCGTTGCCTTCGGAAGCCGTGCTGGGAACTCTTCAGTAGCAGGTTTGACTCTAAATAAAACGTTATCTTGTCCACTATCATGCTTTCCATGAGTTTACCGACTATCGAAGTCAAACTGATGGGTTGGTAGTTTGGCGGATGGCTGGGGTGTCCTTTCTTGAAGATCGGAGTCACCTCCGCCTCACGCCAGTCTCTAGGAACGCATCCGGTCCGGATTGACATGTTAAAGATAGCGCACAGATGTCGTGATACTTCATCGCACACTTCCTTCAACACCTTGGATAGAAACCCGTCCGGTCCGGGGGAATTATTCGTCTTTAGGTCAGCGATCCTTTTTCTTTATTTCTCCTTCGGTGAAGTCCAGTACCTCCAGCTTTTCCCCCGAGTAGGAATCCGTCGGCTGGGGAATGGGAGCACACTCTTCAGTAAACACTGAAGAGAAGTAGTCGTTGAGGAGGTTAGCATTTTCTGCATCTGAATGCTTTAATGTCCCCTCCTCATTCCTCAAAGGGCCAATCGTTCGACAGATTGGTTTACGGCTGTTTACATATCCAAAGAACTCCTTGGGATTCTCTTTACAGAGTCTCGCCACTCGGAGTTCCTCAGACCGCTTAGCCGCCCTTATGCTGGACTTCACTCTCCTGGCTAGCCTCCGGTATTCGTCAAAGTCACCCAAGATCTTCGATTGCCGGTACACATTTCTCTTCTCCCTAAGCAGTTGCCCGATTTCTCGATTAAACCACTTTGGTTGAACAGAAGACCGACGGGGGGCATTTCAGAGGGATGAAACGCGATTGAAGACTCATGAATGTGGTTTGGAAACTGTTCCAAGAGTCTTCAACAGCCTCGCACTCTTCTAGCCTCGCGTCAGTCAGTCCCGCGCGTAAACCTGCAAAGTCTGCTCTTCTCAAATCAAGTTTCCTCGATTTACTAGTTGAGGGCTCTGCCTTGGCGACTTTTGACTACAAATCTAATTAGTCGGTGGTCACTGCCACCGAGCTCTTCGCCAACAGAGAGGTCATCAACGATGTCATCCTCAGAGGTGAAAACCAAGTCGAGGATATTGTCTCCTCTCGTTGGCTCTCTCACCCATTGAGTCAGGAACTCGTTGTTCGTGAACTCCAGGAGTAGTGCGTTCTCGCCACAGGGTTCTCTGGTTTCCCAGTCAACTTGTGTGTTGAAATTTCCCATGACGATACACACTCTGTCTTCGACAAGTTCTCCTAGTAGCTGGTACAGATCTCTGTCCTTTTCAACGAGTTGGGCAGGAGGTCTATAAAGCACCAGGGTCCTGTATTTGGCAGGACCTATCTCTAGGTGAACACCTAGTAGTTCATGGTCGGATACGATGTTACAATCCGTCGAGTTGAGAGTATCCTTGACATACAACATCACATCGCCACCCTCTCTGTCTGGCCTATCTTTCTGGAAGAGCTGGTAACCGGGAATCGTGAATTCACCTTCAAAATCTCGGCTTGAGGTTTTAATCCACGTCTCCGTTATGGCCACCATCTCAGGTCCTTCTGTTGCTACGAGGCCACGAAGTTCTAGAAACTTATTCCTGATTGACCTCGCGTTGAACAGAAGAAATTTGAGGGAGTCCCCCAGTGTAGGACTCCCTACGCTCTTCCGTTTCCCGGCTTCTTTTGTGTGGCAGTACCCCTCTTTGCCACATCTAAGAACGTCGTTCCAGGAGTGACACGGGCATACTGGCTTATGTCCGCCCTCACTCTGGGTCGCACGCTCCTCTGCGTCCGCTCTACGACATCCTGGATTAAGTTACAGAGTACAGCCTTTCCCTTGAATGAAAGGTGCACTCCGTCCCTTTGGTAAAGGTCGTTTCGACCGTAAAATGTGCGGTAAGGGTCCAGAAAGAAGACCCCTTCCGCCGTACAGAGGTCGGACAGGCGCTCGTTCAGGGTCACGTTCCTTGAGTGAGCTGTCCGGCTAGGACATCTTGGGAGCATCCCTACAACGATCCGTTTGCGAGTTCTCATTCCGCAGTCGTCCACGGCTCCCATGACCGTGTTGAGAATTTTATCGCTGGGGCCTACTTTGCCTCGTCCAAGGTAGAGGTCATTTCCACTCACCATCGTTGCAACGACTGAATTCTCTGAGATCTGAGATTTCTCAGCCTCTACCCTGATGTAGTGGTTTCCCCGTCCTGGCTGGCAGCATACCTCCACACTAGTGCGAAGGCGGGCCGCTAGCAGGGGCTGCAAACCTTGTGCTTGGGAATCGCCCACAAGGGTAACCCTCGGACATTTCCGTGCAGAGGTTTGAGGCTTTCTTTGCGGAGGCGAACTCTCGGTTCCCTCTTTCTTCTCTATCTTATTTTTCGTCTTCTTTTTCTTATTCATCTTTTCCCCCTTATCTTCCTTTGTTATATACTCTTCTGTTTTTATCTTTTCTTCCTCTGCTTCAACTTTCTCTTTTTCAGCTTCTACTTTATCTTCTGCTTCAACTTTCTCTTCTTCCTGTTCCTTTCCCTTTTTCTTTTTCTTTGAGGGTTTATCCGTAGCATGCGTACCTAGCTCTGGGGGTAATACTGCACATGCAGTGTTTACTACAGGGCTTGACGTTAGCTCTGCTATTCTGACCTCTAGCCTGCGAATCAGTCCGGCGTGTTCTAATTCGAGGCTGTTTATTTTATCCTCCAACTTCCTGGATCTTTCCTCGGAAGCCCTGCATGTTTCTTTTAGCTCCTTGATTTGGCCGTTTAGAATACAGTCGGTGCAGGAACTGGCCGGGTGGCATTTTGAAAAACACTCCTCCGGAAAGTCCACGCACCACTTATCTATGTGGCATATTGCGCACGTGTATTTTAGAGCTCCTGGTCCTTTCTTGCCGGTCATTTTGAACACTTTCTCTCTTTCAATACTTTGCAACCAATGAATGATAAAAAAGGGGGGTTGGTTACTTCTCCCCGCGTGACTCGCTGCCGCCTATTGATCGAAGTCTTCCAGAAGGCACGCTCCATGTGCTGCTGTTCGTCCGACCGAGTCGTCAAGCCTCGGCGTGCCATGGCTCCCAACCAAGCAGCACAGACGGTCGCCGAAGGGGCCATCAATTTGTCACCAGGTGAACAACAACGAAGCACGCCCCTTACTAAACTCCTACTAGTTCCCTTCGCAACGGCCAAGATCTCGAAGCAGCGTTCAATGGATATCCCGCCCCACCAAGAGACTCGACCCAAGGCTTTTTATTGGCCTGGCAACCAACCTGGAAACAAAGGGCCGTCACCTCGGACCGATGCTACCAGAGGCACCCGTCAACAGGCACTGGAAGTGGTCAATAATTACGCGCCAGGGAAGGGGTTAACGGGGCACTACCCTCATCCCATTCATCGTGCCACAACGCCTAGGACACATCTAGTCCTAGTCTCTCGCAACCAGTGAGCGTCGATTGGCGTTGTTTATAGAGGTTCCAAAGCCTCTCTTCTGACGCGTGAGGTAGCTGCCAGGTCCTTATATGTAGATAGAGGAAAAAAAGGGAAAGAGTGACATGATAGGAGTAGGCTTTTGGGGGGGTTTTTATCTTTTTGTATAAGTGGGATAGATAGGATAAAAGTAAAAAAAAAGAAGAAGAATAGAGTAGAAAAAAGGAAGGAATGACGCACTTAGTCTGGAACCTCGTTTCCGACCAATCGACAAGGAAACCCCGTAAGGGGCGCGGCGATTTGCCATCCTGGCCGCCGTGCTGACGGGATCCAGCGCTCCGTCCGGCCCCAGCTTAGCCTCTCTTCCTTCCTTCAGGTAGCCCTATTTCTCCCCTACCTCGTCGCTTTTCATACAACCTCTCCCACAACTTTCTCTGGTCAGCCTCTAATTTCACAGGGTAGAATGCTGACCTTCTTCTCAAGCCAACCACCCGGGATGGGGGCTGAGGGGGGAGGGGACATTGTTGCCTAACCCCTCAGCTCCGGTTCGGGATGGGGTTTTTTTAACAACCTGCTTCATCCCCACCCATACCTTCCTCACATCCCTTTTCCTCTCCTCTTCACATTCTATCTGTTTTACGCCGTGTCTAAGGTGGAGCCGCCATGCCGAAGGACTGCCAGGCCACCAGGCGGGAGGGGTGGTCCCAAATGGCGGCGCCTGGCTCTGCCGGGCCTGTAAGCACCTCTTGCAGTGCGGGCTACTGCAAGAGGTGGTGAGCGATTGCGTCCCGTAAAACAAAGAGGGTCACCATGCCCAATGATGAAAAAAAAAACCATCTCCCCTTAATTCCCCCTTGCTCATCGACGGAGCCGCCCTCGGGCAGCTCCAGCAAAAAAAATGGAGGCCCCCCCCCTGTGCTTGCACAGGGAACCCTCCATATTTCTCTAACCGGAGAGGAGGCTTACTCCTCTCCTTCGCCTATGGGTGCAGGGGACTCCCCCTCACCCCCTTCTCTGGAGGTGCTTTCGGGCACCTCCCTTTTCCCAGCGGCAGTCCCCTCTATTCTTTCCAAGGGGACTGCCAAGAAAGCCAGCAGGCAGCCCTTAGCCAGCCGCTCCGCATCAAAGCGGCTCGGTAGGGCAAACCCCCTTAGGTGGGGAGGGAAGCCAGGCCCCTTCGGTCGCTTCCCTCAAAAGACCTGCTGGCAAAAATATTAAACCTTACCGGGGTCAAGGCCTGTGCCTCCCCACTAAAGACTTATGACGCTGCCAAGGGGACCTGCGATGTCCTGGGAGGGGATGGCCAACTGGAGGCCCCTCCTGTGATAGACATGGTCCTTGAGGAAAACCAGCCTCAGAAGGTAGGGCCTTCCATGGGGGGGAATCCGGGCTCGGCGCCAAGCACCGAACCCGAATCCGCCCCTATGCAAGGTCCTCATCAAACGGCTGTGGATTCTCAGGCAGTACAAGGAGGGGAGGGATCTCCTCCGGATGATGCCCCTGCGACCACCAGGACCTTCTCCATTTCGGAGAAGGACCTGGCTGAGGCCGGTCCATCTGGCCTGGGGGCTTCTACCGGCGGGGTGAGAAGCGGGTTCATTCCCCGCCCTCCTCTCCAAAAAAGAAAAGGACGAAAAAGACCAAAAAGACGAAGAAGACTCGGGGCTCCTCTCAATCCGCGGGGGCTACGGGGACGGATGGGTCTGCTGCCACTTTGGCAAGCGACCAAGCCAAGATCGGCACATCCGGGCCCTCTGCTTTCCCGGGTACGGAGCTCCTGACGATGACAAAGACCAAAAGTGCACAGGGCGGAGCCTCGATGACATCGGGGCCCCTGATTCAGAGGTTACCTGGCGTTTTCGAGCCCGCTGGCTTCAAACGCTTCCTCGTTATTCGCTCCACTGATGGCACCATGTTGTCCAAGGGCAACATGATCCATCGGGGAAAAGGATTAGCTAGTGCAATTGGTAGAGAGCCGAAGGTAACCCGTTTCTCGGACGGGAGCCTTCTGGCGAATGCGGCGAATCCCGCCGAGGCGGCCAAGATACGTGCTCTTCGGACACTTCATGGCACCCCGGTGAGTGTGACGCCGCACTCTACCATGGACTTTGTGAAAGGAGTAGTTTATGCGAGGGAACTCGTTGACTACTCCATTGAGGACATCACCCTAGAGCTGGCCGACCATGGGGCAGTCAAGGTCGAACGTGTGATGAGAAAACAGGGAGGGGCCTCGAGACCCACCCCTACACTCTTCGTCACGTTCGACTGTGACAAGCTCCCTGAGTCGGTGCGTGCCGGTTGGTACCGTTACCGCGTGAAGGCATTCGTGCCACTGCCGCGGCGGTGCTTTTACTGTCACCGCTTCGGCCATACGAATCGCTCATGTAGACGTGCAAAGTCGGGGTCACCCGAAGTATGTGTAAATTGCTCCAAGGTCGCACACGATAAGTCCAAATCGTGTGTGGCCAAGTGTGTCAATTGCGGAGAGCCGCACCCTGCTTCTTCGAAGCAATGTGGTGCATATCTTCTTGAGAAAGAAATCCTGGCCGTTCAGGCCCAGGATCGACTCTCATTCCGCGAGGCTAAGGACTTGGTCCTGGCGCGCCCGGCTCTGCCTGGGACGTCATATGCCTCAATAGTTAGAAAGGCACCCTCTGCTCCTGGCCCATCCAGGCCAACGAGCACGGTTGTTTCCGCGCCCATTCGGAGCCCTTCTGCGGGCTCTACCCAACCTGGGCGCTCCCCTGGTAAAGCTGGCGGCAAAAAGGGTTCATACCCTGTCCCGGCTAAAACCAGGGCTCCCCCCTCTTCCCCCAGAGTGACCGTTTCCCGTAAAGCGAAACGGCCACGCGCCTCCACCGAGTCGTTAGACTCACAGGAGGCAACACCCCTGAAGATGGTCGCTAGGCCATCTTCCGGGGTTCCTAAAGCTGTTCCCCGAAAGGAGGACAGCAACAAAGGAGCTTCGGCCCCTTCGCCCACGCCCCGAGGTGGAGCGAGTGGCTCGGAGACGGTGGTTCCTCGAAAAGAGGGCCCCCCGCCTCCGAAGCCGCAACGCCCGCCTAAGGTTTCGAGGCGGAGGGAGGAAAAGACTCGCATGGCGAGCCCAACCTCCCCCAATAAGTCCTCGAAGGCGACAGCGCCTTCAGCGCTTTGTCCGGCCAACAGCGCCCGTGGTTCTGCCCCCGGGAAGCGTACGGCCATTCCCGTGAGGGTCTTCAATTCGAGGAGAGCCCCCGCGTCTCCTCCGAGCTAGGCCTGGAGGGCATATTCCTTCAATGGAATTGCCGTGGACTCCGGGCCAACCTGGAGGAGCTGCGGAGGCTCGTCTCGTCCCGTTCCCCGTTAGCTATTTTTTTGCAGGAGACCATGCTAGGCGCGTGCCCGCTGCGTGCCCTCCCGGGGTATAAGGGTCTTGCGACCCCACCACCGCGGGATGGCCGGGCTGGGGGATGCGCGGTTTACACCCGGCATGATGTCTCCGTTCTTCCTTTCTCTTTAGATACCTCCTTTCAGGCAGTGGCTGTGCAGCTGCACCTGGATAGGAGGTATACTATCATTTCTGCGTACATTTCACCGTCAGCTGACTTCGACGCGGGGGACTTCCGCCGCGTCGTGGCACGGTTGCCGAGGCCCTATCTCTTGCTTGGAGATCTGAACGGCAGGCATCCTCTCTGAGGAGATTACTCCATAAATCCCAGGGGACAAGTCCTTGCCGATCTGATCGAAGAGCTTGAGATGGGCGTCCTAAACGTGGATGAGTTTACGCATCACTGTCCGAGAACCGCTTCATTTTCTTGCCTTGACCTATCTTTGTGCTCTTCGGATGCACAGCCTGATTTTGATTGGGGGGTGGTCGATGACCTCCATGGTAGTGATCACTTTCCCATTCAAATATCATTTTCAGGGCAACTGCCGCCTGAGAGACCACCTCGGTGGTGCTTGGCGCGGGCGCGGTGGCTTGCATTTCAGGAAATGACTGAATTCTCTATCTCAGTCGAGGAGTTTAGGTCGGTAGATGAGGCCGTTGAGTTCTTCTCCGGCAACCTCATCGCCGTGGGCCTGACTACTATTCCTAGGACGTCTGGCTGTTTTGCACGCCGACCACTCCCATGGTGGTCGGCCGAGTGTGAGACGGCCCTCAAACAGAAGCGTTATGCCTACATGCGCTATAAGCGCCGCCCGAACGATTTCACTGTCGCTGAATTTCGTCGGGCTAGGGCTAGGTTCCGGTATATTTGGAAGCACGCCCGCCGTTCTTCTTGGCGGGCATACGTGTCTTCACTTAACGGGAAGACCCCTTTAGCTGAGGTGTGGAAGCGAGTCAAAAGGATTCGGGGCAAGTTCTCGCAGGACCCCCCTCCCGTTCTCCAGGAGAATGGGACCGCAATCTCGGACCCCGCGTCCGTGGCGGAATCCTTAGCGACCGCTTCCTCCGCATTCTCTAGCCGTGATGCTGCTCCGCCAGCATTCAATGCACGTCGTGATGTCGCGGAAGGCCGCTGGCTGGACTTTACCTCCAGAGGCGGAGAACCCTTCAACGACAAGTTTACTGTGAGTGAGTTGCGTTCCGCTCTCGCTTCGTGCGTGGACACCGCCCATAGTCCGGACGATGTCCCGTACGCCATGCTTCGACACCTGGGTGAGCGAGGCATGGCCTTTCTGTTAGATCTGTTCAACAGGATCTGGGTGCAAGGTCTTCTCCCAGACTCCTGGCGAATCGCTACTGTGCTCGCCTTTCGCAAGCCGGGGAGAGATCACTCTACTCCGACCGGTTTCCGCCCAATCTCTCTAACCTCTTGCGTGTGCAAGTTGATGGAGAAATTGGTAAATGTTAGATTAGCCTATTTCCTGGACACCGGAGGCCATCTGTCTTCTGCACAGTGTTGCTTCCGTAAGTTTCACTCCACGTCGGATGCTCTGCTCCGACTGGAAAATGCCGTCTGCGAGGCTTTCCTTCGTAGATAGCACTACGCCACGGTGTTTTTTGATCTGGAGAAGGCCTATGATACCGCATGGCGATACGGTATCATGGAGACTCTCCACACGATGGGGGCGAGGGGACGCCTCCCAATGTTTATATCTGAATTTTTGCGAGATCGTCGATTCCGCGTACGGGTGGGGGGAGCCCTCTCTGCCCCAAAGGAGCAGGAAGAGGGTGTCCCGCAGGGAAGTGTCCTCAGTGTCACACTGTTTGCCCTGAGCATCAACGGCATCACCTCGGTGCTGCCAGAAGATGTTCTCGCTACGCTCTACGTGGACGACCTTTCGATCT
Source organism: Ceratothoa steindachneri (assembly GCA_963969495.1). Lineage (NCBI taxonomy): Eukaryota > Metazoa > Arthropoda > Malacostraca > Isopoda > Cymothoidae > Ceratothoa > Ceratothoa steindachneri. The sequence continues at coordinate 32,599,905 of OZ018335.1, forward strand.
CTTTTGGCGCGGCCCAGATGCCAACTCTGGAGCGTCGACTCCAACAGGCATTGAACCGCGTCTCTCGCTATGCCGAAGCGCACAGGTTTCGGTTTTCTTTGTCCAAGACTAAGGTGGTGCACTTCTGCCGCCATCCACGGCTTCACCCCGACCCAGATTTGTTTCTTAATGGGGTGCGCCTGGATGTGGTGGAGTCGCACCGTTTCCTTGGTCTTGTATTCGACCGACGCCTCACCTGGGAGGCTCATATTCGCAGCCTTAGGTTCTCTTGTACCCGCGCCATGGACATTCTCCGTTCCGTGACGTTCAGCGCTTGGGGCGCTGATAGGGCTACCGCCTTACTTTTTTATCGATCCTTTGTTCGCTCGAAGCTCGACTACGGATGCGAGTTTTATGCATCCGCAGCCGAGCGTTTATTGCGGAAGGTGGATTCAATCCACCACACCGGCCTTCCCCTTGCGACCGGTGCCTTCCGCACTTCCCCCATTGAGAGCCTGTTGGTCGATGCTGGGGAGATGCCACTCGCTCTGCGCCGCGTGCAGTGCATCACTCGCCTGTACGCGCGAGCCCGGCTCCTCCCTCAGTTGCCAACAGCTCTCACTGCATCCGCAGCTGATCTCGATGGTGCCTATGCCGCCGAGAGACGCCAGTCATACCCTAAGCCCTTTGGGTTTAGGGCCAGGAAACTCCTTCGAGAGGTAGATATAGCTCTCGGGCCGGTGGCGCCCCTGGTTCTGCCCAGGACGCCACCCTGGAGGGTACCACATTTGGCTATTTGTCGCCACGCCTCTGCTCCCAAAGCTTGTACTGCGCCGGGAGTATTGCGTTCGACCTTTTTGGAGCACACATCGTGTCACGCTGGTACCGTGCCAGTGTATACGGATGGCTCCAAGTCCCAAGAGGGGGTCGGCTTCCACGCCGTATCCCCTCTGTTTGAAGTCAGCGGGGCTCTACCAGGCGCTGCGTCTGTCTTCACGGCCGAGCTGGTGGCAATACACCACTCGGTACGGGAGATTACGCGACGTGCCCGGTTCGGAGACCGGATTGTGATCTATAGCGACTCACAAAGCGCCCTGAGTGCTCTCGGGACATTGGAATCTCCGCATCCCCTGGTTCGCGATATCCGTGACGCCACGGTTTTGGCGAGCCGGGCAGATGTCGAGATTATCTTCTGCTGGGTTCCTGGACATGTAGGAATTGCGGGGAATGAGGGCGCCAAAGAGTCCGCGAGGACTCTGCGACCGGACCAGCGTTTCGCTCTTCCTCACACCGACTACATGGCAGGAATACGGGCAGCTCTTCGGACTGCTTGGCAAAGAAGATGGGAGACGGTCGAAGGGAACTTAAAGTTGCGTGCCATTGCGCCGCGACTGTTCCCATGGACCTATCCCCCAATGCCGCGGCGGCTTCAGGTTGCTTTCTGTCGTCTCCGAATCGGACACACTCGTGTGACGCATCGCTATCTGATGGAGCGCTCGCCTGCGCCCTATTGCAACGACTGCGTCGTCCCCCAGACTGTTCGGCACATTCTTGTCGAATGTCCCAGTCTGGGTGATCTTCGCGCACGATGCCTGTCCCAGTACAGGGATGGGCGGGGTCGCTACCGCCTGTCCCTTGTGCTCGGGACAGATTCGTGCACATTGACTTGTTGACTTCTTGGGGGAGGCCGGCCTTCTCCCTATTATTTAAGCAAGGTTTTTTTGTTTTGTTTTGTTTTTTTTTGCATTTGTTTTTTTTGTTTTGTTTTTTGTTTGTTTTTTTCTCCTTTAGTTGCACGCTCCTGCGCCGGGGGGACCTCTCCCCGACGCACCAGCTTGCTTCCTTTCCCCCTTTTGGGGTGTTGTGTTTTTTTTTTCTCTCTTTAATTTTATTTTAAAGTAGCCTAGAACTAGGCCAGTTTTAATACGGCGACTAATGTCCAAGTAGGCAGTCGCCAGATGAGCTCTTAAAAAAAAAAAAAAAAATCGACAAGGAAAGCCCTACCAGGTGTACCCAGAAGAGGTACCCCCGCCGACATAGCTCGAAAAGTCAAAGGTACACACACACAAGCTCTCTTCCCGCGACAAGGGGGCATCACCTCTCCCTCTACTTTCTTTAAGAGAGAGAGTTGGCGGTCATGACTGACCATTTACCCTAAAGTGTGGTTGTTCTTTACTCCACAAACACCTCTTTTTCCTCCTTGATTTACCTGTAAAATCCAAATTTTCATCTTCCCTCAAAAGCTCTTTTCCATCTTGATTTGAAACGAAACACTCCGCATTCAATAGGCCTCTTCCTAAGTGTTGCAATTTTCCTTCGCCTTCTTCATAAGATTTATCGCTATATTCATCTGTTATCTCATCTTCTCGATCCAATAACTCCATAAGTGTGCAGCATCATTTACTTTCATTCTGAAATAATGAATGATTTATGTATATATACATATATATATATATATATATATATATATATATATATATATATATATATATATATATATATATATATATATAGTATAAGCCACATCAAACTAAAGTTTCATGTGGCTTACACACAAATAAACCTAGCATATGAATAATTACAGAAGTCATGATTGAAATATCATAGAAACTATTTTTAGCTGTAACTTGACCCGTAAGGCCGAAGGGGTATTATAATACACCGCATAAATAAAATTCATACTTATTATTTATTATATTTATCATCACTAACTATAATTTAAGAAGGGTAGTTTTTTGAGTATTTGATTAATAATTTCATCTTAGTTTGGTTATGACTTATGTTTTTTATCAAAGTTATTTCTAATAATTCTTTTATAATATGAAAAAACAAAATGATGAAGTTCAGAAATAAATAGAAGTATCGAAATTTTGTGAATTTTTTAAAACCCAAAGAATTACAAATGGTGAAGTTCAGAAAATTTATTTTTATATATCTTTTATCTATAACTATATTTTACCAACGTGATATTTTGAAATGGGGAAATTTAGTTTAGAGTTCCTTTTTAAAATTATTTTAATTGGCGAAGTTCAGAAAATTTATAAAAATTTAACCATGGCTGCTTTTTTTTAGATTTTAAATTTTAATCTTATTAGCGAAGCGCAACCTCTCCCCGTAGGGGGGAGTGGTGAAGCCTTGCCTGGTTTTGTTATAAGCTTATGTTTAATCATGAATATAAGTAATAAAGTTCTAAAAAATATATATATTCTCCGCCAAAGTAATTATAAATAAGCGTTAATATACACTATAAACTTAGGGTGCCTTCTTCATATGTCGACGATCCGCCTCTTGCCAAACAATACTTTATAAATGTGTTACCTACTATATAAATTTAAATATTGCTAAATTAATAAAATCACATTATAAGAAATAATTATCGGGAACAATAAAATTTTATGAAAATAAATATTGAATTTACAAGTATTTTTTGCATGGTTATTTAAATACTGTAGGCTCTAATGAGATATTATGGGACTGGTGTTCTTCATATAATTGAGGGAACTATAAATGGAGCTGAATATTTGCTCATAACTTAACGTCAAGAGTGGAAAAGTTAGAGATGCATAACATTTGAATCTGCCATCAAGACAATGATCCGAAGCACACGGCGAAAGCAATACATAATAATAATAATAATAGTGTTCCACCTTGGCCCAGTGAATCTCCCAACTTGAATCCGTTTCAATTTTTTTTACAAATATTAAAGGAAGAAGTATACAAGAGGAAGCGTGCAAGATATAGATAGATATATAGCTCTAGGCTTATGTAGTATGCGAATGGTATTCGTTTGCATGATGATTGTCTCAGGATTTTTTTTTTAATCGTCAGATTTGGGTAATTATTTCTTCATGACAAGTTCTGTCAATCTCACTCGATGAACCCACTTGTGGCCTCGACAGCCTCCAGCCGACCTCGGATCCGGCCACAGACCTTCGTCACTATCTGCAGTTGTGCGCTCGGCGCACTTGCACTATTTGTCTTAGTAGCCTCATTCAGAGGCTACATAGCGTTTTCGAGCCCGCTGGCTTCAAACGCTTCCTCGTTATTCGCTCCACTGATGGCAGCCTGTTTGCTAAGGGCAACACGATTCATAAGAGGGGAGCCTTAACTAGCGCTGAAGGTGACACGTTTCTCGCACGGTAACCTTCTGGCGAATTCGTCAAATCCCTCCGAGGCGGTCATGATTAGTGCTCTTCGGGCACTTAATGGCACGCCGGTCAGTGTGACGCCGCAGTCTACCATAAACTTAGGGTTAGGGAAAGTAGTTTATGCGAGGGGACTCGTAGACTACTACATAGACGACATCACCTTAGAGGTGGCCGACCATGGGGCGGTCAAGGTTGAGCGTGTGATGAAAAAACAAGGAGGGGCCTCAAGACCCACCCCTGCACTCTTCCTCACGTTCGACTGTGACAAGCTTCCTGAGTCGGTGCGTGCCGGTTGGTGTCGCTATCGCGTGAAGGCATTCGTGCCACTGCCGCAGAGGTGCTATTACTGTCACCGCTTCGGCCATACTAATAGTTCCTGTCGAGGTTACACGGTCTGTTTACGTTGCCCCAAGGCCGCACGTGATTAGTCTAAATCGTGTGTGGCCAAGTGTGTCAATTGCAGAGAGCCGCACCCCGCTTCTTCAAAGCAAGGTGGTGCGTATCTTCTTGAGAAGGAAATCCTGGCCGTTCAGGCCCAGGATTGTCTCGCTTTCGCGAGGCTAAGGACTTGGTCCTGGCTCGCCGCCTCTGCCTGGGACGTCTTATGCGTCAATACTAAAAAAGACACCCTCTGCTCCTGGCCCCTTCTGTCCTACGAGCACGGTCGTTTCCGCGCTCATTCAGGGCCTTTCTGCGTGTTCTACCCACCTCGGGCGCTTCCCTTGTAAAGCTATCGGCACAAGGGGTTCACACCACCACTTGTTAAATCCAGGGCTCCCCTCCCTTTCCCTAGTGTGACCGTTTCCCGTAAGGTGAAACGGCCGCGCGGCTCCACCAAGTCGTTAAACTCACATGAGGCAACACCCCTGAAGTTGGTCGTGAGGCCATCGAGAGGAGGATAGCGCTATAGGAGCTTCGGCTCCTTCGCCCACATACATTGGTAGGCTGGGTTGCTCGGAGACGTGGATCCTACAAAAGAGGGATCCCCGCCTCCGACCCCCCGCCCCCGCTCGCCTAAGGTTCGAGGTGGAGGGAGGAAAAGACTAGCAAGCCCAACCTCCCCGATAAGTCTTCGAAGGCGACAGCACCTTCAGCGCATTCCCTGGCCAACAGCGCCCGCTGTTCTGCCTCCGGGAGGCGAAAGACCATTCCCGTGAGGGTCTTCTCTTTGAAGAGGGCCCCCCGCATCTCCGAGTTAGGCCTGGAGGGCATATTTCTTCAATGGAATTGCTGCAGACTCCAAGCTAACTGGGAGGAGCTGCGGAGTCTCGTTTCTTCCCTCTCCCCGTTAGCCATCTTTTTACAGGGGACCTTGCTGGGCGCGTGCTCCCTGCCCACTATCCGTGGTATAATGGTTTTACGACCTCACCACCACGAGATGGAGGCCGGGGAGGATAATGAGCGATTTACACCCGCCATCATGTCTCCGTTCTTCTCTTCGCTTTAGATACCTTCCCTCAGGCAGTACCTGAAAGGAGATATCTAAAGCCACTGGTCTGATGGACCTACCCCCCCCTTCCCTAGGTCACGACGGCTTCAGGTCGCTTTCTGTCTTCGAATTGGGCACACTCCCGGGACTGCGTTGTCCCCCAGACTGTTCGGCACATTTTTGTGAATCTGCCAGTCTGGGTAATATTCTCGCACGTTACCTGTCCCTGTATCTGGATGAGCAGGGTCGCCCCCGCTTGCCAATTCTACTCGGGACAGTTTTGTGTCCACAGACTTGTGGACTATTTGACTTTGTTTTTGCTCTATTTTATTTTTGACCGATGCCTTCCCCCCACGTCTCCCATTGATAGCCTACTTGTCGATGCCTAAGATATGCCACTCGCTTTGTGCCGTACGTACACAGTGTATTTTATGCATGGGCCTAGCCCCCAATGTTACAACGGCTTCAAGTCGCTTTCTCTCGTCTTTGAATTGGGCACAATCGCTAGAGCCACTGCCATTTGATCGAGCGCTCTACTGCACTTTACTGCGACGACTGCGTTGGTATTTGTTCGACTGATATAAAGGGCCACACATGGCAAGTCTGTCATCTACCCCCAAATTTTGAATTGTGGCGAGCCACACCCTGATTTTCGCAGCAATGTAGCTCGTATCATCTGGAGAAAGAGGTTCAAGTAGCGGAACTAATCTCGTTCCGAGGAATTTATCATGTTACACTCTACGCTACCCGGGACTTCTTCTTGCTCGGGTAAAGAATGCATCATCTGTTCCTGGCCAATCCTGGCATACGAACACGGCTGCCACCGCGCCCATTCGCGACCTTATTGCGTCATTACTTACCCCGGGCCCTACCGTGGTAGAGATCGTGGCTCCTCGGGCGCACAACCTGTTCCGACTAAACCAGGGACTCACCCGACCATTTCCCCAAGGTGATACTGTCGTGGGGTTCCATTGAGTCATCTGACTAAAAGGAGGCACATCCCTTGAAGGTGGTCATGAGGCCTCTCCGAGGAATTCTAACTTGTCCCTTCTCATGAGGACGGCACTAGGGGAGCCTCCGATCCCTCGTTCGTGTCCAAGCTTGACGTGACACCTCTAAAATTCAAGACCCCCCAAAAAATCACGACGGAAACCTGACCCCCAGGTCGAGGCAGTCGGAGGAAATGACGTCCAGCGGGAAATGAGCTCCGCGATGGGGCCGCTAAAGAATCCGCTAGGATCGGGTGATCGAACCAGCGTTTCGTTCTTCCTCACTCCGACTACAGAGATCAGGTCAGCCATCGGGGTAGCGTGAAAAAGAAGATGGGAGACGGCCGGTGGGAACGAACGTAAAGTTGCTTACCATCGCCCGCGACTGAACCTACCCCCTAATACCCCGACGGCTGCAAGGTTATCTTTTGTCATCCCCGAATCGGGTACATTTTTTGCTTTTGTTTTGTTGTTGTTTTTCTTGGGTTTTGTTTGTTCTTTGGTTTGTTGTTGCTTTTGTTTTTTTGTTTAGTGTGTTTTTGCTTTGCTTATCTTTAATGTACCCTAGTAATAGGATAATTAATTATTACAGCGCTTATGCCTTTAGTGGCATTCGCCAGATGGGCGTTTAAAAAAAAAAAAAACATTAAGTAGTGTTATTTTCCGTTTGTGTTTTAGTCCACTCAGTTTTCCCTTCATCCCCAAACTTTAATGGACCTAACCAAGGAGGAATGAGTTCGTTAAAACCCTTAAGGAAACTGAATTATAATGAATATGAGAAGATTTGTTAACTTTCCTTCTAAATTATTTAAATTCTTTTCAAGTTTGTCAAGGTCGGCAACCTCTGTATCTCGTCATCTGGTCTTGTTTTTAAAGGAAAATGACTGACGGTGGATACCCAGGTCCGAGTCGGATAGGTTTTTAATATGCTGTAAAAGAGCAGTAACGAAGATCCTATCAGCCTTGCGCGCGGTTTCAGTCGACAGAGGTGACTTAAAACGAAATATCCGTCGTGAAACTTAACCAAATCTGGCTCCTCCTCACAGCATGTTGATTTTATTTTCCTAGGCGGCTCTCTGTCGATGTTCGCAACCCTTGTCGGGATTCAGCGCGAGGTGCCTGGAAGACGAACAGCTCACGAATTACATACTTCGATGCAACCCCTCTTCCTCGCATATGCTGGTTGTTGACACCAGACCAAAGGTAAGTGAGCGTCGTCTTTCTACACCATTACATGGGCGCGTATCTTTCCCCTGGGAAGACGCAGTGATCCTCGACCGTATTTCCTAATTTTAATAATAGAAAAAAAATACCCTAGGTGAATGAAAAAACAGAAAATGGCCACTTATTTTGCTAATTTTACTTAAGGAGGTTGAAAGCACATTGCTAGCCAACTCGATTACCAAGGCTTAGTTACATATCCTCTATTATGTATGTCAATATTATTAATGTTATTCATTAACTCGTAAACACAGCATGCGACGTTGTGTGCCAGCTGGCTCGATATGATAATAAAGGTCACCCTGGTCACCGATCATTTTCGAGATAAAACGCCTCTATATCAATAGATACATTATTTGTTGATTGATAAATAGATATCCATCGATAGACCTGTGTTACACTGTAACGAAAGTACATGTAATTAACTGGTTAAATTATTTTTGGATAGAACTCAAGCAATGGAACTGTTATACCAGGTTTCAGCTCATCATTGCTTTGAAGTTGAATGATTTCGTGTTATATGTCGGTTGGTTATTAGGCACATCAACTGATTCAACATTGAACAGTGTAGCAAAGATGTTCAATTCCTGTTGTTTACTCTTTGATGTCTTGGAATCTTTCACTAAAAGCCTCGATTAATTTTGCACATTCATCAGCATATTTCGATGTAGTAGAAGGCTTTTGCCCTTGCAGAGTTGAGAAGTGCTGCACTCCTTTCGAGTTACACTTTCCACAACTTTAATTTACCTTCATATGATTTACCTTTGAAAGTAGAGAAGTTAGTTGGCGCCCTGCAGCTTAACGGTAGTGAGAGGTACTTGATGATGTCCACCATGAAGGCTAGATGCCACAGTCACTTGCTATCGCTGAGTTCTCTGCAGGTTGGGTAGGCCATATATTTTGTGGAAAATCTTCAGGAAATTTTAACTGCGAATTTTGCGCCACCCTGTGACAAGTTTTAGCGATACTCGGTCGTAACTACGTATCGTTTGACAAGATTATTATCAGCTTTCAAATGATGCAAAAAATAGTAGAGAACAAGTAGTACAAAAAGTATTAGGGCCGAAACACACACTGGTGAACAACGTAAGCCTAGCAATATAACCGTTGGTAGATGTTTAAAAAAAAGCTTATCATCTTTTCTGATCAAACGAAGTTTTGGAGCATTCAAAAATCGTGTTCACTAGACCGTACATTCCACAGCCCGACCTCAACAACGCGGAGAGAAGTCGCTAGATGCTAACTTACGAACATTGAACCTATGCCCTAACTACGTGAGATCCTGAACCGCTGCCCTAACTCCGTTACCACTCAGACTTCATCTCCGAAAAATCTATTGACCCGTTGGATTACCCTTGAAGTCCAACAGGCAGTTAAAAGAGCGACCTCTAAGTCTTCCTCGTCTCCCTCACCACCGTGACACCATTTCTTGCCAAGCACCAAGCTCCGTATCTGAGTACCACCATTGTTTATGTGCTGAAAGAAACCTGTGTAGCAAACACATTCTGTCAACACAGGGATAGGCACAACTAGACATTAGTTGGGCAAAAGAGAGAAAGAATATGCTGCGGGTCGTATTTCACGTAAAAGAAGTATGAGTATACGACAATTTGATTGTGGCGTGTAAGATTAAACTGGTTGGTGCATGGATTAGAATATGTGAGGAAGGTGGGAAAGAAAAAGAATTAGATATGAAAGTTTATTGAATCAGAAAGAAAGGGGAGAGTATGTGAGACTGTTTGAGAGTAGAAGAGAGCAAATGTGGAACATTTGTAAAGAAGTGATCGTAGGTAGTGCAATAGTGTGGTGTGGGTATGCCAGAAATGGGTGGCAAAATTAAAATGCTGAATGGTAGAATGACGTTGCGGAGCTTGTAGTAGAAAGCAAAAAATGTGGTGTACATGCAAATGCTTACTTAACAGTGTAGTTAAGAATGACAGGATGATACGGTTGACTACATATAAGGAGATGAAAATGAAAAGAAAGTGATGAAAATTAGGAAAGCAGCAGATGAAACTTTGGAACAAAAGATGAATGAGGATCCCGATGGGAACGGGAACCATTCTGCAAGGAAGTAATAACGGGGGAGGGGGAAGATGAAGATTAACTGTGTGAACATCGAGAACAGAAATGGCAGGGTACTTGTGAGCAATGAAGAGATTAAATGTAGCTGGCGAGAGTACTATGAGTTTTATAATGTGGGTGTGGAAGATAATGTAAATTTAAATATGATTGGCTTCGTAAGGGCATTAAAGATCTGAGCATGCAAGAGGTTGTAGATGAGCAGCACGTCCTCCCTGCCAGAGTGTCTGGAAGGAAGGACGACCACAGAGGAAACCTCCACTCTGGGTCCATGTCCGACCAAACTGGGTGTTGCACCAGTCTCTTTATATATCCTTTCCATTACTACCGTCCCTTTTATTGCCCCCCATTTCCCACTGCACTTTCCTGGCGTGGTGACCCGGGCCTCTCCGAGGCCTGTCACCAAGCCACTCCGACCTGCCTGCTACGCCATCGGTAGGATTTGGTCTGAGTTTCCCAAAGAGTGGTGGTGTGAATGTGCATACTGCTCGTCTAAGGGGTATCGGCCCGGGCACGCAATAGGCTCTAATAGGCCGAGCCTCGGTGGGGTTCAAAGTAGGGCCGCCGCCGAAAAGGGCAGTGAATTTGTAAGAATAGGCAATGAGTGGCTGCCCACCTTTGAAAAAAAAAAACCGCCCAACTTTGGTGTTTCGGTGGATGACGAAGGTTACGACACATCTAAGACTGTTGGAGGAATACCCCTCTCACGACTCCCCGTTAGAAAAAAAGTTACCCATTTGCCACTCTTGGAGTCGCCCTCGGGCAACTCCACCTCTCTTGACGATGTGGCCCCTCTCCTCCTTGTACTTTCTCAGGACCCACTCAGGGGGTCGGTTTCCACGCCATATCCCCTCTGCCAGGCGCTGAGTCTGTTTTCACGGCCAAGCTGAGTGCAATACTCCGCTCGGTACGGGAGATAACGCCACGTGCTCGGTTCGAAGACCGGATTGTGATCTTCAGCGACTCACAAAACACCCTGAGTGCTCTCGGGGCATTGGAATCTCCGCATCTGCTGGTTCGCAACATCCGTGGAGTGCCATTGCACCTCGACTGTTCCCATGGACCTACCCCTCAATGCCACAACGGCTTCAGTTTGCTTTCTGTCGTCTCTGAAATGGATACACTAGCGGGACGGACCGCCATTTGATGGAGCGCTCGCCGGAACTTTATTGTGGACTTCGTTGTTCCCCAAACTATTCGGCACATTCTTGTTGAATGTCCCAGTCTGGGTGATTTTCGCGTGGGTCGCTACCGCTTGTCCATTGTACTCGGGACGGGTTCGTGCACACAGACTTTCGGACTATATGACCCTTGAGGAGGCTGGTTTCCTCCACTTTATTTGACTCTTTGTTGTAAGTCGCAAATTCCTGCGCCGGGGAAGGCGGGCCTACCCAAGACCATCGATCGCGCTTCCTTCTTATTGACTTTATGCTGATTTTATTTTTTGTTTTTTAGCCTTTGTTCTTTTTTATCTTCGTTATTTACATGTTATTCCTTTTTTTATCTAGCCTAGTATTTGGCTGTAGTATGAGAACGGCGACTTTTGTCTTAGTAGGCAGTCGCATCAGAGCCCACTCGAAATATCTCTTATCGGAGAGTGTGCCCCGTCCTTCCTTTTGTAAAGTTGCCTCATAGCGACTCGCTACTAGCGGCAGGTTCGCCTTTGCAATCTCAGGATGCTGCCAAAAATACGGCGAGACAGTGGACGCTGTGCGTCCCCCCCTTCCCTCCTCGTCGAAGGCAGACGGACCACCTCGTCTACCCGTGGTATGTGACCTTAATGGGAGCCAGTGTGCCCGCTCCCTCTTTTTCCCAAAGGAGGGCGATATGCCAGTCCTCATAATATTTTTGACGTTCATAGGCACCTTTGAGTCCCCGGTCAGGATACTCGACACCTTGGGAAGGGGGACAATTGGAGGCCCCTCTGATAACACGGACTCTGGGTCCGCCGCTGTGCAAGGTCCTCCTGAAGCGGCACGGGCCCTCGAGTGCTCACAATAACAAGATGGACTTTCTCCCCTGCCGGCCAAAACATCCATCTCGGAGAAGGATAAGGCTGAGGCTCGTCCGTTTGGCTTCGGGGTCTCTTCCTGGGGTGGAAGGAAGCGTCTTCACTCCCCGCCCTCCTCCCTAAAAAGAAACGAAAGAGGAAGAAGAAGGCAAAGAGGACGAGGCGTTCCTCTCTGCGGGAGATGTTGGAAGGATGGGTCCGCCGCAATTTAGGCAAGTGACCAAGCCTAGACCGTCACGTCCTGGCCCGGGGAACCCTTGAGTAGGAAGACCCAGAACGAGACTGAAATCAAAGTAGCAAGTGTTGTAAGCAGAGCCTCGAAGACGTCAGACCCTCTGATTGATAGACTGGCTTTTTCGAACATGCTGGGCTTCAAACGCTTTCTAGTGATTCGTTGCACTCATGACAGCATGTTAGCCAAACGCTATATGTTACTTCAGAGGATTGCATTAGTTATGTTTGCTGCTAAGGATCCTTCTGGCAAATATGAGAACCTTTCCGAGGCGGCCATTATTATTGCATTTCGGACACTCATTGGCTCACCATGCAAGTGACATCGCACTCTACCATGAAGTTCGTAAAACTGATCATTTATGCCAGGGAACTCATGGACTACTCCTTGGAAGATATCACCGAAGAGCTGGCTCCTACAAAATTCATCCCGTTCGATCGTGACGGACTTCCCGAGTCAATGCGTGCCGGTTGGTATCACTACCGCGATAAAGCATTCATACCACTACCTCGGAGGGGCTATGAATCGTACATGTAGGCGGGCTTTGTCGGCACCACCCGAAGTCTGCGTGAATTGCTCTTGGTGAGTGCTATTTGGACATTAGATGGCTCGCCTCTGCAGGTGAGCCCGCAGTCTAACGTGAATTTTGCGAAAATATTGTTTAGGCGAGGGAACCTGTGAACTACTCCTTAGAAGATATCACCGAAGCGCTGGCCAACCAAGAAGTGGTCATAGTCGAATGTATGATGAGAAAACAGGAGGAGCCGTTCGAGACCCATTCCTACACTCTTGGTCATGTTCAATCATGATAGGTTCACTGACTCAGTGCGTGCCGGTCGGTATCGCTACCGTGCCAAGGCATTTGTGCCACTATCGCGGAGGTGTTACCACTACACCGCTTCGGCCATACAAATCGAACTTGCAGACATATGTTGGGCCCACCCGAAATCTGCGAAAACTGCTCAAATTCATTTCATAATAAATATGTATTAGGCAATGTCAAGTTTGTAAATTACGACGAGCCGCATCTTGCTTCCTCGAAGCAATGTAGCTCGTATTTTTTTGAGGAGGAGGTCTTGACTGTTCACTCTGCGGCCCGGCTTTACTTCAAATTCCAAGGTATTGATCTTATTGCGCCCCTGAAACCTGGGACATTCTATGCATCTCAATTTACGAAGGCACCATCTGCTCCTGGCTCCTACAAACCTATGAGCACGGTCGCTTCCGTGCCCATTCGAAACTTTGTGCGGGTTCAACCTATCCCGGGCGCTTCCCTGGTAAAGCTGGCTGCTCAAAGGGCTCACACCTCTCTAGGCCAACAGCTCCCCTAGTTCTGACTACGGTGAGCGTATGGTCATTCTCGTGAAAGTCTTCCCATCGAATGGGCTGGAGGTTTGATGGAGAAATTGCCAATTGCTTTTCTACAGATCCTTTGTTCTTTTCGAAGCTTAACTACGGATGGGAGTATTATGCATCCCCAGCCGAGCGTGTATTGCGCAATGTGAACTCGATCCACCCCACCGATCTCTGCCTGGCGAACGGTGTCTTACGCACGAACCCCATTGAGAGTCGACTTGTCGTTGCTGGGGAGATGCCACTCGCTCTGCGCCGTACACTGCATTATGCGCCTGTACGCGCGATCCTGGCGCCTCCCTCAGTCGCCAACGGCTCTCACTGCACCCGCAGCCGATCTTGTCGGTGACTATGCCACCGAGAGACGCCAGTCATACCCTAAGCCCTTTAGGTTTAGGGCTTTTTACTTATTCGACAGCTCTTTGTAGCTCTGGGGCCGGTGGCGCCTCCGGTTCTGCCCAGTACTCCACCCTGGAGGGTACCACATTTGACTATTTGTCTCCAAGCCTCTACTCCCAAAGCTTTTACAGCGCCGAGAGTAAAGCGTTCGGCCTTTTTGGAGCACACTTCGTGTCATGCTGGTCCGCGGAAGTGTATAAGGATGCCTCCAAGTCTCAGGACGGGGTCGGTTTCCACTCCATATCCCCTCTATTTGAAGTCAGCGGGGCTCTACCAGGCGCTGCGTCTGTCTTCACGGCTGAGCTGGTTGCAATTCACCGCTCGGTACTCTAGGTAACGCGTCGTGCCCGGTTCGGATCCCGGATTGTGATCTTTAGCGACTCAAAAAGCGCCCTGAGTGCTATCGTTGCATTGGAATCTCCACATCCCATGGTTCAAGGTATCCGCTATGCCACGGTTGTTGCGAGCGGGATGGATGTCGAGATTATCTTATGCTGGGTTCTGGACATGTGGGACTTGCGGTGAATTTTTGCGCCAAAGAGTCCGCGAGTACTTGGCGACCAGACCAGCTTTTGTCTCTTCCTCAAACCTAAAACATGGCAGGAATCAGACCAAGCCCTGCAATTAATATGGGAAACTAAAATTGTGTGCCATTGCGCCGTGACTGTTCCCATGGACCTACCCACCATCCCGCAACGTCGTATGCGAATTGGGAACACTTGCGACGTACCGCCATTTGATGGAACGCTCGTCGGTACCTTATTACAATGACTGCGTTGTCACCCAGACTGTTTAGCACATTCTTGTTGAATGTCCTATTCTAGGTGAGCTTCGCACACGTTACCTATCGAGGTGTCTTGAGAGCGGGATCGTTACCGTTGGTCCCGTATACTATGGACGAGTTTGTGTACACAATCTTGTGGACTATGTGATTTTTTAGAGGATGCTGGTCCTCTCCATTTTAGCCAACTCTCTTTGTGTTAGGTCGCACGTTCCTGCCCCGGTGTGAGGCGGGCCTCCCTGACACCCGAGCGTGCTTCCTTCTTCTTTTGTTTGATTTTTTGGTCTTTTGCATATTTGTTTGTTTTGAATTTTTAATCTAGCCTAGCATTAGGCTGTAAGGTGATTACGGCGATTTTGCCCTTGTAGGTAGTCGCCAGATGGACTCTAAAAAAAATCCAATCCCTTTAAAATATAGTTTGTTTTATTGCGTTTAAGAGCATGTTCAGGTAGAATATCGGTCTATGCAGTTTCTCAGAAATTTTGTGAGGCTCCCATATACTATATCACGAAATGAACGGTACCTTTTGGTACTTTCAACATCTCTGCATGTCCCCGAGCTGTGATTTTTAGATTGGCTTCATTGCTTATCGACAAAGATAGTCGCTCAACTCTGAAGGCCTTCAAGAGCGGCTTGCATCTTCTAAACTGAAATCTCCGCTTTTGAATTTCGCGAGCCATATCGAAACTGATTCACCTTCGTCATAAACATTTAAAATTGTCTTACGTGTTTTCACAGCTTTTTCATCCTTTTTAAAAGCAGAAAAGCATTAAGTGCTTATGACTTTGATAAGGGCTGACAAAAATAAGAGATGCTAATTTTGGGGTGGGTCAGACTTATTCAGTAGGTTACTTTCCAGTGATGCCAATATTACAGCTGCAATATGAAGAGTTTAAAGGCACAGCTGTCGAAATTGCTCAGAACTCTCCCGACGACCAGATATTTAAATTTTTAGCTGCATGCTCGTCCTCCTGAAGGAGGGCATTTCCCTGGTGCCTGAACCTGCCTTATAGATATGGCTTTTTTTTCTCTTCGTTTTGCATTTTTCATTTTTGTGTTTATGTTTTAGGTTTATACTAATCTGACCTAAGATTAGTTGTTTGGAGAATTTCGGTTGCTGTGCCTTCACAGAAAACTTCCACAAGAAGTCGCAAAAAGCAAAAAAAAAATCTTCTACACATTTTCACTTCATCCTAACCACTTTCTTTACAAATCTCTCCTTACAAACTTTCTGCGTGATGTGGCTTCGTTTTATTAAATTAGAGTGAAAAAATCATCTAAAATGTGAGTGCTGGTGACACAGCCCGCAAAGACAATCGATATCGACTTTCGTCATATTGGATTTTTGAGAAAACCTTTCGGACTTTAAGGATTAAATTCTTATACACGCGCGTCAAACTCAATTTGCTTCACCAGATAGCAACATAAATCTTAATTTGCGGGTCGGATTATAATTTAAATTAGAATTAAAGAATATATTTTGTGGGTATTGTAATATTGTATGATCAATTCCTTAATTTAATAAAAAAAAAACTAATTGCAAACAAAAAATAAATGATTTTTACCTTAACTTTTACTGCCAGAGACATGACTCCTTTTTTATTCAACCAGAGCGTCACAATTAGGAGACAGCTCTGTCGTTACAATTTTCAATATTGCATTTAGGTGCGCCCCTGTGAGTTTCGAACGATATTTTGATTTATTTATTTTCATAAGAGAGAAAAGTTGCTCACAAACATATGAAATGCAAAATACAGATATTATTTTGGCACAAAAATCTCGAACTTAGGATATTTATCGCCCAAAAATTGATAAAATGTCTTTATATCCGCTTCAAAAAACTTATTCCTAAGAGCAGAATCGCACTTCATTTCAATTACTTCAAGTTGAAGTTCTTCCGGAATTTTGTCCAATTTAACAGAGAAAGGATCAAGAAAAATTAATCATTTTTGTTTTATTTCAACTAAATCAGTGAATCTTTTTTCAAAGTCGCTTCTTAAATCAGAAATTATAGAACTGTATTTTTCAAAGGAAATATCTTTCTCATTGGCGAGAGATTTCAGAGTAGTGAAATGACACAGATTTTTATTCAACATTTGATTACTCCAAAGCTCGAGCTTCATTTAAAGAGCTTCGATGTTATCTGAAAATTCTGTTATTAACTTTGCTCTCCCTAGCAATTTTAAGTTCAGGTCATTTAGATGACCAGTAATGTCGACCATGAAAGCCAAATCTTGAATCCATTCTTTATTTCTGAGTTCAGGTATATTGTTCTCTTTCATTTCCATAAAAATTTTCATCTCATCGAGCAATGAAAAAAAGCGCTCTAATACAATGCTCCTACCTAGCCAACGGACATTGCTATAATAAGGCAACTCACAAGGAGTATCAATTGTATCCAATAAATCATTAAATTGTCGGTGATTTAATGCACGAGACCTGATGAAATTAACGCTTTTAACAACAATACTCATGACATGATCCATTTTTAGTACTTTGCAGCACAGCGCTTCACGATGAATAATGCACTCTACTCCATAAAGATGATGGCGGCTTTCGTCCATTGATTGCAATTTAGATTTCAATCTTGAAACTACACCTAACTCTCGACCTATCATTTGAGGAGCTCCATCAGTAGTCAAACTTTCCATCTTGCTCCAATCTATGTTAATCTTTTCTAATGAATTAATCAAAGATTGAAAGATATCATCCCTTGTTGTTTGGCTCTTCATTGGAACTAACTCGACTAATTCTTCAATGGTTTTCACATCATTTTCAACTCCTCGAATAAAAATAGAGAGCTGACCAACATCTGTAATGTTGGTACTTTCATCAATAGCAATTGAAAAGGCAAGAAAAGAAGTGGCTTTATCTTTAAGCTGGAAATTTAAATTTTCAGAAATATCCAGCGTGTGCTCTGCAATAGTATTCCTTGATAGAGCTATATCTGAAAACAAGGGACGCTTTCCAAGACATATTATTTCTGAAGCCTTCAACATGCATTTTTTAATAAATTCACCTTCCACAAAGGGCTTTGGCGAAAATGCTATTTCCTTTGCAATGACATAACTGGCCAGCACTGACTCGTCACTTTTCTTATTAATGTTTTTAAAAACTGATTGCCTATTTGACAACTCACTACTTAATTTGAGGATTTTCTCTTCGCGGAGCTTTCCAACATAACTTTCGTATTTTTCTTCATGATTAGATATATGATGCCTCTTAACGTTGTATTCTTTTGCAACGGCCAATTGTTTATTACAAATTAAGCAGGTAGGCTTACCATTAGACTCTATAAAAAAATATTTATTTGCCCATTCGTTGTTCACTTGTCTGTATTCACTATCAACTATCAACTTTTCTTTGCTTTATCATCTTAAAAAAAGGAGTTATAATTGAGTATAAAATAATATTTTTACGAGAGAAAAATATGAAATATAGGATACACTTAAAACTGCCAAGGGGCCCAAGAAAACAGCCCTAAACTAAATGTACAAGAAAGGGAAGAGGCTGACACACTGGATTTGCCAAATGTCGCTTTATAAATATTTAAGTTCAAGTTGCCAGATGTAAAGTTCAAAGAATTATTTTAATAAAAGTAGTTATTTAGTATTAAAAATAGTTCCTACGACCTACAGTGGCAAAATTAATTCTAAAAGTGCTTTGAAAATTTTCACTTTAATAAAAAGCACCGCGGGCCGGGAGTTTGACACCCCTGTTCTTATAGATATAAAAGGGTTCTCGTTGTGCTGTTCAGCTTTCTCGATCCTTTCACAGCAGTACTTTGTCTCCGTTTTCTTCAGTTTCTTTCACCCTTCGTAGATCAATGCGATGGCGAATCGAGCGGCTGGCAAAGGATACGAGAATGAAGCCTTCTACGAAAATATAAAATTTCATTTTTCCGGGATTGAGAATATTCACGTCATGCGATCATCTTTAACTAAACTGATTGAAAGTAAGTTCGCGCCATTTGATTTGCCCATAATAAGGGAAGCCCTTTGAATGAATGCATTATATTGAACATGTTGAGTTGATTTATTCCCCTCTCCCAACCAAAGCTTATAGTCCTGTCCAAAAGTTCCTAAATATTTTTTTACTTTAATTAATTTTATATATATATATATATATATATATATATATATATATATATATATATATATATATATATATATATATATATATATATTCGTGTAAGTATTTGGATTTTACTTTATATTGGGCTATTATACTTTAAAATATCAGATTACCCCATTAGTACCGGGTATTGCAAAGGTCCTGCTACACTCGTTACGACGCTCTCAACAAAGAACACAATGATAGTTTCGATGCAGTTAGACACGTTTTTATTGTTTTAACATCTAAATATGTAGTGGACAAGTCCTTCCTAATGCTAGTCTACACGCGGTTGACAGAAGACTTCAGCTCGTCGACGTTGCTGTGGCGGACCTTGCAGGTCTTGACCTCGAGATGCGCCAACACGCTTTAGTCGAGGGGATTGAGGGCAGGCGACTGCGGCGGCCAAAAGTCCTTCGACCACAACTTCATGTTACACCCCAACCACTCTTGCATTGTCTTGGTCGTGTGGGGTGGGTCACTTCTCGAAAGATCAAAAAACAGTGTAACATAACTTTTGCAAAACCCGTTAATGTCCGAATTGCAGGTAACAGAAAAATAAAATTGAATTTCATGTTTTATGAGAATTTATTCATTAACTCTTCACATCAGTATCAATGACCTCCTAACATTTCGGATTTAGGGTAAGGCAACTCCTTGCGGAGCTCGATGTATGTAGCTCTGGGAGCATTAGCGTTTCTGGTTCTGCCCAGGACGCCACCCTAGTGGGTACCACCTATGAATATTTGTTGTCACTAAGCCTCTGCCCCTAAAGTTTCTACAGCTCCAGGAGTATTGCGTTCGAACTTTATAGAGCATACGCCGTATCACGCTGGTGCCGTGCAAATGTACCCGGATGGCTACAAATCCGAATTGAGAGTCTGCTTTCACGCCATCTCCCCTCTGTTTGAAGCCTGTGGGACTCTACCAGGCTTTGCGTCTGTCTTCACGCCCGAGCTGGTTGCAATACACCAACCACTCTGTCCAGGAGATTACGCGATGTGCCCGAATTGTGATTTATAGTGACTCACAGAACGCCCTTAGTGCCCGAGATCCTTTGGAGTTTCTGCACCCCCTGATTCGCAATATTGACGCTACAACTGCCGCGAGCCGCGAGAATGTTGAGATTGTCTCCTGCTGGCTTTCCGGACATGTGGGAATTGCGGTAAATTAGCATCCTGATTATGGCACCAAAGCTCGCGAGGACTGGGCGACCGTAGCAGCGTTTCGCTCTTCCCTACTCTGACTACCTTGGCAAGGAAAATGGGAGACGGCCGACGTGAACCTTAGCCCTACCATCCAATGCAGCGACCGTTTAAGGTCGTTTTTTGTCGCCATCGAATAGGACACGCTTGGTCGTACCTTACTGGAACCACTGCTCGGTCCCCCAGACTGTGTGATACATTCCTGTCGAATGTCCCAATCTTGGGGATCTTCGCGCGCGTTGCTTGTCCCGGTATCGGGACGAATGGGGTCGCTGCCGCTTGTCCCTTGTATCACAAACAAACAACAGGAGTTAAAAACAACACCTACACGACCACAATATACACATAGCACTCATACAGTAAACTAAGCTCAGGGCTACACATAAGACACCAAGGTTTCCTGGATACACAACACTCAGACTTGACAGACCCTATGGTGAAGGGTTGGCGTAATAACACTAATACACAAAGACATCCCTTTCACCGACACAACAGCTCACACACTAGCTCACATACCAGCAGACAACACTTTAGAAGTACAAACTACGAACATCCGCCTGCATAAACAAGACATCAGATTCGCAAACATATACATATATACCACCAACATCGTCATGCCCTTAAGGATATATCCCACAATTAGACTACCTCAACACCGTAGAAAACATATTCATCCTTGGAGGTCCCAATGCTCACGACTCTGCGTCGCTCGACCCACAACAGACCGACACTCAGACACAATTACACTCACACGTCATACTCAATAACACATCTTCACCCACACGTAAGTAATACAACATTAACACTCAGCCTACCTCACCAGACATATCACTCGCATTTCCAGAACTCTCATACAAAACCACATGGCGCACCACACATGAACTCTCCTCCGATCACCTCCCAATATACCTCTCCTACAAACTCTACACTCCCTACACACGAGGACGAAACAGAACATACACAAACTACAAGCGAGCTGACTGACCCGCGTTCACCACCCTAATTGAGGAACACCTACAAACATTCAACATTACAGACTTCAATAACATCGATCTTGCTGTACAACACTTCAATGACACAATTACACGTGCAAACAAATCACACATACCCACAGGCACTATCAGACACTACAACCCGTGTTTCAACAGAAACAAAACTGAAACTCAAAACACGGGCGCACCTCCGCAAACAGCTCCCCACACAGGATATCCTTGAGTACATCAGGACACTCAATATAGAAATAGACGAGGATATCAAACACGAACAACTCACTAAATGGAAACAACTTCTCTCTGACATCACATTCAAGACAAACTCTTGCAAACTTTGGAAACTCATACGAGGCCTCAACAACAGATACAACAGATGAGGCCATCCTAACACCAAAACATAATAGTATACCAACTGACAAGCACCAAGCCCACATCCTCAACAAGCAATACTCCAACATATGCAGATTCACTCACAGACGAGAGGACCGTGCCATTCTCAAACGCCTACACTATCACGCAACATGCCACCCCCGTTCTCAACCAACATGACACTCACGGCCATCCGCACGACAAACAACACCTCCTCCATAGGTCTTGACGGAATTTCATATCCACACCTAAAACATTTAGGCCCACACGCCATCAGAGCCCTCAAAGACATCTTTAATCTATCACTCAAAACAAATAGTATTCCCATCTGGAAACTTGCTAAGATTATACCTATCCTGAGACCCAACAAATCCTCGACAGGACCAGTCTCATACAGACCTATTTTACTACTCTGCAACCACTCAAAAATACTTGAAAGATTGGTTCTCAACAATATATCGCCACTAATACCACTCTTCCCCCACACAACACAGTTTCAGGCCACAACACTCCACTTCCACTCTCCTTACAAACATGAGGCAAACAATCCTCGAAGGCCTTAACTCAACAAAACCTACATACAGATCACTCATTGACGCCATAAACATCAGCAAAGCCTTGGACACAGTCCCACAACACATACTTATAGACAAAATACTCAACACACACATCCACCCAAACTTTAAAAAGTAACTTGCCAATTTTCTTTCAGACAGACACGGGTACACAGTATGCAACGGCAAGTCCTCCAAAACACTTCATTACACTAACGGAGTACCACAGGGCTCCGTACTCTCACCCACACTCTTCAACCTATTCATGCATGACATACCTCACCCCACTCAACCCAACACGCACATTATGACCTCACAACATCCTAAACATGAGGCCGCCACCGAACAACTTCAACAATACATATACACAATAGAGAACTGGCTATACAACAACAGAATGAAGGTCTCCACAAACAAATCATCACTCACGCTCATGACACCATACAACACAATACAGCCACACATTATACTACACAAAACTTCTATCCCAGTCACACCCACCACCCAAATCCTTGGAGTAACACTTGACAGAGGGATGACATTCAAGCAACACACAGACGATATTAACACTAAGGCCGGTCCCTCACTAACACAACCTACGGACACACCAAGGAGGACATTACACAAGTTTATAAACAATACATTAGACCCATACTAGCATACGCACACACTGCATGGCAGCCTCACACCCCCAACATCCACATAAATAAACTAGAGACAACACAAAACACTTCCCTACGCATTGCAACCCGTTGCTCAAAATCAACACTCATACACATCCACAACAGACCTGCAACACCCTCTATACTTCATGTAGAAACCACCGCAACACGCACACATTGACAACACACAAGCCAGACACTACACTCCCCCCCCTCTATTCCTCTCTCCACCCAGCTCCCCCTGATGTCTCCGAGCAGACTCACATCCACACAGAATTCACCGGGCGGGCACTGGCCTACCTTGGCCCCAACCCTCTATTGGGAACCAAACCTCCCCCGGTGAACGATGGGGAGCGTGAGCTCTCCCGGTGGCAACGGGTGCAGCTGGGGAACCTACGGTGTGGACACCACACAGCCATTCCGGCATACAAGCACTGGATTGGACTTGCTCCAGACGATACCTGTCGAAACTGCAATCTGGGACCGGAGTACACAGAGCATATCCTCCTACACTTCCCGCACACACTAATATACAGGGTAACACACGGAAAAGACCCGCCCTGCCGCCGGCATGCAGTTTCTGCTAGACGCTAGCATCGTCCGAAGGCCCACATAAGCCCACACCATCCCAAGTGGACTCGTCGACTGGCCCCGGGCGGAAACCCGGTCCGCGGCGGCGCCCTCCTGGAAGAGCCGCCGGAGGTTAAACAACAATGGCAGTATTTTACCAAGAGGGAGATTGCAGCTTGGAGGAAAAACCCGACTCTGATACGATACCTGGGTGGGGGGCCCTCTTGAGGGGAGATTGGGTGGTTCTTTCGTAGTCACGGTGGCGAACCGGGCGGAAGTCGAGATTATCTTCGGCTGGGTTCCTGGACATGTAGGAATTGCCGGGAATGAGCACGCCGATGAGGGCGACAAGACCAGCGTTTCGCTCTTCATCACACCGACTACATGGCATGAATACGAGTTGCCCTCCGAGCGGCTTGGGAAAGTTGATGGGAGACGGTCGAGGGGAACTTAAAGTTACGTGCCATTGCGCCGCGACTGTTTCCATGGACCTACCCCCTAATGCTGCGACGGCTTCAGGTTGCTTTCTGTCGTCTCCGAATTGGACACACTGGCGGGACGCACCGCCATTTAATGGAGCGCTCGCCTGCGTTGTCCCTTGTACTCGGGACTGGTTCGTGCACACCGACTAGCTGACTATACGACTTTTTGCTCCACTTTATTTGATTGTTTGTTGTAGGTGGCATGCTCCTGCGCCGAGGAGGGAGGGGCTACCCTCGACGCTGGAGAGCGCTTCCTTCTTGTTACCTTTTTGCTTTGCTTTCTTTTTTGTTTTCAGTTTCTTTAAATTTACCCCTCAATTCAAAGTTTGCTGAAATATTAATAATCTGTTCTCTTTTTTTAAAGACAAGGATTACATGTTAGGAGAATCAAGAAATGGATTCTGAATCCAAAGAAAGGTATCAGTGTCTGTCCAACTAATTCGGCTAAAAGAGTTAGATGCTGAGAGATGGAAGCTTTTATATTCTCCTGCAAAACAAGCTGGTTGGAAAGAAGATATTCGCATAAATTACCAAAGCATTCATATATTCCATCAAGAATGCATTCTTTCCAGATTCATTTTCCGTTTAAGTGCAAGGATATTCCCCTGAACTTTTAAATATGTAACCTTGTTACCTTATACTGAAATATTTGTTTCATTTAAGTGTGCAAAAATATCTGAAATATATGCCAATTTAAAAGCTAATTTGCGCTTCTGATCAGATAAAAGGCTGTAAACTTCATCTAACTCATAAAATCTTGCCAACACCTTCCCTCTTGAAAGCCACCAAACTTCAATATGTAACGATAACACTTTGTGAGTATTTCCCATATCTTCACACAATAAGCTAAAAATTCTGGAATTAAGTGACCTAGCTTTAATAAAGTTAATGATTTTTGTCACATCATCCAGCACTTCAGTTAAATCAGGAGGCATTCGCTTAATTGCGAGAGCATGTTGGTGTAAAAAGCAGTGAATGCCAACAATTTCCGAGTTCTCATTTTTTATATGAGCCACAACTCCTGAATATTTACCCACCATCGCTGCCGCTCCATCTGTACATACACCCGAACAATTTTTCCATGACATATCATTCTCCTAAGAAAAAAGATTCAACTAATAAAAATATATCTGAACCTTTTGTATGAGTTTTTAAAGGTTTACAGAAAACTAAGTCCTCTCACCAGTCTTAAAATTATAGATGTAACGAACAAATACAAGCAATATAGCTAACTAAGCCCGCAACGTCTGTGGATTCGTCCATTCGAAGAGAAAATGTTGGACTTTGTTTACTCTCTTAATTACTTCTTTTTGACTATTCTGACATATCACTAATACGCCTGGAAACTGTACTATTTGAAAGGGGCACAGATTCTATGTTGCGAACATAATTTTCGCCGATCATACTCTCAGCTAAATCTTTTGCACACAGTTTTATTAAATTTTCAGCTATTGTATGAGCCTCGCCTTGCTGTGCTATCTGAAAACTAACTTTATAAGAAAAATTGTTATTCTTTCTGTAGGTTCTTGGCTTTTATTTCTGAAATAATTAATATTTTTAAGTTAAGTGTTTTGTTTCTAAGTGCCGTTTGAGCTTTGTCGGGAAAAGCCCGCCACTTGCAAGTACAAAGTACCTCCCTCATTACCAGTCCAGGTGAAGCCAAAACTCAAATAACTTTCATCATATTTTCTCTTCTTAGAAGCTTCTGCAGTTTTATTATTATTATTATCAAGTTTCAAAGACGAACACGATGTGCTTGCAACAGGCACAGCGGCTCCACTTGTCTCATTCGAACTAGGCCTACTTTGGTTTCCTTTTACAGATTTTAACCATTTATCCATTTTAAGGGTATAAAGCAATTAACTTTTGAAACACGTTATAATAATCGCATTTCTTGTATTTATATTAAAATTATAGCTACGCTGCTACTGCACATTCCACCAATCTTACAAAAAGTTTTATAGTAAATGCAACAACTAATTAACGCGGCACTTCCACACGAACATACTAACATGCATGGAGGATAAAATTGACGTTTGGCAATCATACCGATAGATAATGTTGCCATAGTTCCATTGCCATATGATCAATTACAAAAGTGTGGCCTTTATTGCAGTTTAGCATGCCACATTTCACATTTATTTCAAAGTGACACATTACGGCCATTTGCCACATTTCACACCCACCCTGCCACATTCTCTGCCAGATTTCATTAATGCCATTATTGCTTTCTTGTTATAGTTACAAAATTGGCCGGGTTTGAGGACCCTTGCCTTAGCTGACGTCCAAAAGTTATAAAAACCGCAACTCATAATTTTCAGATGTAGAAAAAATTCGGATCTGAGAGAGTTAGGGCTTACTCCTGTGCAGAGCCGTAGCCCCTGCCCCATCCCCGCCGGGACGGCGGCTCTTGAAGAGCCCACTGTGGGCCAAAAAAATTATTTTATTGAAAATATGAAATTTTCGAATACACATTTTCCATAATTATCTGGGACTGGTAAGAATAGTATTTGTCATGCCTGGCACTACTTGTAAATATATGATATATTGTTATGGGGGCCCCGCAATCTTAGGGGGGGGGGAACTAGACATTGCTACGGCTATGCTCCCGTGTGAGTTACTCTTATTTATTATCAATGCTGTGTAAGGTAACCATTATTGATGACTAATGCCCTCTTCTCAGACCCCGCAGAGGGAGGAATTTAGGTTAGCCTCCCCCCCCCCATTTTTTACCCTGAAACCGCCACTGGCCACCACGTCCTCAGGACGAGTCCACAGCTCTTTGAGGTCGCAGATGATGTGGGTGTTGCGTGCGTGTCTGAGGCTCGGGCAGTCAAGAAAAGGTGTTTTGTGCTGTCAGTGTGCTAGTTGCATTTAGTGCAAGTTAGTGTTGAGGTTTATTCTGTGTTTATACTGTTAGTGTAATCTGGAATACCCCGACCTTAGTTAGGACAGGATGACTATCTATGTCCGGTGTAGTGATTTCTTTAATTGTTTGTTGCTATGTTTTTCTTCTTTTTTTTCGGGGGTGGGGGGAGATCATTTAAAATATTATTTGGTGGTAGTGTATTGAGGGATTTGGGAGTGAGGGTAGTGTGGATGTGTTTTATTAGGTTGTGGTTTAGTGATGGTAGGTTGCGGAACGGGTGTTGAAAGTGGTGCGCTGTAGCTTTTTTTTGTCTCTAGGTCACCACCACAGACAAAAAACACATCCACCCTACCCTCACCCAAAAATCCCTCAATACACTACCACCAAATAATATCTTAAATGACATCCAACCTGCAAAAAAGGCAACAACACCAACAAACAATTAGTTTCGTTATTAGGTGGTGGTTGGTGTGGGATGAGTTCAATTGCTCTGCTGAGGTGGTGTTTTGTCCCGATCACATCCTAGTGAACGTTGAATGGGTGTATTTTTGTTTTGGTGTGTGTGTGTATGTATGTATGTTTGGGGTTGGTGTGTCTTTGGAGTGTATCCCGTGATTACATGGGATTTAGCGAGGGTTAGGCGTGACGCTATGTAGTTGAGGCTGGTGTGGATGAATTGCTTGTATAGTGTGATGGTGTCTCCTGTGTCCGAATATGAGGGTTTAAGGTAAGGAACCAGTGGGTTGCTGCCCAATCTAACGATTCTATATGTGTCCGAATATGATGTTTGATAGTGCTTTGAGAGTGTTTGTTTTCTTTATGGCTTTATTTGTGGTGTTGAAGTGAGTTTTAATGTCATGTGCGTGTCTAGTGTGATTTCCAGGAGAGTAGTTTTATTTATGTGTTGGTCATTTAGTGTGATTTGAGTGCGTTGTTTGATTCCCGCGCATCTGGTGTGACGGTTGATTTGGGGGCTGTGGCTGCCATGCGTTTTTGTGTGAGCCAGTGTGTTCCAGTGAGTGTGCTCTTCTTGCTGTACTGATTGAGATGTCATCCTCTGTGCTGTTGGTTTTGGTGATTGGGAACTGTGGATGTAGTGTGTGAATATTGAAAAGTAGGGGTAAGAGTATAGCTCCTTGAGGGAAACCATTGTGAAGCGGATGGGTGTGTGTTATGTGTGTCACTTGGCCTTGTCTTGCCATGATTAAGTTTGTTATAGCCATTTTTTTGTTGTTATTGGCGAGTGTACAGATGTCTAGATTATCCTCTGCTGGGTTTCTGATCATGTGGGAATAGTGGGGAATGAGCGTGTCGATGAGGTCGTCAGAGTCTGCGAGAACTGGGAAACTATACTATTTCACACTTTCTCACACCGACTACATTGCAGGTATAATGGCAACCCTCTGGACTGCATGGCAAAAAGGATGGGAGATGGCCTATGGGAACTTTTAGTTGCATACCATTGCGCTGCGATTGTTCCCATGGACCTAGCCCCCACTGCCGCGACGGCTTCAGGTTGCTTTCTGTCGTCTTCGAAGTGGATTCACGAGTATATATCTTCCACACATTTATTTTCTTTACATATCTCTCCTTACACATTTTCTGAGTAATAAAGCCTCGTTGATATTGCGCTTTAAATTCTAGGGGCGGAAATAAATCTTGAACCATTTTATGCCATCAACTATCGTTTCGGTACTTTGTGCTCATTTATTTTCTCTTCATTTGATTCTTTCCTCTTCCCTCCTCCTCTCACCTTTCAATGTTTTTTCTTGTTTTGTTTTTGCGTTATGTTGAGGTCTTTGCCTCCCGTAGCTTGTCAATTGATCACTCCGTCAATGGGAAGTTTCCTGGGCGGTTTGGAATCGTCCGGTTGGTTGCGCCACGTTCGCTGCGTCCTCGAGACCTCGCTGTGCATCGCCTCCGCTCTCTCCTCCTCCATCAGCGTACTCGTTCACTGCTCCGACGGATGGGATCGCACGGCCCAGACTTGCGCACTCGCACAAGTCCTCCTCGATCCCTTTTACCGGACATTACACGGGTTCCAGGTGGGTTCATCTCTTTACTAAAGGTGATTCCTTCAAGAAGGGCAGTTAGCAGTAATTCACAGTAAGAAGAAAAAAAAAGATGGGTTAGTAAATCATGGTATTATGGAAGGCAGTCGCCCCCACAGACCTCAATCACCCGTAAATGTCTTAAATGTTGCCAGCACCATCAAGAGGCCCGAATACTCGTATGGGGGAAGAGCTAAGTATAAACAACACGATTGTTGTCAACTGACAAGGACTGCCTTACCCAAGGGTATTAAAAGCAGGCCCTCCCGACCCCATGAGTAGCCTGAAATGGGAGATGTGGTGTAGCATGGCGCAGCTGACATCTAGTGGATTGTGTGGCCTCTCAGCCTCAATGCCAGCAGGGAATCTGTGGCTATATATATATATACATATATATATATATATATATATATATATATATATATATATATATATATATATATATATATATATATATATATATATATATATCATACATTTTCATTTCCCCCATCTTCACCGCTTTCTGTACAGATCTCTCGTTTCTGTAGGAGATGCCTTCGTTGGTTATCTCTTTAAATTTAATAAAAAAACTCGATATTTAGCTCTTGAAAGCGCACATTCCTAACTTCATTGTGTCAAAGAATGAAAACTTTTCAAGAGAGAGAGAGAGAGAGAGTGAGCCTAAATTCTCCTGCGCTTTCGTGTGTGCCTTTCTTTTCATTAATTCGCTTCTTGCGTTTACTTTGTATCCATACAGGTCCTTCTTCCTCGATGTTTTTCGGTATCGGTTGTGACGAAGACCTTTTCTTTGTTAGTTCTCTCTCTACCACATACCCGCAATGAGGCTTAAAATCGTACCTTTGAGTGTGTCTTTTAATGTGTTATGGTTAGTTGACTCTCCCCGCCCGGCTCCCCTTTTTCGAATTCATGAGGTTTGCTATGACACTACTTTTCAGTCTTATTCCTATTTTCTTTCTCATACTCTCCCACCTTATTCTTCCCTTTCTTAATTTTGCTTGCCTCGTTCGACTATAAATCCACTTTACTTTCTTCTCCCAACATCCCCCATCAAAGATCAGTTTCTTGCATTAATAAATTAAGGCTTCTGTTTGTTTTCCTCTTCGCTAATTGTTGACTTCCCAAATTTCGTATCACTCATTAAAATGAAGCAAAACGCGAATAAACATTGTGGGAGCAAGCTCGATAGGGAGTTTAGCTTGACGTTCCTTGATGTACCCGCTAATACGAACCAAAAAATAAATGAAATATTTAAGGAAAACTCAAGAAAAAGTTCACTTGCGGATAAATTTAAAAAGCTTCCTCCAGGTAATGGTAAGAAAAGGGAAGAAAATTCCTCTCAGTTTAAATGGTTTTGGAGAAGCTGGAGTTCTTGTACAATGAAATGGTGTTCAATGACTTTGGAACAATATAGATGAAATTTAATAAATTCTAAAAGAATAAGAGTCTATATCCCACTAACTAAGGCAAGAGTAGTGACTGAGTCAGTTTGGAACGTGAACTAGCAACGAGAGAAACTTCCCTTGGACCACTAAAACTCAACAACTGTAATTAAAAAGTTGTTAAATAAGTAATACTGAGTCAAAATTATATATAAAAAACTAATGATTTGGCATCTGATGGGATCTTGGAGGGAAGAGAGAACGTATATGTGAGAATTGTCTTCACCGTAAAATGCTTGAGCAAAACACGCGCTTCATCGTAGAACAATTCGTTAAAAAAAAGTTTTTATATTTCTTTGTTAGCCGAAAATTGTATAAAAATTACATTAAAAAACACTGAAACCCGCCATTATTATTAAAAAAAATACATGAAACGTAAATAACGGATAGAATTGACCCGGATTTTTGATTTGTTGAAATTTAGAAATTTGATGGGAACGTATTAAATAGACAGTTTAAAAATTGCTTTATTGTTTGATTTATACACCCATACAGGATGTAACTTTTCTCTTGTTTATTGTTCTGTTCAAACTCTTTGGATTGTTTTTTCCATTATAGTTTATCTTTTTTTTCGGTTTGCCTTTTAATCCCATTTCGACCGAGAGCTTCCCGGTTGCATATTTCGGAATGCCATTATTCAGAGCCATCACGATGGGGGTTTTTTTCTCCTGTTTCAGGTTTTGATTAAGAAAGAGTGGTTGGAGCTATCACGATGGTTCTTTTTTTCTCCTGTTTCAGGTCTTGATTGAGAAAGAGTGGTTGTCCTTTGGACATAAGTTTAGTGACAGATGCGGACATATACAAGGGGATACCAAAGAGATTTCGCCCATCTTCACCCAGTTTTTTGGTAAGCATCAAAAAATTCTCCCTTTAAGGGATATACACCCATAGCCCAAAATAAGCACCCACTTCATTGATTTATATAAATTTAATCCAACTTTTTAGAATGTATGGTATTATTCAAAAATATGTATGATAATAATGCGTATTTTGTTAATATGTTTGAATTATTTAGTATTTTACTAAATGCTGGTGAAGTAAAATGGAAATTTCAGTCCTCATGACAAGGAGGACCAACGAGGGTATTTATTCATTTTTAAATAATGGATCGCAGATTGGTCAATTAGTTAAGTGATCGCGGACAAAAGTCACTCAGGCGAGGTCAATTGACCTAAAAGTCTGAGCGTTAACTTTCGCCCGCCTAGTGGATGAAGCGTTGCATTTTCACCCCTCATAGGTATCGGGTTCGAATCCAGGCCCTCTGGGAGCTGCCGCCGTCTCTTCATCTATTCTTCACACATGCAACACATTGCTCTTACCTCCTAGAACCTGCCGAAGGAGTTTTCATATCCACATTTCCCTACCGCTCTTTTTGTGGATGGGCCCCTGGTGCCTTCGGTGTTGCCATCGATTGTCATTCTGATCTTAATGTGATTTTAATTATCGGTTCGCAGCTCTCGTCCTTGATTGGAAGGGGCCACAGGGCTCAATTAACCCACTGCCCTGACTCTGGGGCATAAGAATTGTGGGTGGGCACTATCAGAGGAAGGGAAGGGTGGAGTGAGACAAAAAGTGGGGAGTGTAAAGTTGTAAACTCCTGCGTACGTTTAACGACGGCACAAGATGAACGATGTGAGACTGCTGTGGAGTGGTCGTCAGGAGAGACGACACAAAGTTTCACGACGCCAGATTAAGAGGGACAATGACGTGCAAAAATGATGAGTGAGGATAATCGTTGTTTATGTGGCACAAAGGGCTTAGTCATTTGATGCGGCGCTCCCTATCTTCAGGATAAAGGGACGATACGGACCTTTGATGAGATGGTGAGGGAATGAGTGCAAACGAGAGCGCCAGGCAAGAGCAAAGGACGACTGTGGCAGAGAGACAGCGGGAGATTAACGGGCAGAAACTTCTCAGTAAAGAGAGTGTAGCTGGCCGGATCGTGACTGCTGTAGTGATTTCCAAGTATAACAAAGATGTAGAACCCATTAAAAATAACTCAAAAACCTTCACCCCAAAATGACCTCAATTACTTACAAGTGAGAATCCCATAAGTGAAAACATTGAACTCTCCTTTTCTCATACGTCGATTTACAGATTGTGTGTGGCAGTTGATGCAGATTTTGCCTTGCGCCTTTGAGTTCAACGAACGATTTTTGTTGGTGCTTCACGACCATGTTTTTTCTGCCCAATTTGGCACCTTCATTGGCAATTGCCAAAAAGACAGGATTGATCTAAGGTGAGATGGGACGTCAGCGTTGCGATTTTGTTCTCTTGTGACGGAAAGGAAAGGTCGTTATCATTAAGAGGTAAAGGTGATGAT
Source organism: Ceratothoa steindachneri (assembly GCA_963969495.1). Classification (NCBI taxonomy): domain Eukaryota; kingdom Metazoa; phylum Arthropoda; class Malacostraca; order Isopoda; family Cymothoidae; genus Ceratothoa; species Ceratothoa steindachneri. The sequence continues at coordinate 32,632,161 of OZ018335.1, forward strand.
GACGATGTGAAGTGAACAAGACAATATTTGGAATGGCAAAAGTTTTTAAATACAAAAACTAGAACCGACCTGTTTGCTTAAAAGCGGGTTTTATAAGGGAACTTAAAGAACCCTTTCGATTATCGTTATTTTATACAGGCTTTAGTGTAACCACTTCCAGAGACTGTTCCTTGCCACGTCCCATCTCTTATTAATCTTCTGCAATTTTTCATTCAACCACATCACAGGGGTATTTGTCTCCGTTGTGGGTCGGAGGGTAATATTCCAGAGTAGTAGCTACCTGAGTATGTGCATACCTTCCCCACACTACCACTTTTTCGTTTCCTTTAGGACCTTCCTTTTCGAAAATCTGGTCTGGTTACCTCCTCCCCCGAGTTTTTTAAAGATATTGTTAAATGAATGTAATAAATATTTTCTTCCCCGATGAATAAACATATACGTAGGTGAGTCAAAAAGTTCTCAGACAAATGGCATAAAATTTTTATTTGTAATAATACTGTAATCATTTTTCTACATAAGCTCCATTAACATCTATACACTTTCTTAATCTATGAATCCAACGGTAAAGACCATCTTTGTAGAATTCACGGGGTTGTCTCTGGCACCAAGTAATGACCTGCTTTTTTGCTTCATCTAATGATTGAAACCGGGTTCCTTTTAGGTGTCCCTTTAAATTTGGTTAGGTTAGGTTAGGTTAGGTTAGGTTAGGTTAGGTTAGGTTAGGTTAGGTTAGGTTAGGTTAGGTTAGGTTACCTAACCTAACCAAATTTAAAGGGACACCTAAAAGGAACCCGGTTTCAATCATTAGATGAAGCAAAAAAGCAGGTCATTACTTGGTGCCAGAGACAACCCCGTGAATTCTACAAAGATGGTCTTTACCGTTGGATTCATAGATTAAGAAAGTGTATAGATGTTAATGGAGCTTATGTAGAAAAATGATTACAGTATTATTACAAATAAAAATTTTATGCCATTTATCTGAGAACTTTTTGACTCCCCCTCGTACATGACCTCGTAGGATTCCAGAGGTTTCACTTACTTTTTCGATAATAAAACATGACAAAAGCTCAAATGTCTAATTTTTCTACCGTGGCAAACACGTTCTTTCAGCATAAAAAAATTACATAAATACACATGGATTAAGTAAAGAGATAACCATTATAAGAGCATGGTTAATCTGCTACTGGTGAAAGAAAATATGCCTATGGACGCGTTTTATGTGAAAGATGGGAGATGTATTAATATCTGACTATCTGGCTAAATGATCGCGCTCTGTGTGTGTAAATTGCTTACTGTGTGAATGAGAAGAGAAAAAGGAAGGGTGAGTCAAAATTGAAAGGCTGTTGAATCAGTGAGAGAAGGAACATGGGTTTGGTGATTCTATCGTAAGGCGAACATTACCTGGGATGGGAATAATAGTGTGTTAGTACCATTATATAGGGGATGACTCTAGTGTTGTAGTTAAGGTGTAGGGAAAATGGTGGTGTTGCATTGCTCCCCAAAAGCTGATAACCTCTGCTACCTCCAACCGCTTGACATACCTTACCTTATGGGGGTATAAGTTACCAATTTATAGCGAGGTAACCAGTTTATAGCGGTGGAAGATGAATGAATTACCTAACTCCAAAGATAATTCTTCAAAGGTATTCTTATTGTTGGCTGGGCTTAGTGTAGGTTTATGGATAATTGAGGTAAAGAAGGACTTTGAGAAAAGACGTAGCAAAAATATACTTTTATTCTAATAAAGGCCTATTAAAGAGAGAATCGGCACGTCAATAAGTACTTTGTGGGCTATGAGCAGGTTTTCTTATTCAATGCGAAGTATTGAATTCTAGAGCGACAAGACTTAGGCGAATTAAAGGGGGTTCTGTAACGCTAATATGGGAATTCTTAATGACAATGACTTAATTCTTACTATAATCCTTAATAATTAATGCTTCTCATTGCTCGCCTATATATACCGTTTTATCCTCTAGGGGGCGTAGCCTAGACTCGTCCAAAGGACGAGCCTCCATCATCGAGCTCCTAAGTTTCCATCCCTAAGGCGGGGCTACCGCACAGCTGTGTATGTTTGATTTACTTACATATCCCAATAGTTTTATCTCTATTGCTTGTCACACATACATGTTACGATTTCCTTTGGTCAAAGTTTTGTATTTGCCCAGCTGCTATGTAGACTCCCGTCTTCTGATAATTCTATCCCGAGACACGAATTTTGTTTATTCGTTTGTTGACTTGGGTATCTTGACCTTTTGTCATTTTCTCGAGTTAGCTCTTTTTGTATTTCCAGCGCGTTAAGATTTAATGAGACTACCGCGCGTCCATTTTGTGGAGATTCTTACTGGGCCTATTGAATCCTGCAATTTGGTGCCACCAACCTACCTATTACATAACACGTTCCCTACAACCTTACCGATGTGCCACATCCACCTGGACTTCGGCGACCATGGAGCGCCACCTGACGTTAGCTGCAACAACTCTGCCGGCTTAAGATGTCCCCCTGCCACTCTCGTCACACCATCCATAAATTGCTCTCTCTGTCGTCCTTTGCTCTTCCTCTTTCCACCATTCCTGTCAGCACCACGATTTCCATCTCATTCCTCCTCATCAAATCTCATTTGTCTTATTGTTTTCATCATTTCCCTCTCCAATCCCACCTGCCTTAGCACGTCCACATTAGTTCGTCTTGCTGTCCATGGTATCTTCAGAATTCTCCTGCTCACCGTCCAATTCTCACACCCATACAACAATGTTGACCACACAAAAGTTTTTCCTGCTCGCTTCTAATTCCCGTAAACAACTTTCTATTTGCAAATATTCCTTCATTCATGTAATTGCATTATTTGCAATGTCAATTCTCGTTCTACTTTCCTTTTTACATCTGCAGTCTTCTGTTATCAAACTCCCTAGATACGAACCGCATGGGGTATTAAGTGAGAAAGCCTTTGATCTCTGCAGCCTGTGTTGTAGTCTCCGCCAACGTCGCCGCAATTAAGTGATTAGGCGTGTAAGAAAGATAATTGAGAGAATGACATGAGATAAAGGTATGATTTTAGAGAGGGTAAGGATGTATGTGGATCCTGTGTGCGCAGTCAAACCGCTGACTGAGTAAGCTAGGGATAATAGATGTAAAGTGGTTGGTCTGAAAAGTTAGGTTTGCAGTAAGGCGTTCGTTTGGTGAAAGACTGCCGGAGCGAGTGGTTTGATTTATATTAGGCAAGGGTGTAATGTCACTATCATTGTTTAATATATAGGTATTTATGGAGGGAGTTTTGTGAGAAGTACAAGTGGGAATGGGAGGGAGAGAAAGAGTTGTAAGATTGGTGAGGAGTGAATTTATTCTAGGTACCTCAGTGTATGCGGGGGGTAGTGGCTGAGAGTGAATAGGATTTTAAAATGCTGATTGAAACGTTTGGCAATGTTCAGGGGTTGGACAAAATAATAGAAACACCAGTCTTTTTACTGTCATATCTACCTCTGCCAACAGTATTGGATGGAAGTAATGTGATCACCTGTATATGATTGTCTACCAGATATCTAAAAAAAGGTTATTGACGAATTTCGCTGAAATTTTACGGAGGGTTGGGACTTTAGCCCAAAAAGAGTTGATTAGATTTAGGGGCGGATCTAGATCCGGATTCCGGACATTTGTTTATTTTCTTTGATGACATAGCGAGATGGTGCATTTTCTGACATTTTGCCACTATCGTAAAAAAATAATGAGGTCAAATTGAAAATACCCTGGGATGGGCAACTTATGACTTTCTACCAGCCTAACAATTTGATCCGGATCTATGAGATGAAAATGTAAGAGGAGGCAATCTTTACCGATTCACAATTCAGTAATGGAGAGGTAGAAACATCGAACTGCCACCACTGTGTATCTGAGATAATGTCATTTTAAGATGGTTTAAACAGTTTTTCTCTATCTGTTAAAGGTTGTGATAGAACGGTCTGAGGCCGCTTTAATTCAGCCTCTATCACATCTTAAAACACATGCTTACCCACGTGTATCCTGCGAGAGGAATCAGAATCGCGTTATCGCCATCATAGCCAATCAATGTTTAATCAAGGACGTTCACTTCCCCGTTTCGCCTCCATACGTCGATCTCGCCAGATTGAATTAGGCTTATGGGCAGATAAGGAATTTTCCCAGGCGCCACCGGGACATTCCCCCGAAGTCCCCTACTCAATTATCCCCTACGCCATGGAGATGGCTCCGGCTATTTATACCATAGCTTTTCCCAATTGAAGCAGATCCAGATTATCTTCGCGAGGCATCAAGCCGATCCGATCTTCCTTGTGCACCTAGGAACTCTGCCGAGAAACCCCTTATTGTCCAGAAGAGGACAATATCCCCTGAGTGCCAAGGTTCGTGCCCTTCGAGACGCCAAGTCAACAAGGCCCCCCCTGTTGTTCAGAAAGAGAACAACGTTAGAACAGCCATTGTTCTTTGAGCCCGTTTGACAAGAAACGGTTCTCTCCCCCCCTGTTGTTCAGAAAGAGAACAACGTTAAAACAGCTATTGTTCTTCAAGCCCGTTCGTCAAGAAACGGTTCTCGTTCTCAAGACATCACGTCCGGATAATTTAATTCCACCCTTTTTAACGTTCTTCAAGAGAACGCTTGGTTTCAACAATAATCTCCATTGTGTATCTAGAACATCTCCGATTTGCTGTCACAAGGATCGCTCGTACTTCCGAGCCCCACTTCGCTCTCACTCCTCGAAGACAGTCCTTCCCCCTCGTTAAGGACAACCCCCCGAAGAACCCTTCTGCTGGAAATCGCCAGTTGGACCGAAGATTCCTTCGCATCGTCTTCCTCTGCACAATAACTTTGTAATTGCGTAAGCTGAGCATTACCTTTAATCATTTATCCTTTTGTCAACGCAACCCTGTGCTTTAAATGGTTTAGCGAACCATTCCCCCCCTTTTTTGTTGTTTGTTTATCGTTTTAAATCTCTCCAAATCTTAATCCTCAGATTAGTCAGATATTCCCATGACCCTTTTCATTCACACGTTTCTCCCAGTTTTAATCCCCGTTTATGTAAACATTTTTTGTGTGTGTTTTTGATAGTTTAATTAATAAAACTATTTTATTAATGGTATCCATATTATTTATCCTTGTGCCCCGTTCAACTTCTTAAGCATATTGAAGATAAATAAGCCTCTCCAGGCCCCCCTTCCCTTTTTGAACTAACCTCGGTCAACCAGATTACCACGCACTCGAAATATAGAATTATTCCCTTAACGAATAGTTATATATGGTATATCGTCTGGAGCCTATTCTACGACAAAGGTAAAAAGATATATTTAGACGAATACGAGGTTTGGATCTGCCATTAAGATGATAATACCTCCCTCTGGATCTCTAGAATTATTAACGACTGCCTCAGAGAGCAGGATTGTTGTTGTTTGTTGTTAATAATTCTCCAGAGACAGATGACCTTTGCTCGCTCCAACCACTTGAGAGATTTAAGGAAGAAAGCTTTGATCTTACAGTGTACCACATTTAAGTGTGGCCCTGCTTTCTATGAGGCTGTCCTGAGAGACCAGGTTAGGGCGGAGTTTTATAGCCACTCCCTGTGCTAGCGGTCAATGCCACAATTATGAATTTGAAGTTCTATTGCAACTTAACCTCACCTAGAATACTCCAAGGATTCCATCCAAGTGGGTTGGTGGCGCCATATCCACTTGGGAATGACTGATCACCCTTCAACCTTTTTCTCTTAACCTCAAGGTGACTATAGTTTTAAAAACACAGCCTTGCCTGCTGGGCGGTCACATGCATTGTCCTCCACAATTGCCAGGTCTTAACATTATCGAACATCTGTAGTTTGTATTGGAGCAAGAGGTGGAGAAGAGCTTTATTCATCCAGAAGGAACTGAAACAGTTTTTGATTCAAGAATGGTTCAAAATTACGATAACCTCTGTCCAAGAAACTATACCGAGTCAATTTCTCGATACATTCCCGCAATTAGTGATGTCCAAAAGAGGACCAACTCATATAAATAATAAAATTGCCTTTAACAATGCGTTTTCTTTATTTTATCCACCCTCGTCGGGCAATTGTGTTTGGAGGTGAAGATGGGGTAGTTTGTGATATTCAAATCTCTGAGGTTGTGGCCCTTAACAAGTGCAGTGTTTAAAGTATCTACATAGTACAGGGGTGGCGAACCTTTTTTATGATGTATGTTCAAATTGGGTAAATATATTTATTAAACAACTACTGTGTGCCGCCACTCATTATGTAAGAAGTATTGTTTACAAGTGTTTCCTTGATGTAAAAATTTACGGCCATATTTACCCAATTAATAATTATAATTGACTTGGTAATACTTAATACAAAGTATAAATTAATTGAATTTCAGAACTTAAATGGAATTCACTTTCACTTGCAAGACGTTGCAAAAGTTAAAGCGACAAAGTGGAACTTCATAATTTATATTTAACTGGTGTACGTTAGTAGTTCTAATTGCTTATCGTGTTTGTCTTACTTTCATTGGTGCAATTCGCCATGATAAAACCTTTTTTCATTAAGGTATAATTCTTCGCCTTCATTATGACTTCTAGATTCCAATTCCTCCAAGCTGCCATGGTGACTGAGACTGTTGATGTGAAAGAGATTGTGAAAGAGACCTTTGGTGTTAAAGAAGTTTTGACTGATACTGTTGATGTGTGAAAGAGGTTTTGACTAAACTGTTGGTATGGAAGAGGTTGTGACAGACTGTTGGTGTGGAAGATTTTATGACTGAGACTGTTGGTGTGAAAGAGGAACTAACTGAGACTTCTGAGGTAGGATGTGCACATACGAAGAACGGTTGGAACCAGTCTGGCAAATATGCGTTAATTAATTGCGCCACCTGTCCTTTTTCAATCATGAACAAGGTCCTTCGAACGCATAATGAAATGCACATAAAGATCATAATGACAATCGCTGGCAAGACCAGATATTTTAAGAACATAGTGGGATGCCGAAAGAAAGGATCCAGAAACATTACCGTTAATGGTATAGGGGGGCAGTGGCAGATGGGTCGAGTAAGAAGTACAGAGTATCACTTGAAAAACTTGGAGAAATCTGTTATGGCAGACGTATTCTGAGACCATAAAATGTAGGAAAGGGAATGGTACGGGTGGTTCTCCCATTCTCCTTTATCATCCCATGGCGTTGATTCATGCTTTCAAACATTGAGGTTTATGATGATAATATCAATTACGTTGCCATGCTCGTCACCTCTGTATGACCCTCTATTTTATGTCCAGGTTGTCTGAACGAACATATTCATTCTGGGGCTACGCCCGAAACCACATGTCCGAGTACCGCAATCCGCTCTACCGCAAAGATTCCACCCCGGATGTGTTGAAGCCGAATCTTCTGCCGCAGAATATTAAGTGAGTGAACCCTGTGTTTTGAGTGAGTCAACGGATCTACAAAAATCAGGGTCTCCCCACAATGAGCGAAGTCCATTGTATTAAGATAAAAAAATCGTCTTCATTTGTATACTCGATGATGATGATGGAGGTATACAAAGAAAATGTCATGAATTAAGTGAAGAACATTAGGAAATTATATAGTGCCGATAGCAAGAAATTCTTCCCATATGTCACTCTTTAACAATCTTTTATATTTCTCCCTTTGCACCATCATCATCATCATAACCACATTAACACACATATGTGTATGTAGACATGCGTGAGATGTTACCTCTGCCGACCGGACTGTGGGTGGACTGTGTACATTTCGGCTAAAATGTGCAAGGGTGGGTATGATGTGAATATAGATTAGATTGTATCTAGTGTTGGTTACAGAGATTCTGAAGTGTATGTTAGTCAGGCGAATTTGGTATTTGTAGATGTTTAGTTTCGAATGGTTACCGCATCGGAACCGTCAGGATGACCCATATGCGACGTGGCAGGGTTGTTTCCTCTAGGTCAGTACCTGGTCAAATGGCGTTTAGGATAGGGTTTCGTCCTTGTAATTAGAGAAATTTCTGTGTTTGGGTGGGTTGTGCTTGATGAGGCTGTGGTTTCTGGGTGGTAGGATGCCTTAGAGTAGCTCACTTGTCATATAATACTCTTGGAGTCGTGAACATGATTCGGGGGTTAAGATTTTTTCTTATAATGACAAGGTTGTCTTGGGTTTCGTGTGGTGTTTAGAAACTATGCAGGTCGATTTGTTGTTTCTGAGACTGACTTATTGTACCCTTTCGTCAACGCCTTAGGATAGAGAACCCAGCAGGGGGTGCCCTGTGTGGCCTTCTGCACTTGTTACCTGAAGGAGCTGCACATCCTCTAGGGCTGAGTGCAGGTTAGAGAAGCCCTGTCACTAGGTTGACATGAACTGTGATGGGGCCTGGGAAAGTTGTTGGTGCACTTCTTCCTCGTTCTCTTTCAGCGTCTATCTACTTGCACTTGGTACCAGGAGGAACTGTTCCCACTTGGACAGAGTACAAACTAGAGATTCCCCGCCACTGGATTGAATAGAACTCCGATAAGGCCGGGGTAAGTTGCTGGTGTGCTTCCTTCTAGCTCCCTCTCAGCATTCCTTTTTCTCTCCGACTATCCCATCAACCCGCTGTCTGGGCTTAAGGACCTGACCAGCTACCCCATTCCGTGTCAGAAGACAGGCTTTAGAACCTCTGCAGTTTGCAAGAGACCAGGCGTTGAGGAAACCTGGGCGTTGGGGCGCGAATAATGGGAATATCGTTTTTGTCGCAATAACCAATTCCCTGCGTCATGCAATGGGCTGACCACCTCCCTGTGGCCGTCCTCTGGTGAATAAGGCTGTACTGCTTGTGACGGGCAGGATTTACTGCCTTGTTGGCGGAAAGGCCAACAAAGTCTGGTCTGCGGCAACACATTTTCAAATCCTGGCCATCCCTGTCGAGGAAATCCTCCGATACGTCGATGGCTTCAAGTCATTTTCCTTCGCCTCCGATGAGGGCACACTCGCTGGACGCAGCGCCATTTGATGAAGCGCTTCCCTGCACCTTAGTGTGACGACAGCTTTGTCTCCCAGGATGTCCAAATCATTCTTGTTGAATGCGCCCTTACGTAGACCTACCCTCCGGTCCCGCGATGGCTTCAGAGTGTCTTCTGTCGTCTCCTCTTTGGGGCACACTCGTGAGACGCACCGGCATTTGATGAAGCTCTCCACCGAACCATACGGAGAAGAATGCTTCCTCTACCATACTCTGCGCCATCTTCGCCACATTATGGTTGAATGTCTTGGTCTGTTTGAGCTTTATGCGTGGTACACTTCCCGATACTGTGACGAGCGGGATCGCTACCGCTTGTCCCTCATGCAGAGATCGCGCTTCTGCACACTGGACTGTGGTGTGATTGAGTTTTTATAGAAGGCGAGCCTCTTCCATACACTATATTTTTAAAAGAAATTGCTTTGAATTCGTATTTAAATTACTGGTTGCACTTTAGGGTCTCGTAGTGATTCGTCCGTCCCCAAGAGCACCTGAGCATGGCTATCTTTTCTGTTGATTACGGTATTGTCTTTTTTGTTTTTGTTTCTCTTCTTATTGTTATTTTCTTTATATTTTATTTTAGATTAGCCAGAATGGCTTATTTTTGTGTTTTATGCGAATAGGCCCATATAATCTTCCCCTTCAGATGACACCGGTGCATTTAACAAATTCCAATCGTATACGACTCCTCGCTTGCTCAAGTGTGCGCCCAGATTCTAGTCGAATCCCATATTTAGACGAGGACACTGATTTGAAAGCACAGTTTTTTGGGGAATGATAAATGGTTAATTAAGATTACAATTAGGGCGTTAACCGGTTGTTTAAAATCCTACCTACGATGGGAGCTCAGGAACTCATTCGATTCTGTTTTCTCTTGTGCATTACGATCAAGAAAAGAGTTAGTAATTAAATTAAATGAGTTTTTAATGTTTCCTGACCAGGCCTTCCACTCAGTATAGTTTCTCATATGAGCAAAAATAAAAAGGGCAGTTCAACAGAAAAAATATTCTGGAGACTACTTTCCGAAACCAGTTTCCAAAATAAACTTTTTTCGTTGAACTGAGTCTTCTTCTTTTTTTGCGACTTCCTGACCAGGTTTTGGAGAGGGATGTACAATCGGTTCGAAAATGGGGTTCATCCGAGAGAACCTGTTGGAGACATTCTGGCCGCGACCTTGGAACATTCTATCTCTTTAGAAGACCATGCAGAATTCTTGAACAAAGTAAGAATCCTTCCGTATTTCAACACATCTTTTCATTTCCACTATCCGGGTTTGACAGAATGTATAATATCTTGTTTGTTTCCATTGTGAATGTTCTTTTCTGATAAAGAAGAGGCGTCCAGAAAGGGCCAAGGTAGGCGAGAGTTGGTTTCAAATATCACCCTCTTCATTTTGAAGACAGACTTTAAACTTCTAGTTGCATGCATGCATAGGACACAAAGTTCATTTAATTAAGAAAACAAGTTTATACTCCCCATATGCGTAAATCAGAGATTCTTATACATAACTTTGATGCCCCAAACGATGGCATGCTTCATTATAGCAGAATGAAAACTGTTGGAGAACGAGAAAGGTAGGAAACAAGAGGCAAGGCGAGGTTGGCTAGTCCGCCAACCACAGCCAAAGTCATTCAAAGAATTTATGGCGTTATTATACTTTGGAGCTGTCTCCCAGGCTGCTGACGACGTTTAAGTTAAGGCGTAGTCGGCTTTATTCGCCTTCAATAACTCGGGGGAGACATTACATTGAAAGTGATAGTCCCTACCGCAGTTACTTTAGCAAATATAACTGTTAGTTTTTGAGGGGGTTTATGTGTAGGGATCCCCATGTTGTTTCAATTGTTTTACCTATTTCCTCTCGGTTTCTTAATTGGTAAATGTTAAACGTTCAGTTGTTTTCTATAAATTTCCAGAGAATTGCTTGGCTAAAAGAAGAGATTAAGAGGAGGAAAGAAAGCAACGCAGACAACAAAACGCACGAGAGTGGACTCGACAACAGACTTATCAACGATAAAATATTGCAGGTGACAAATTTATGTCCTTTCCTTTCATTTAGGCTAAAAATGCACTTTTGAGCGCATTTTTTTCAGTTTTTAATGCAAATTTGGAGATACTCTCATCCATTCCAGATGTTTAATGCTGCGCGATTCAATATAGAATTTCTTGATACCCCTAGTCTTTTTATGGGTCTTGATACCCCTAGCCTTTTTATGGGTCCTTGGACGCCTAGTCATTTTATGGGTCTTGGTAACTCTAGTCTTCCTATGAGTCTTGAAACCCCTACCCAGCCTGATTTTGGGTGGGAGGTGGTCGTTGACCTGCATGGTAGTAATCACTTTCCCATTCAAATATCATTTTCTGGGCCACTACCGCCCAAGAGCCCGCCCCGGTGGTGCTTGGCGCGGGCGCGGTGGTCCTCATATCAGAAAATGACAGATTTTTCTGCCCCAGTGGAGGAGTTTAAGTCCTTGGATGAGGCCGTTGATTTCTTCTTCAATCTCATTGCCGTGAGCCTAACTACTATTCCGAGAACATCTGGCCGTTTCCCATGCTGACCGCTTCCGTGGTTGTCGGCCGAGTGTGAGATGCCTCTCAGACAAGCGATATAACTACACGTTCTATAAGCGCCGCCCGAACGATTTCACCATCTGTTAATTTCGTAGAGTTAGATCTAGGTTACGGTATCTTTCGAAGCACGCCCGCTGCTCTTCCTGGTGAGCATACTTGTAGTCACCTAACCGAAACACCCATCTTGCATAGGTGCAGAAGCGAGTCGAAAGGATTCGGGGCAAGTTCTCGCAGGACCACCTTCTCGTTCTCCAGGAGAACGGTACCGCAATCTCCGAGCGCGCGTCCGTGGCGGAGTCTTTTGCGACTGCTTTCTCCATATTCTTTAGCCGAGAGGCTCCTCCGCTAGCATTCAACGCATGTCGTGATGGTCTCTGAGGGCCGCCGACTGGAAACTATCTCTAGAGGCGGAGAACCCTTCAACGACAGGTTTTAAACGGACTAAGCCGTGGCGTAATGGCTAGAGCATTGGCGTTTAAATCTCAACGAAAGGTTTACGTTGAGCGAGTGACGTTCCGCTCTCCCTTCATGCTGGGCACCGCCCCTGATCCGGGCGATGTCCCGTATGCCATGATTTGACACCTAGGTGAGCCAGGCAGAGCATTTCTGTTGGATCTGGACAGAAGGTACCCTCCCAGACTCCTTGAGAATGGCTGCAGTGCTCACTTTTCGCAAAACGGTCAGTTTCAGCTCAATTTTCTAACCTCCTGCGTGTGCAAGTTGATGGAAAAAATGATAAATATTTCATTACCCTTTTCCCTCGACAACGGAGGCTACCTGTCTTCCGCAAGTTCCACTCCACCTCAAATGCCCTGCTCCGACTGGAAAATGTCGTCTGCGAGGCCTTCCTTCGTAGACAGCACTACGCCACTATGTTTTTCGATCTGGCAAAGGCCTATGACACCGCATGGCGATACGGTGGTATGTGGTGTGGCTAGGGGACGCCTCCCAATTTTTAGCCTTGAATTTCTGCAAGATCGTCGATTCTGCGTCCGGGTGAGGGGAGTCCTCACTGACCCTACGGGGTAAGAATAACGCGTTCCGCAGGGAACTGGTCTCAGTGTCGCACCTTTTGTCCTGGGCACCAATGGTATCCCTTCGATACTGCCGGGAGATGTTTTCGCTACGCCCTACGTGGACGACCATTCGATCTCTTTAGGTGCGGCCCAGATGTCGACTCCAACAGGTATTTAACCGCATCTCTCGCTATGCCGAAAAGCACAGATTTAGGATTTCCTTGGCTAAGACGTAAGTTACTGCATTTCTACCACCATCCACGGTTCCACCCCGACCATGACTTTTTCCTAAGCGGGGTTCGCCTGGAAGTAGTGGATTCGCACCTTTTCCTTCGTCTTATTTTCGACCGACGCCTCATCTCGGTGGCCCATATTTACAGCCTATTTTCGGTCTCTTGAATCTGCGCCATGCACATTCTTCGTTCCGTGACTTTCAGGACTTTGGGTCTTCATAGTTCCTTCGCTTTGCTATTTTATTGATCCTTTGTTCGCTGAGAGCTCGACTATGGATTCGTGTTTTACGCAGTCCATTATGCGCTTGTACGCGTGAGCCTGGCGCCTCCCTCAGTCACCAACGGCTCTCACTGCATCCGCAGCCGATCTCGATGGTGTTTATGCCGCCAAAAGATGCCAGTCATAACCAGGACTAAGAAACTCCTTCAAGATCTAGGTGTAACTCTCGTCCCGGTGGCACCTCTGGTTCTCCCCAGAACTCCCCCCTAGCGAGTACCAACTCTGACTACCTGTCTCCACGCCTCTGCTCCCAAATCCTCTACAGTGACAGGAGTATTCCTTCGACCTTTTTGCAGCACTCTTCTTTCTTGTTTGCTAGACCTAAGTTTCTTTCAGCACAGAATCTTACCCCTTTCTCTTCGTTTTCATTGTTCCAATAAACGCTCCAGTTATCCTCCTCTCATTCCGTTACCTATTTGTTTATTTATATCTTGTACAGCCACCAAACGATAAACATTCCCTATTTTACCCACCATTCTTCCCAAGTCATTCCTGAACCTCTTAGCTTCACTTCTATCATTACAGGTCCCATACACTACAACCACGCATAATTTCGCCCTTGCAAATCTCAACTTCACCCACATGATTCTTAAGCTCACCCATTCATATTCTACCATTTCATCATTGCTATTCATCAATCAAAACACTGCCACACCCTCTTTACTCCCACCACCCTGATTGTACCACTCATCCCACAAAAACTCTTCATTCCGTCATGTTCGTCTCACATAGAGCAAACATCTCCCTGCTTCACATTTACACCCCACCTTCCCTAAACCCACTCAATTCACACATTAACACGGATTAATCAGCCTGATAAGGTTTCATTCCCGCCCATTGCCGTCATTCCGTGTCACGCAGGGATAACCCTTTCGGGCGCTCCTGGTTTTCCCAGACAAACGGCCCCCTATCCAGATTTAGCCGCCTTTCACGATGGCTTAAGGGCGGTGGGTATTTTTCCTGTCCCATATACTGGCAAAAAGAACCCTGACCCCGCACACCATTTCTGATATTTTATAAACTTGTCAACAGTTACGTTTTCGCTCTCGACATTGCTTTCGTTATTCCCTTCTTCGCACACCTGCATCTCTCTTTATCACTTCTTTTACGTTTTTTTTCTCTCATACATATTTTTCACCAATGGTTTCTTCCCTATTTTTTTTTCTTAAACTTCTGCAGCCTCTCATTTTTCCCTATTATCCCTACACTTATCTAAGCGGCCTTACTCTTTATCTTACTCCTCCTGTTCCCGTCAGCGTCCTCGAATACCCACCATTTAGCGCTCTTTGCCAATAGCTTACCTTTTTTCTCTTAGATTCCGAGTGTGAATCAGTTTTCTCTTGTTCTTCCTCAGAATGGAGACATCTTCAAATCAGGAGTGACTTCGGGAGTGATGAACATGCGACAAGTCGAAGAATCCCTGGTTTCAGCAGGTGCTCTCCCTATCACTCCCATCAACCAACTCTCCCCGACTCTAGACAAACCAAGCCTCACAGAAACTTCTCCCGAGAAACTTACCATCGAAATTAAAGATGTAGATACCTACCCGATGAATGGTTTAATGGTAACTAAGGTTTTAATATTTTTACAGGGAATCAATTTACCATAAAAATGGATTAAGAATAACAAAAACTTAAACTTTCGAACGTTGCTGCTATAATTGAAATTATTTAAGGCTACGGAATGGGCAATTGGAAACAATACTTTTCAGTTGAGCGACCATTAGTTTGGTTAGTCGCCAAATTGAGTCCCGATTTGGGTCGAATTTGAGGCCGCTGCTGTTAATGTGGTGAAACCCAGACATATTGGAGTGAGAAATTCCAGTAAAAACCACTATATAGCCACCAAGATGATCGGCTATCTTGGATTGGATAGGTCCAGTGAAAACCACCAGGTGGTCACAACTATGTGCCGTCATTCGTCTACGAGTGGTGAGTTTGTGTTAGCACAGCATGGTTCTGCATTTTCTAAGTGAAAACACCTGCTGATATGGCTTCCACTAATTTTAAAAAAAAGTGTTCAACGAAGATAGAATGGATCGTGAGGAATGGAAAAAATACTAAGAATTATGGCTTTCGGCTAACAGATCTGTTGTGGATGGCAAGACGAAAAATTGGGCGGCCTATAAGCTAGGTTTGATCGTAGCTTTTAATAGCTACGGGATGGCCTAGTCGGTAAGACACCTGCCTCATTTGATCTCAGCGACGTCGGAGTCAATTAGTTTTATTAATTTTCATATATATATGAAAAAGTATAGTAGTCTTAAAACTATGCCCATGACTATGAACGTTTAATTTGTTTTAATTAAATTTCGAAAATAAATTAACTTTTTCACGATCTTCTTATATGGTGTGGAGTAAAATGTGAACGAGGCAAGATCGATAATGTTCTTTGCTGTTATAGATATGATCAATGAAAACACCGGCATGAATTCTGACTAGATGACATAAATGGATGTGAGGAAGAGGATATTTTTAGTGGCTTTGATACAAAAACAAAGTAAAACCATCGGGTCACTATAAAGTACAGGAAAAAAAAGTTGTGTACAAGTGTTGGTTTTCTTCTGACGGAAAATTAATCATCCTTGATTTTTAAATATTCGAGATGGGTTTTTTTTTTGTTCTTTGTGGTGGATGTGACTGCTATTGGATTGGAAGCTTCTAATTTCCACTTAATTTCAATGTTTTTATGGTGAATATTATGTGAACTCTTGAGCACCACTCTTATATAACTCCTTCGTTTTAATCCACAGAATCACCAAATCTCGCCCACGACACTTACAGCTATAGCCCCTCTCCTCTCCTCTCTCGCTCTCGATTGGAAATCATTTCGTCACATCAAGGAATGCTCCTGTTCCACTCCGTTCGACCACTTTAGCAGAAAGGTGAATAGCGCGATTTTACTCGACTCAAAAGATAGCCGGAAAATAGAGGAAGGGCACGTTCTTGGCTCTTCCTCCTATTGCCTTGTGTTCGAGAGAATGTTATTCCTTGTGTGCGGGAGAAAGAATGTTATTCTTTGTGTGCGGGAGAAAGAATGTTATTCCTTGTGTGCGGGAGAAAGAATGTTATTCCTTGTGTGCGGGAGAAAGAATGTTATTCCTTGTGTGCGGGAGAAAGAATGTTATTCCTTGTGTGCGGGAGAAAGAATGTTATTCCTTGTGTGCGGGAGAAAGAATGTTATTCCTTGTGTGCGGGAGAAAGAATGTTATTCCTTGTGTGCGGGAGAAAGAATGTTATTCCTTGTGTGCGGGAGAAAGAATGTTATTCCTTGTGTGAGAGAGAAAAAAATGTTATCTGCCCCCCAAAAGAGATAACTGAAAGTGACCGACTACAAAAGAGATTTGGAAACTTCCATTCCTTATCCTTAAGAAAGGAATAGTAGTAGTGGTTCACCAACCTACCTTTATCCAGGGGGATCCCGACCGGATAATGAAATAGACATAAAGGTCAGCATGACAATCACTGGTGAGCCCGAGGGCACCAGGGCCCGGTCCTCTTTGGGGAGGGGTGCCAGGAAGTGTTCTGTTTCTGACCCCAAACAGCGTTCAGGTGGAACCTTCGTCGCCCCGGGGCAGAGGGACCTGTTGAGCGTCAAAGGTATGTGGATATAGATACCCATCAGCAGGATTCCTTGGAACAATGTGTGTGTGTTGTGCTTCGAAGACGGGAGAGGAAAGAAAGCAGTGCTGTAATTGGCTATGTGTGAAGTGAGAGGTGTAAAATCTCCGCACCCGAAAACAGGGTGAGCACAGCGCGTCCATCAGTCGGTAGCCAGATATCTTTACGTGCGCTGACGTTTGTGTCCGGGATCGAACCCGGTACCGCCACGTTGGCAGAACAACGCCATATCCTCTCGGTTAGCAAGAGCTCTAAGAAGGGGGTGAAGTAATGTATTTTTGAGCCACGATGCTACAACTGAGATCTGGTCGTCCTCTCAGCACCACCTCTCCTTAACACTTGCGCTTGGAAAGGTTCTGGAAGGTTGCGCTCCCCCCCCTCCCTCCGCCCCGAGCCGTCCCATAGGCCTCAAGTGACCCCATTTTGAGATGAGTCGAGCGGTGTATTACTTCCCGCTCATATTCACTTCCCTTTCATTACTTTCTTTACGAACCACCTTTCCCAAATGTGGGGGCGAAGGCGCACTGTGGAGTTTTTGATTTTAAATTCTTCATACTTCATCAGACTTGAGGACTATATGACTTTTTGGAGGAGGCTAGCCTCCTCCACTTTGACTGTGGCAGGTCGCATGTTCATGCGCCGGGGGGAGGTGGGCCTACCCCCGACGCAGGAGCGCGCTTCCTTCTTGTTGCCTTTTTGCTTCGTTTTCTTTTTTCTTTTTTAGCCTTTGTCCTTTTTTATCTTTGTTATTTACATATTGTTGTTTGTTTTTTAATCTAGCCTAGTACTAGGCTGTGGCGCGAGTACAGCGACTTTTACCCATTTAGGCAGTCGCCAGACGGACTCCTAAAATTAAACCAAAAAAAAATCATACCTCATTATCAACCTCGAAAACATAAAGTAATTTTGCTACCCCACATTGCCCCACGCATGACTCTTCACCCCCCACCCACCCTATGCTTCCTTATATTTTGGGGGTATTTGATTTTGGTTTATTTGTTTTGTTTTGTGGGGTTTGGTTTGGGAATTTTGGAGTACCCGAGCACTCAGCTTAAATTTCAAATCCGGCGCCAGATGGGCAAATTAAATATAAAAATTCTAGATAGATCCTCTTTATCGTTGCTGGGGAGATGAGACCCGCTTTACAACGTACACAGTGCATTATTAGCTTTTACGTGCTTTCCTAGTCACTCCTTAGGTCGCCAGTGGATCTCAATTCATCCGCGGATAATTTCGACGGTGCCTATGCCCCCTTTAGGGCTTAGAACAAAGCAACTCCTTCAAGAGCTTGATGTAGCTCTCTGGCCAGTGGCGCCTATGGTTTCCCCCAGAACGCTACCCTAGAGTGTACCACCTCTGAATATTTACCACCACGCGTCTGTTCCCATCTATTTTACAGCACTGCACTGTTTCGTTAGAATTCCTTGGGGGACATGCCATGTCCCCCCAAGACCGGAGCTGTGCTAGCTTACCCAGCTGGCTCCAAATTCAAAAAAGGGGTCAGCTTTCCTGCCTTCTCGCTCTTTTGAAGCCGGCGGGGATCCTCCGGGTGCTTCGTCTGTCTTAACGGTCTAGATGGTTGCAATACACTAATCAGTATTGAAGATTACGCCTATTCCCAGTTCGGAAACCGGATGGTGGTGATATATAACGACTCAGGGTGCAGTAAGCGCCCTCGAGGCATTGTAATCTTCGTACGACCTTGTTTGCAGTATACGTTACCCCACGGCTATGCCCTGGAGTAACGTAGATATTCCAAGTATTGCAAAGACTTGGCGACCGGGCCAGCGTTTCGCTCTTCTCCACTACTACATGGCAGGAATTTGGTCGGCCCTCCAACCTCCATGCTGCATTGCAAAGAGGATAGGTGATGTGATTCGAAAGTTGAAGCAAACTTTTATTAATGCATCAATAATCTCTCTCTTCCGCCAACCAAGCTTAGCCGGAAATTTGATGTTTGTCTTGCTTCAACTTTTATGGACAATTTTTATGGAATCCATGGTATCACTGCGAGATCCAAATATAAAGTGCTGCCATGTCCTTCAAAATGAATCAAAGTATAGAAATTTATATCAATGTAATTAAAATTTTCAGTGGGTATCCAATTTTCTTGTAATATTCTACGTAGGTTTCCAATACCGGCCAACAGCGCCGCCCGCCGGAGTGATCACTCTTTAGAGTCGCCCTGTGCTGGATGGTTGGGTGTCCGGGCTGGGGATACGTGTGGGAAGGGGGTCAGTTCCAGCGTGGACAAACCTTCGCATCACGAGGCCTACTTTTTAAAACGAGCAGTCTCTTGGGGACGAGGAACCGCATCCATGTCGGCTAGCGTTCGGACCCTGCGCAGACCCAGTAGGCGATGGCTCTTGTCTCCTGGGGCCAAACAGAGAAAATTAATACGCATATAGGTGTAAATAAAAAAAAACTTCTGGCCCCCAGAGACATCATCTACTGGCTGTTGTGCTGCTGAAGAAAAGCAGATTTGAGCACCTGCTACTACTTCAGAAATCCAGAATGGGAAAGTTGGTAGCAGGACACCTGCTGGGTCCTCTACCTCATCATAAAACGGAGACACACTTATGATCACTAATATCCTGCAAAGCCCTCACATACAATGCAATACACGCTGCCATGAAGAAGTTTGGTACCGTAACGAGAATCAGAATCATCTATGAGAATAATGATACTACCAACAAATATTATGTGGTCTTCCCCACAAAGGAGGCCGGTAAGGTAGCCCTTGAACATGCAATCTCTTTACCCATATGTGACAAGAACTTCTCTGCCAGATTCAAAAGACCGATTAATTTGAAAGAGACAGCAGGACCAGTGTCCAAACATAATTTGAAAAGCATCTGGCAGAGAAGTCAGCAAGGCCACGAAAACTACACACTCCATACTGGTTCCTTGCATACTACATAGAGGGCAAGGGCAATTTCATCCGAGCCGACCGGTATCTAGAGAGAGAGAGAGATAGGACTCATCCCTAAAGGCCATCTAAAAAGGTATGGGAAGGGAGTCCTCATACACGCCAAAGATGTCACCCAGGCAAAAATGCTCTCTAACCTCCCATGGCCATCTGATGGCATGTTCGAAACCGTTAAGCTTCACAAGACCTTCAACTTCAGTAAGGGGTGCATATACAGCTAAGACCTTTTCGACTTCTCCGAAGAGAAGATAGTTTAGATGTGCCTCGACACTATAAGCCATGTCACAAAAATGAAGCGATTGAAAACCTGATATTCTTGGTTTTCTTCGAGTAATGCTCACCCGACCACCTGCTAGTTAAATCGATCTTAGACTGGCCCCATCTACTGAGGAGCCGAGGTCGCACCATGCAATTCTGCTGGGTCCCTGCCCACTTAGGAGTTTATGGCAATGAGGTGGCGGATGACCTCGCTAAGTCATCAGCATCAAGACTGGCAACAACCCGCCTCGCAATACCAGCACATGATATGTGGCCTGCCATCCGCCATACCATACTTCAGGCATGGAAAGAACAGTGGACCTCGTTAGATGTAAACAAACCAAGATCGATTCGCGAAGACGTGGAGAGATAGGAGTACAGTGGTCTACCACGCTGCCTGCAGGTGGTGGTTACACGTCTCCTGGTGGACCACACAAAATTATTCATAGGCACCTTATGGAGAGGGGTCCACCCCATTATTGTTATTAGTGTTTGGCGCCCCTCACGGTGTTCCGCATGATGGTGGAGTGTCCCCGCCTGTAAGATCTCAGCAACGCTCTTCTTGTGGGGCACCGAGGGGTAGATGGTGTCTACTCCTTACTTTCCATGTTTGGACAGGCTGGTGGAGTGGATCGGGATTGGATTATATTTTTGAAGGAGGCTGTCCTCCTCGAACATATATAATTAAAATTTTCAAAAACTTTTTCCAACTATATATTCTACTTTAAAACACTGCAAATACTTTAAAATAAATTTTAATACATATTCCATCTATTTTATCTTTCACCCATTCACTGAACATCTTTCTTCGCCGGTTCACCCCCATCCTCCTCATTCATCCATCGAAACATTATTCTGTAAACACCTTAAAGCAACTTTTTAACCGTTTTTTTCAAATCATATATCTTACATAAATTCATCAGTCATAATTCATCTATGCATTCTCATTCATCCACTCACCCTCATTCATTCATAGGTTTGTACTACATCTGCAAATACTCATTTTTTTTTAATCTATAATTTAAATGTTGTTTGTTTTTAAACAATTATTGAATCATAATTTTAAATTTTCAACTACTTTAGATCTTCACCATGCGTCATCCATCTATCACTCATTCCCCGCCCATAATAAATCCACAAACCACATAAAAAGGTGTAGCTGATGGCATTACAATCCCAGCGTGTATTGCCGGAGGAGGACTCAATCCACAACACCGGTCTGCGTTTGGCTACTGGTGCCTTCTGCACGTCCCTCATTGAGAACCTACTCGAGAGCTCGATGTTTCTCTCGGGCCGGTGCGCCTCTAGTTACTCCCAGGATGACACGCTGGAGCTTAACACTATTAGCCTTAGGTCGCCACGCCTCTGCTCCCAAAAGCTTCTACAGCGCCGGGAATATTGCGTTCGACCTTTTTCGAGCACACCTCGTGTCACGCTGAATCCTTGCCAGTGTACACGGATAGCTCCAAGTGGAAAAAGCGGGTCGGTTTCCACGCCCTATCCCCTCTGAAGTCAGCGATGCTCTACCAGTCACTACTTGTGTCTTCGCAACCGACTGGAATGAACGCGTCTCGCCCAGTTCGGACACCAGATTGTGATCTTTAGGAACTCACAAAGTGGTCGGAGTGCTCTCTGAGCATTGGTCTCCCCGCACCCCTGTGTTAGCGATATCCATAACTACACGATTGCCGCGAGCCGGAGTGATGTCGAGATTATCTTTTCATGAATTCCTGAATATGTAGGGGTTTCTGGGAATGAGGACACCAAATAGTCCGCGAGACTGTGACCAGACCAGCGTTTTGCTCTACCGCACACTGGCTACATGGCAGGAATCGGATCAGCCCTCCGCACTGCGTGGCAAAAAGAGATTTGAGGCAGCCGATGAGACCATAAAGTAGCGTACCATCGTCTCGCGATTGTTCCCATAGAACGACGACCCCTCAATGCTTCTACACCTTCAAGTCGCTTTCTCTCGTCTTCGAATTGGGCACACTCGCGGGGGGGTGCCGCCATTTAATGGAGTGTTTTCCTGCACCTCACTGTGACCACTGCGTCACCCCTCACACTATTCGGCAAATTCTTATTTAGTGTCCCAGTCTGTGAGATCTTCGCTCAAGTTACCGGTACCGGGATGCGCTAGATTTAACAGCTTCTTTGTATTTGCGACGGTTTTGTGCCCGTCTGACACTTGACTATTGGACTTTTCGAAGGAGACTGACCTCCTCCATTTAATTTTACTCCCTTGATGTTGGGTGCGTGCCCGGGTGCCTGGGGAAGGAGGACCTCCTCCGATGCTGGAGCTTGCATTCTACTTCTTTTTTTTTTGGGGGGGGGGGGTTGTTTTTTACGTAGTCTCGTACTATGCTGAATTGATTACGGTGACTCTTGCCCTTGATGGCATTCGCCAGATGGCCCTTTAGAATAGAAATAAACTTTGGGTCGCTCGGGTCTGGAAGGACTTCTTACTCGCCTGAACCCACCTCTTCCAACGTAGGTCTGAGGCTCAATACAAGAGGTTCTTTTTATCTGATTTTTGCTCTCTTTAAAATGAGATCAACTTGCCCTTAGATCTTTTCGTATGATCCATGAAGACGAGATATAATTCCTTGAAATTGGTGCGTTCTTATTTACGTAGTTGCTCCTGGAATTTGCAATTGGGCCTTCCAATTTCCAGTATTGGGCTTGACGGTGCTTACGGTGCCAAATTTCTGGCAAATGTCCCGGCGCATGTCATCGCTTTCCTGGAAATCCTGAGCGAGGTTAAACCACATTGGTTTTCGATTATTCGTCGAATTGAGGCTCAATCTGGTTCACATCCCATCTTAAACTGTAGGCTAAGACAATCGGTGTCAAAATAACATTAAAACATGCTGATGAGACCACGGATAAAAAGGTGTTTTGCCAGTATATGTAATGGCAGAATAATGGTGAAACAAGTTTACCTTGACTCCTATGACTGAGGTGAACTACTGGCATCACGAACCCCGTACAAGCTAGATCATATTATTCATGGAACCTTCGGGCATAAAGGGGAGGGTAAGGCTCGTTTCTTGATTCTTCCTTCTGCAGATTTCGTATCCCTTGGCACTGGCGCACGTGTATACTGAGGCGATGATGACCTAATAGATATAAATTCCATCTCAATTACAGTACCACTGTTGGCGATGCGGCGAGGTGTTCTGCACGCGATGCATCGATAAGAAAACCTTCCTACCTGGTCATGTAAGCCGAGAGCATGTACCTGTTTGCCGACCGTGCTATAAGGACGTCACGCGATCTTTATCTGTGGACACACCGTAGACCATTATCATTAACACTGTTTTTACCCCTTTAAAACCAGTTCATTCGCCCATATTACAAATTGAAATACATTCCTTGAATTGATCATGAATAATGTTGACGTTAGTTTCGTTGTATCATGGTCAAATTTATGCATACAGTAGTTCCATTAACTAATTGAAAATTTGTATGTTGCCTCATGAATTAAAAAATGGATCATCTCTTATGGAATTCTGAAAATTTATTTTGGTTATTAAAACACTGCTATGTATTTTGAATTATTTTCGGCAAAACGTTTTATTACAAACTATTGGAATGAAATCATTCAATCTGTTGATTATATAATTACTTAGGAGAAAGGAATTATAGTTTTATACAATTGTTCTTATTAAATATGCAAAATAATTTCTTGGGAAGCCCACAAGTTATATATATATATATATATATTTATATATATTTATTTATTTATTATATAAACGTCCTTCCAATATATGTGTATTTAAATATAAGGTGTTCAGAAAGTAAAGCATTCTAATATGGACATTGGCATTTATTATAACAAATTTTAGAAAAGCTTGCCATTTTGCTTCTTCCACAAATGTATTGGACGAATCGTGTCTGTAAATGTGTCAGGGAAATTCACCATTGGAAATTTGACCGCATTACAAATTCACCGTTACAAAAATGTTAATTTTTAAAAGGATTTTTTATTACAAACTTAGCAAAACATTTTAAAGATAAAAAAAAATCATCTAAAATCATTTCTAAGGATTTGCCCTGAGGTTTATCATTAATATCACTACTTTTTCTTGATTTCACTGTTCTCCATCTTTGCTAGACTTTCGTCCTTCATCAAATTAGCTGTTTCCAGTTTTATGGGTGCATATTTACGTTGCGACAACCCTTTAGGTTGTCTTTTTCTCCTCCATATTATTATTTTGAGTTGGCTCTATCCTCCGCCTTCGTGCACCTCGGTCTCGCTCTCTTTCTCTTATATCAAACGAGTTTCGAAATGAGCCGAAAATTCTTGTGGCAAATCAATCGTCGTCTGACAATTTAATAAATCCATCAATATCTAACATCGCTTGGTGGAAGAAATGCGAACGCTGCGAAACATTTAATTTTAGTGTTGAATTTACTCTGAGAAAGAAGAAGGAGGACTTTTTTGGTCAAAATAATAATAATTCTTTACTTCGGAGACAGCCAGTCACTTCCGAAATGTCTCTTATGTAAAGAATTATACATAAAAAAAATAATTTAAACTCCGTAAAACTGCCTCTTTCTTCCCATTTGGAAGTTTGGTACCGAGTTAAAATATTTGAATTTGCTCTTTTGATAGTACACCTTTAAACCAATATTGACAGGTTTGCCCTAAATAGCTTTTGGCATATGAAATAATCGCGTTATAACTTCCTTAGGGAATAGATTAGGTTTCGGGATCTAATGTTAGATGCAAACCTTAAATGCAATCAAAACTCGTGCTGTATTTTACTTCGGATTTAGCTGTTAATAAAACATAGACATGGGATCTTTAGAGCACCATAGAAAGTTTATTAAAAGACATCTAAATGCAGGTAAGCTGAAAAGGATAAGAGTAAGGAAGAAAAGTTTGCCTTTGGGAATTTCTTAATAGTTTTTAGTTAAAGTTCGAACTTTTAAATAGTTTATCGTATATAAAGCGACTTTATTTGCATTTATTTTTGTAATTATACTTATAAAATTAACTTTGTAGGCGAAATTTTACTAGTTTCGTTTTTTAACCCTTTCTGCAATGTTTCGTTCGATATCTTGTCCACACATTGTTCAATATTTACCTGCAGCTGTTGAATTGTGTGGAGATGATTTGGATATGCACCATCCTTGACATATCCTCAAAGGAAAAGGTCGTGTCTGATACAAATATTTTGAAACCAGTCGTCATAGAAACGCATTTCCAAGACAATCCATTGTTTGGCCTGGCAGTGTGAGCTGTGGCGTTTTCCTGTTCAAATCAAAACCATGTCCTATCGACACCATCCTCCGACAATGTACTGTAACATACTATTCATCCGTATCGTGAAAGAAATTTGTGAATCTCCTCTGAAACATTGCAGTGTGTGTTTACCATGATTCGTCGGGTCCATTTGTGTCAAATGCGAAAGGAACGACACTTCCATCATTTATAATAAATTAAATGCCCTTATAAGGTTGCGTTACTTTACAAATACCTTGAAATATATAGTATTTTTCTACTTAAGCGAGATATTATTACTACTCCCCACCCTTCCCCACACCACCGGGTGGTCTTCGTACACTGCAGGGTTGTATGCCATCCGTACTGCCTGCCTACTCCTTTCCACCAAATTCGTGCTGTTAACACATTTCCGAAATCCTTTGTTCCAAGTGACCCGACTCCTCTTCCATGAGCTTTCGGCCTCGTTCAATAAGCTTGTCACCTTCTACTAGGTGTTCTTCCGCGTTAGGGTGCCTGGCATCGAAACACCCGACGAACCTACTCGATCAGACTCGGCTCCAGCAATTGCCCTTCACTAATCAACTCCCACTTACGAAGGAGATCTTTAATGCGCAATGGCTTGCTACCTGACAAACTCTGCCCCTCACCAAACTCCATCGCATTAAACCCCTCATGGGCTTCTTTGCCTCATCCTTCCTCCGCTCCCGCCACAAAGAGGTGGTGTTTGCCCGCCTCCGCCTTGGTCATACCAAGCTAACCCATCTTATTTACCCCCGGTCTCCCTTCCACTTGTAACCCCTTCCTACCAGACTCAGTGCCCCCACGCGCTCGTTGAGTGCCCTCTGTAATACCATCCCCACGTGCTTGTTGAATGCCCTCTGTAATACCATCCCCACGTGCTCGTTGAATGCCCTCTGTAATACCATCCCCACGTGTTCGTTGAATGCCTTCTGTACTCTAGCCCACATCACCTTCCACCCAACCCTGACTCAGATCACTTGTGTTTAATCCTGCGAGGCTCCTAGTTCTCTGTAATTCTTTTTCCTTCTCTACCACGCGTCTTTTGTCCCTGATTTAATTGCGCCTCCCCACTTCGGTTTTCTCGCTTGCAATTCCCTTTTTCTACTCCTCGATATCGCTTGGTTTATGCGTCAATCGGCAGTCAACCAAATACGAGATTTATATTCTGAAGGGTCGCGCGGGGGGGTATTATACCTGGACTTTGTAATTGTCACCCAATTAACGTCCTGTCGTTATTTCAGAGCATTTCTCTTTGAGATCATCTTCGGCGAGACGTGTTTTGACCAGTTTTTGATGTTTGTTTATTTTGTAGCTACGTTACAATTAACTGCAATCTCGGTATTTCTTACAATCTTAGACAAGAGCGAGAGAGAGACTCATTGCATTCAGAATACAAAAATAGTTCCCAAATTGGGCAGCGACCTATTTAGTAGTGCGGCAAAACCTATTCATTTGAATTCTTCAGGCAGATAGTGTGTTTTTTGACCCTTTACTTACCCAGAAATATTTTTTTATATAATCCATTGAATGTGAGGGGTGTATATATGATGTGGGAAAGAGAGGAATTGTATTCCATGTCTCTAAATCAGCGAGATTGCAGATGCTTACACTATGTGAGACAAACGTGAAATGGAATGATGAGTTTGTGTAGAGATGGAGTGTGATCAGATGTAGATTAAAGTAGGATGAGTAAATAGGTTGTGGTAGTACTTTTAAATGATGAATGGCATAATGCAATTGCTGGGTATGAATGTATGAGCTTGGGAATTATGTGTGTAAAGTTGAGATTTGTAAGAATGAAACTGTGTGGTTGTAGTGTATGGGTCCTCTAATGTTAGAAGTAAAACTGAGAAACAGAGATTCAGGAATGACTTGAGACGACTGGTGGATGTGAAGGGTTGTAAGAAATATGAATGGACGAATAGGTGACAGAACGAGAGACTAGATAACTGGATCTTTTCGTACACCCGGAGAGAATGAAAATGGAGAGAGAGGGTGATATAGTCCCGTGATGAAAGAAACTTGTTTAGCTAATACTTTCTTTCAGCACAAATATTTATAAAGAGAGAAATTGGTAGGGATTTTACCACTGATCTGAACTCATTTAGGATGCCTTTTATTTCTCAATGGAAATCTACTGATTATCGTGGTATCCGAACCACGGCTATCTAAAGCGTATTGCAGCCGCCGTGAAGTCGACCGGAATCGGGATTCCATCTGGCAACGGTGTTTCCATTCGGCTACACCAAAGGATGTGCATAAATAGACAAGGGTTTGCCAAAGGAGATGGAGGGAAAAGGTGAGTATGATTGATCTCTGCATAGTAGCAAAGAATATGCTACGGGATGTATTTGATGTGAAAGCTGTAAGAGGCATGAGTATGAGACTATCTGCTCGCATAATTTTGCTGTGTTAAGATAAACTAGTTGCGTGGATGTGAAGAGGTGAGGAAGGTGAACAAGAAGTGAAAGGGTATTGAAATTGAGAGAAAGAGGGAGATTATGTGAGAATGCTTGAGGGTAGAAGAGAGGAAATAAGTGAGAGCATAGGGATAGAACAAATGTGAAGCATTTAAAGAAGTGGTAATAGATAGTATCAGGTCTGTGTGGCGGTGTGCCAGAAGTAAACGGGGAAAGAAAAATGCTGAATGGTGGAATGATGATGTGGAGCGGGTAATGGAAAGCAAAAAGGAAGCATGCATACTGCACATGCTTAATAGTGCATTTGAGAATGACAGGATTATACAGTTGAATGCATACAAGGATAATAAAAGGAAAGAGAAACAAGTGATTAAACAAGCAGGGTAGGAAAGCAGAAAATGAAACTTTGGGACGGAAGATGAATGAGGATCCCGATAGGAAGAGGAAGCTATTTTGGAAGGAAGAGAAGGTTGAGGAAGCAGGAGAAGAATAGATGTGTGAATATAAAGGACAAGAATTGCAAAGTACTTGTGAGTATTGATGGGATCAAAAGTAGATGGCAAGAATACTTTGTTTTATAATGTATGTATTGAAGAAGATGGGAATGTAAATATGGCTGGCTTCGTGGGTGTAAATCAGATGCGTAGGGAGTTTATGGAACGAATACTTACACTAACTTATTGATCTGTAAAACCATGATAAAGAGGTATCAAGTGTCTGCTGGGTTCATGGATCAAGAGAAAGCTTATGCTTCGGTAGATAGAGAAGCAATATGGTAGGTGCTACGATTATATGGAGCAAGTGGTAAACTGTGGTAAGGTGTGAAAAGTATTTATTTAGATTTAAGGTGTTTGTTAGGGGGAAAGATGGCCGGAGTGAGTAGTTTGACCTGCAGGGGCATATGACACAGTTGTCTGATCCCGCCATGGTGGTTTAATACCCTTACGAATGGAGTGCTAAGAGAACTACGTATGAGAATGACACGACCACCGCACCTCGATGCATTGCTGTAGCGAGGCCATCCCACTTTGATGTATTTCGTGTGAGGTTAAGCAATAGAACTTTTAATTCCTAATTGTTACATGGGGGTGGTATAAAATTCCCACAGCATGCAACTGCCTCCCTCTAACCTGGTTCCCACTTATGGAAACTGATTAAAGTCCATTGGCTCGTCGGTCTGAATTGGCAATACTTTGTCCAATTTCTTAAGTTTTGGTTTCATGCAGAAAATAGGCTTACTCGAATCTCATTCAGGGGAATTGTTGATGCCGCTAATGATACAGAAAAAGGATTTTAGTCTCATTTTTTTTCCATCCCTTATATTTATTGGTCATTTTTGATTTTCTCTGCTCCGAATAATGTTACACCGAAGAAAGGCAACGATCAAAGAAAAACTCAGCAAAACTAGTTAGTTGTCCACTTAGCCCCACTTTATCTCATTTATTATAGTATTTTCATTACCGGTGATGTGTGGCCACCGCACCAGCGGCCGGTCAACTCAGTTGGACTTTTAGGCCCCGCGTCGTGAGAAAAGGGAACTTAAACATCACTTAGCGTAGAAAATATGAAGATAAAAAGAGGTCACTCTCAATTGGTGATTATTCTTTGTTAAATATACATGTCACTACTTAAGCGCAGATTGTACAGTAAATGGCAGTTAGTAGTCAGATTTACATGAGAAAAAGCATTCACGCAGAGCCTGTGCCTGGATTTTGCTGGAATGTTAAAAAAATATTAATGGAGTGCTGTAGACAATAGTTATTTAGAAGGAATGTATATCAGAGAATTACTTCTGAATACGTTTTAGCATGAGTTTTATATCTAGTCTTAATAAAATCCCCTTAAAAACGAAAGTGGAATAATTCGACATGTAACGAACATAGAAAGAAAAACATCGCCAACTATCCCCTTAAACATCACGGGGGGGGGGGGCGATACGCAGTTAGATATGTAGGGAAAACAGTTGAGGAATCGTAGCAGAAAAGTGTCAAGATTATGACAACATTCCGTAGAGAGTTCTGAATACTTGAAATTCGAGATTTATTTCCTATACCTGACATTCAGGTTCGTATTTGAAAGATTCTTATTTACAATTGTCTTGATTTATAAAAATTAAAATTCCAGGAAAGAGATCGATTCGGGACTTTATAATTTGTGGTTCAATAGATAAATATTTTGTATTCTGAAAGGTTTCCAAGATAATCTTAATCCAGTATCCATGTATCTCGATCGTTCTAGTTTCTATCCCCTTTTACTTAAATTGTTTCTCATTTGTTCTCTTATGTTGTACTACCAGGTACTACAAGAGTCCTGTTACACTTGTTACGACGCCCCCAGCGGCAAGTACCCCTCCAGGCGAGACCTGAAGGACATGCACATGTTGCGGAGAAAGTCCTTCCTCTTGCTGACCCACACCCGGTTGACAGAAGAATTCAGCTCGTCGTCGCTGCTGTGTCAAACCTTGACGGCTTTTCCGTCGACATGCGCCCACACGCTGTAGTCGAGTGAATTAAGGTTGAGCGACTAAAGCACCCAGAAGTTCATGTTCGACCCCAGCCACTCATACGTTCTTGGCCGTGTGGACCGGGCACCGTCCGTCCTCTTGAAAGACGTAGTCCGCCTTCTTCGTCATCTTTCTCACCCAGGTCAGGACATTCGTGGCCAATATGTCCCTGTAATAGGCTGTGGTGAGCCTGTAATCGGCCTTGAAACACACTGGCGGCATCTTCTGCCATTCGAAGCCACGACGCCGAGCGAAGCTTTCCATGCGGTTCCTCTGATTGTTGATTAACGTATCTACCGGTAGTGAAGGTTTTTTTCATCAGAGAAAAATAAGAATTCGATTCCTGTGACTCTTCAAGTCGTTGAGAAGGTGATGACAGCACTCCGGGGGCTGTTCTCGTATACGATCGGTGAGCAGAAGCCTTTCCGTGCACCTTAAGCTCTTGCCGCCCTCCTCCTCGACGGTCCTGGACACCGTGGACACCGAGATGTTCTTTTTCTTCGCGAGCGCAGGCATTTTGAGCTTCGAGCACTTTAGAAAGTCTTTCTCAGCCAAACGGTTGGCAACTTGAGTTCTGCTTAAACGAGGTCGAGCTTTGAGGTCTTCCCCGCTCTTGAGCCTCTCCGTAACTCTGTGAACGGTCATCTGGCTGACGTTGAGCAGCTTGGCGATGTCGGACTTGTGCCTCGCGCACAGGAGAGTAAAACTAGATTCTTTTGACTTCCATCTCGACACAGCTGAACACAATGGAAAAGACGTTTTAATGACGTGCTGGAAAAGCAGAACTTTAAGTTTGTTTGACGGAACTTTTTTTTATCACACGTAAACCTCTCAAAAGTTTAAAAAACGAGTGTAACAGAACTTTTGAAAAACCCAGTACTTAGCATGGATCTTCTGCCATGGGTGTGAGTGAGGCTAATTGGCTTCCTTTGAGAAGGGCCATTTCAGATTGGACCGTTTTCGCTGTGTCGTTAGTTCCTTATCTCTATTGTTGCATTGTTGATTCCCTTACTAATTTCGGGGCCAGGACTTAGCTGAGAGTATACACCGCTTGAAATTACAGCGAAGTTAGCTGCATCGGTTATGGTTATTCGCCGGATGGATTCTATTTGGGTAGAACTCACGGAAATATAAGACCCCCCCCCTCCCCCTGAATTCAGATCGTTCATAACCCTCAGCTACCAACTTCTTTTCTTTCTTTCCTTCCTAATTCGCGCACTCATTTACAAACGACTTTTTTTTCTTTCATTTGATTCACCACATGATTCTATTCATTCTTCCAGATGTATCATTTGTTGTGGAATGAGAATTCACTCAAAAGAGACTCATGAGGTATACTTACCCCCTCCCCCCCTGCCCCGCTTAACAAACTATTTATTTTCCTGAAAGTTTCCACGTAGTATTTATTTTTTGTGTTGAAAATTGAAGTACTACCATTAAATAAATACCAGGAAAATAATTTAGAGCCAAAAGGTTACAATCCTTGAAGGGACTAATTACAAACTTATTTTGGAGCAGACATTTTGTCCTAAGTGTAACGTGACGAGAATGAAAAAGTTCGATCGCGCATTAGATGAAAACAGATTTCTCGAATTAGGTAGGAAGTTGGCGGAAATAATAAATAAATTAGAAAGTTATCAACGCGATTGTGTTCAAAATTCTTCTGATTCAGAAATCAATACAATCATAATTACTGCAATCATCCCAAGATAAACCCAATTATATATATATATATATATATATATATATATATATATATATATATATATATATATATATATATATATATATATATATATATATATATATATATATAAGAATATTACCGTATATTTCAGAATTTTCTATTTTAGATGTTTATTGTATAGATAATGTACACTTTGTATACAAATTTATTTTATCTACATCCTTGTTCATGAATTCATAAAGTAAACTACCTTCAAAGGTATTGTGATATGTACTTGTTATTACACTGTAGAGTAATAGATGTGTTGAGCCTATTCGAATTATTTCTTTGTTGCATTCCATAGCAAGATTATAAACTTTGATAACGTATTACCAAACACGTTGAACAAACGTTCTGTATCTTTGATATTAAACTATGAAAATGTATCGTGAAGTGATAGGCAATCTTTCTTTCCCCTATATGAGAAAAACTACGTTACTGAATATGGCCATTCATTCGCTCTATTCTGGTCCTTTACATACTGAAGACCACCAAAGAAAGTTTGAGTGATAATTTTAGGAATTATTTAAATAGGTATGATGATGTCATTAATGATACCAAAGTCTGATTCAAATATGACCGCATTGTCACTTGAAAAGAACGAGTGGCGCTCAATAATGAGAGCAAAAAAAATGAATAAAAGATGGGTAGAGAGAACAAATATCAAATGACAACAAAAGACTCCCTTAAGAGCATTCTAAAGACGCGTGATGATTGATCGTTCTTACATGTCGAGTGTGCGATGTTTTAATTCTGCAATAGATTTATGGCCATACTGGAGGATAATCTTTGTATGATCTTTTCTCCAATCAAAACCAGAAGCTCATTCTAACCTTATTACCGAACTAATCCAAATTAAATATATTGCAGAGGCGTTTTGTCGAACGTCATGAAATTTTATTTTATTTTCTATTAAGTGCCATGAATAGAGAAACGCAACAATAAGTTTTCAGATAAACTGCAGGAAGCGAATTTATCTCACTTTTTTTCAAAATATATGAGGCTTTGAAAGAGGAAGATAGTTTTTTATTCTTTCAGTATTGATATTTTAGTCTAAAAATGGATGAACAGAGTGTAACAATTTAATATATTTCTTGGTCTGTTATGCAATTCAAATAAAAAGAAAATTTGTTTTCTCCTTAACCATTATCGTTAACTCTGAATGTGTAGAATATTTGATTGAATCTAGCGAAAATTTCTGACAAATTTGAATTGTTATGACAGAATTTAGATTTGAAGGCTAAAACATCTACCAGTTTCCCTCTAAGTGTGATAAGCGGGCTTCAACGCAACGAAAACTACCCGCTCCTCTCACCTCATTGTGCCTACTCCAAACTGGCCCTTCATCGCTGGGTTATGTGCTGTAGCAGGGCTCTAGGGATCGTCTTCGAATCCCTCATAAGGAGCGCGGCGATTTACCA
Source organism: Ceratothoa steindachneri (assembly GCA_963969495.1). Taxonomy (NCBI): domain Eukaryota; kingdom Metazoa; phylum Arthropoda; class Malacostraca; order Isopoda; family Cymothoidae; genus Ceratothoa; species Ceratothoa steindachneri. The sequence goes on from OZ018335.1 coordinate 32,665,366, forward strand.
TCCTGGCCGCCGTGCTGACGGGACTCAGCACCCCATCCGACCCCAGCTTAGCCTCTTCTTCTTCCTTCAAAACACTTGTTTCCTCGCATTTCATACAACCTCTCCCACAACTTTCTCTGGTCAGCCTCTAATTTCACAGGGTAGATGCTGACCTTCCTCTCAGCCAACCGTCCCGCATCGGGGCTGAGAGGGTGGGGGACAATGTTCCCTAACCCCTGAGTTCCGGTCTGGGGTGGCTGGTTTTTAACAACCTGCTTCATCCCCACTCATACCTTCCTCACATCCCTTTTCCTCTCCTTTTCACAATCTTTTTTTACGCCGGGTCTAAGGTGGAGCCGCCATGCCGATGGACTGCCAGGCCACAAGGCGGGAGGGGTGGTCCCAAATGGCGGCGCCTGGCTCTGCCAGGCCTGTAAGCACCTCTTGCAGTGCGGGCAACTGCAAGAGGTGATGAGCTATTGCGTCCCGCGGCACAAATAGGGTCACCATGCCCATGGATGAATTCATAAAAACTCAAACCCCTTTAACTCCACCTTGCTCATCGACGGAGCCGCCATCGGGCAGCTCCAGCCAAAAAATGGAGGTCCTCCTCCCCTGTGCTTGCGCAGGGGACCCTTCATATTTCTCTAACCGGAGAGGAGGCTTACTCCTCTCCTTCGCCTACAGGTGCAGGGGACTCCCCCTCACCCCCTTCTCTGGAGGTGCTTTCGGGCACCTCCCCTTTTCCAGCGGCAGTCCCCTCTTTTCTTTCCAAGGGGACTGCCAAGAAAGCCAGCAGGCAGCCCATTGCCGACCGCCCCTCGTGTAAGTGGCTCGGTAGGGCAAACCCACTTAGGGGGGAGAGGGAAGCCAGGCCCCTTCGGTCGCTTCCCTCAAAAGACCTGCTGGCAAGAATTTTAAACCTTGCCGGGGTCAAGGCCTGTGCATCCCCACACAAGACTGGCGACACTGCCAAGGGGAGCTGCGATGTCCTGGGAGGGGATGGCCAACTGAAGGCCCCTCCTGTGCTAGGCATGGTCCTTGAGGAGCCCCAGCCTCAGACGGTAGGGTCTTCCATGGGGGGGAAATCCGAGCTCGGCGCCAAATACCGAACCCGAATCCGCCCCTATGCAGGGTCCTCCTCAAACGGCTGGGCATTCTGAGGCAGTACAAGGAGGGGAGGGATCTCCTCCGGATGGTGCCCCTGCGATGACCAGGAACTTCTCCATTTTGGAGAAGGACCTGGCTGAGGCCGGTCCATCTGGCCTAGGGGCTTCTACAGGCGGAGGTGAGAAGCGGGTTCATTCCCCGCCCTCATCTCCTAAAAAGAAAAAGAAGACAAGAAAGACTAAGAAGACTCGGGGCTCCTCTCCATCCGTGGGGGCTGCGGGGACGGATGGGTCGGCTGCCACTTTAGTAAGCGACCAAGCCAAGATCGGAACATCCGGCCTCTCTGCACCCCCGGGTGCGGAGCCCCTGACTATGACTAAGACGAAAAGAGCGCAGGGCGGAGTCTCGATAACATCGGGGCCTCTCATTCAAAGGTTACCTTGAGTTTCCGAGCCCGCTGGCTTCAAACGCTTCCTCGTTATTTGCTCTGATGATGCCACCTTGTTGGCCAAGAAGGGTAACATGATCCAGCAGAAGAGAGCATTAGCTACTGTAGTTGGTAGAGAGCCGAGGGTGACCCTTTCCTCGGACGGGAGCCTTCTTGCGAATGCGGCGGATTGCTCCGAGGTGGCCAAGATAAGTGCTCTTCGGACACTTCTGGCACCCCGGTGAGTGTGACACCGCACTCTACCATGAACTTTGTGAAAGGAGTAGTTTATGAGAGGGAACTCGTTGACTACTCCATTGAAGACATCACCCTAGAGCTGGCCGATCATGGGGCGGTCAAGGTCGAACGTGTGATGAGAAAACAGAGAGGGGCCTCGAGACCCACCCCTACACTCTTCGTCACGTTCGACTGTGACAAGCTCCCTGAGTCGGTGCGTGTAGGTTGGTACCGCTACCGCGTAAAGGCATTCGTGCCACTGCCGCGGCGGTGCTATTACTATCAGCGCTTCGGCCATACGAATCGTTCTTGTAGACTTGCAAAGTCGGGGTAACCCGAAGTATGTGTAAATTGCTCCAAGGCCGCACACGATAAGTCTAAATCGTGTGTAGCCAAGTGTGTCAATTGCGGAGAGCCGCACCCAGCTTCTTCGAAGCAATGTGGAACATATCTCCTTAAGAAAGAAATCCCGGCGGGTCAGGCCCAGGATCGACTCTCATTCCGCGAGGCTACGGACTTGGTGTTGGCGCGCCCGGCTCTGCCTGGGACGTCCTTTGCCTCAATAGTTATAAAGGCATCCTCTGCTCCTGGCCCATCCATGTCAACGAGCACGGTTGTTTCCGCGCCCATTCGGAGCCCTTCTGCTGGTTTTACTCAACCCGGGCGTTTCCCTGGTAAATTTGTCGGCAAAATGGTTCACACCCAGCCCCGGATAAAACCAGGGATCCCCCCACTTCCCCCAGCGTGACCGTTTCCCGTAAGGCGAAACGACTACGCGCTTCCAGCGAGTCGTTAGACTCACAGGAGGCAACACCCCTGAAGTTGGGCGCCAGGACATCTTCCGGGGTTCCTAAAGCTGTGCCCCGTAAGGAGTAAAGCAAGAAAGGAGTTTCGGCTCCTTCGCCCACGCCTAGTGGTGGGCTGAGTGGCTCGGAGACGGTGTTTGCTCGAAAAGAGAGCTCCTCGCCTCCGAAGCCGCAGCGCCCGCCTAAGGTTTGGAGGCGGAGAGAGGAAAAGACTCGCATGGCGAGCCCAACCTCCCCCAATAAGTCCTCGAAGGCGACAGCGCCTTCAGCGCTTTGTCCGGCCAAAAGCGCCCGGGAAGCGTACTGCCATTCCCGTGATGGTCTTATGTTCGAAGGAGGTCCCCGCGTCTCACCTGAGCATGGCCTGGAGGGCATATTCCTTCAAGGGAATTGCCGTGGACTCCGGGCCAACTGGGAGGAACTGCGGAGGTTCGTCTCGTCCCGTTCCTTGTAAGCTATCTTTTTGCAGGAGATCATGCTAGGCGCGTGCCCGCTTCTCGCCCTCCCAGGGTATAAGTGTTTTCAACCTCACCACCACGAGATGGGGGCAGGGCTGTGGGATGCGCGGTTTACACCCGTCATGATGTCTCCGTTCTTCATTTGACTTTAGATACCTCCTTTCAGGCAGTGAGTGTGCAGCTGCACATGGATACGAGGTATACTATCATTTCTGCGTACATTCCACCGTCAGCTGACTTCGACGCGGGGGACTTCCGCCGCGTAGTGGCACGGTTGCCGAGGCCCTTTCTCTTTGTTGGAGATCTGGACAGCAGACATCCTCTCTGGGGAGATTACTCCATAAATCCCAGGAGACAAGTCTTGCCGATCTGATCGAAGAGCTGGAGATAGGTGTCCTAAATGTAAATGAGTTTACGCATCACTGCCCGAGAACCGCTTCATTTTCTCGCCTTAATCTATCTTTGTGCTATTCGGATGCACAGCTTGATTTTGATTGGGGGGTGGTCCATGACTTCCATCGTAGTGATCACTTTCCCATTCAAATATCATTTTCAGGGCAGCTGCCACCTGAGAGCCCACCTCGGTGGTGCTTGGCGCGGGCGAGGTCGTCTGCATTTCAGGAAATGACTAAATTCTCTATCTCAGTCGAGGAGTTTAGGTCGGTAGATGAGGCCGTTGAGTCTTCTCCGGCAATCTCATCGCCGCAGGCCTGACTACTATTCCTAGAACATCTGGCCGTTTTGCACGCCGACCACTCCCATGGTTGATCAGCCGAGAGTGAGACGGCCCTAAAACAGAAGCGTTATGCCTCCATGCGCTATAAGCGCCGCCCGAACGATTTCACTGTTGCTGAATTTCGTCGGGCTAGGGCTAGGTTCCGGTATATTTCGAAGCACGCCCGCCGCTTTTCTTGGCGGGCATATGTGCCTTCACTTAACGGTAAGACCCCTTTAGCTGAGGTGTGGAAGCGAGTCAAAAGGATTCGGGGCAAGTTCTTGCAGCACCATCCTACCGTTCTCCAGGAGAATTGCACCGCAATCTCTGATCCCGCGTCCGTGGCTGAATCCTTCGCGACCGCTTTCTCCGCATTCTCTAGCCGGGATTCTGCGCCGCCAGCATTCAATGCACCTTGTGATGTCGCGGAAGGCCGCCGGCTGGACTTTACCTCCAGAGGCGGATAACCCTTCAAAGACAGGTTTACTGTGAGTGAGTTGCGTTCCGCTCTCGCTTCGTGCGCGGACACCGCTCATGGTCCGGACGATGTCCCGTACGCCATGCTTCGACACCTGGGTGAGCGAGGCATGGCCTATCTGTTAGATTAGTTCAACAGGATCTGGGTGGAGGATCTCTTCCCAGATTCTTGGCGAATCGCTACTGTGCTCGCCTTTCGCAAACCAGGGGAGAGATCCTTCTACTCCGACCGGTTTCTGCCCAATCTCTCTAACCTCTTGCGTGTGCAAGTTGATGGAGAAATTGGTAAATGTTAGATTAGCATTTGTTCGTTCGAAGCTCGAATACGGATGCGAGATTTATTCATCCGTAGCCGAGCGTTTATTCCAGAAGGTGGACTTGATCCACCACACCGGCCTTCACCTGGCGACCAGTGCCTTCCGCACTTTCCCTATTTAGAGCCTACTAGTCGATGCTGGGGTGATTCCACTCGCTCTACGCCGCGTACAGTGCATCACTCGCCTGAACGCGCGAGCCCGGCGCCTCCCTCAGACGCCAACGGCTCTCACTGCATCCGCAGCTGATCTCGATGGTGCCTATGCCGCCGAGAGATGCTAGTCATAGCCTAAACCGTTTGGGTTTAGGGCCAGGAAACTCCTTCGAGAGCTAGGTATAGCTCTTGGACCGGTGGCACCCCTAGTTCTGCCCAGGCCGCCACCCTAGAAGTTACCACATTTGGATATTTGTCACCACGCCTTCTCCCAAAGCTTGCACAGCGCCGGGAGTCCGGCGTTCGACCATTTTGGAGTACACCTCGTGTCACGTTGGAACCGTGTGAGTGTATACGGATGGCTCCAAGTCCCAATAGGGGGTCGGATTCCACCTTGTATCCCTTCTGTTTGAAGTCAGCGGGGATCTGCTAGGCGCTGTGTCTGTCTTCACGGCCGAGCTGGTGGCAATACATCACTCGGTACGGGAGATTACGTGACGTGCTTGGTTCGGAGACCGAATTGTGATCTATAGTGACTCAAAAAGCGCCCTGAGTGCTCTCGGGGCATTGGAATCTCCGCATCCCCTGGTTCGCAATATCCGTGACGCCACAGTTTTGCCGAGCCGGGCGGATATCGAGATTATCTTCTGCTGGGTTCATGGACATGTAGGAATTGCGGGGAATATGCGTGCCGATGAGGGCGCCAAAGAGTCCCCGAGAACTCTGCGACTGGACCAGCGTTTCGCTCTTCCTCACACAGACTACATGGAAGGAGTTCGGGCAGCTCTTCGGACTGCTTGACAAAGAAGATGGGAGAGGGTCGAAGGGAACGTAAAGTTGCGTGCCATTGCACCGCGACTGTTCCCATGGACCTATCCTCCAATGTCGCGACCACTTCAGGTCGCTTTCTGTCGTCTCCGAATCAGGCAGACTCGTGTGATGCATCACCATTTGATGGAGCACTCGCCTGAGCCTTATTTTGACAACTGCTTCGTCCCCCAGACTGTTCGGCACATTCTTGTTGAGTGTCCCAGTCTGGGTGATCTTCGCGCACGTTACCTGTCCCGTTACCGGGATGGGCGTGGTCGCTACCGCCTGTCCCTTGTACTCGGGAAGAGTGCGTGCACCTTGACAAGTGGACTTCTAGACTTTTGGGGGGAGGCCGGCCTTCTTCCTTTTATTTACCCAGTTTCTTGTTTTGTTTTGTTTTCCCTTATAGGTTGCACGTTCCTGCGCCGGGGGACCTCCCTCCGACACAGGAGCTTGCTTCTTGCTCGTTGGCTTTTCCTTTTTTTTTAATTTTTGGTGTTGAGTTTGGGTGTTTTTTATGTGAGTTTTTGAATTTGATTTTAAAGTAGCCTAGTACTAGTCAATTTTTTAATACGGCGAGTAATGCCCAAGTAGGCAGTCGCCAGATGAGCTCCTGAAAAAAGAGCGCTGACAACTTTTTAAACAATTCGGATTCGAACTGAGCGCTTCTGACGGTAACAACGTAGAGCGGGACACTAAATCTGCTTATCCACCCGTCTAGGAAGGCCAAAGCAACCGTTGTGGCACTTATGTCCGGGATCGGTATTGCTTCTATCCATCTTGAGGCTCGGTCCATACACGAAAGTAGATATCGATGGTGCGAGTGGAAGGATTGACCCGGAAGTGTCCATGGTGGTATAGGTCCGACTATATTAATATGCACCGTTTCGAACCTTGAAGATGGAATGTCAATGGGTAGGATCGGGGATATCGTATGACGGCTAATCTTCGAGGATTGACATGCGAGGCACTCCTTTGTCCAAGAGCGAATATCCCTGTCCATATTGGGCCAGAAGTATAGTGTTTTGATCAGACGAAGCGAAGTCTTGATTCCCGGGTGTGACAAACTGTGTAGATGATTGTAAATCGTCCTACACGCCATAAGCACGAATGCTCGCGGGTATATTGATGTAATTTCACACCATAGCTGAGCTTCCCCAGGAAAGGGAAAAGATTTTATCTGTGAGCACAGTTCCTTGGTTTCTTCGTCATTTATTTGCGCTCCTGCCAGGGCTTGGAGGTCAAAAGAGTCAATTTAGACTGAGTTCATGTCCCTTGAAAGGCAATCAGCGACTACCTTGTTTTGACCCCGCACCTAGGCGATATCTCTGATATACTCCAATATAGCTGTCCAATGACGTTTCTGCCTATCAGTTTTGGCGCTCAAGAGCGACGAAAATTCAAAAACTAATGGCTTGTTATCCGTGCACAAGGTTACGTGGCGCCCTTCAATCATGTGCTTGAAGTGGACGACAGCAAGATCCGCCGCTAGGGGCTCTCTGCCGTAGTTGGAGTATGCTTGCTGTTTCCGGCTTAGCTTGCTCGAGAAGAAAGTAACTGGTCATGGGGATCCGTCAACTATTTGGTGCAAGGCAGCACCTGCCGCGAACTGGGAGCAATCTGTCACGAGATAGTATGGAGAATCGTTGGGCAGCGGGTGTTGGAGTTTAACGGATCCAATTAAAGCTGACTTGGTCTCCTCAAACGCTCCCCCGTAAGGGGCGCGGCGATTTGCCATCCTGGCCGCCATGCTGACGGGATCCAGCGTCCTGTCCGGCTTCAGCTTAGCCTCTCTTCCTTCCTTCAGATAGCCTGCATTCCTATCCTACCTCGTCGCTTTTCATACAACCACTCCCACAACTTTCTCTGGTCAGCCTCTAATTTCACAGGGTAGAAGCTGACCTTCTTCTCAGCCAATCGTCCCGGATCGGGGCTGAGGGGGGAGGGGACAATGTCCCCTAGCCCCGTAGCTCCGGTCTGGGGTGGTTGGCTTTTAATAACCTGCTTCATCCCCACCCATACCTTCCTCACATCCTTTTTCCTCTTGTCTTCAAAATCTATCTTTTTTTATGCCGTGTTCAAGGTGGAGCCGCCATGCCGAAGGACTGCCAGGCCACGAGGCGGGAGGGGGTGGTCCCAAATGGCGGCGCCTGGCTCTGCCGGGCCTGTAAGCAGCTCTTGCAGTGCGGGCTACTGCAAGAGGTGGTGAGTGATTGCGTCCCGTAAAACAAAGAGGGTCACCATGCCCAATGATGCAAAAAAAAACATCTCCCCTTAATTCCCCCTATAACAACAACGGAGCCGCCCTCGTGCAGCTCCACGGAAAAGATGGAGGTCTCCCCCTTCCCTGTGCTTGCGCAGGTGAGCCTCCAAATTTCTCTAACCGGAGAGGAGGCTTACTCCTTTTCTTCGCTTACGGGTGCAGGGGACTCCCCCTCACCCTCTTCTCTGGAGGTGCTTTCGGGCACCTCCCCTTTTCCAGCGGCAGTCCCCTCTTTTCTTTCCAAGGGGACTGCCAAGAAAGCCAGCAGGCAGCCCACTGCCGACCGCCCCTCGTGTTAGCGGCTCGGTAGGGCAAACCCCCTTAGGGGGAGAGGGAAGCCAGGCCTCTTCGGTCGCTTCCCTCAAAAGACCTGCTGGCAAGAATATTGAACCTTACCGGGGTCAAGGCCTGTGCCTCCCCACACAAGACTAGTGACAATACAGCCAACGGGACCTGCGATGACTTGGGAGGGGATGGCCAACTGGAGGCCCCTCCTGTGACACACATGGTCCTTGAGGAACCCCGGCCTCAGACGGTAGGGCCTTCCATGCGGGGAAATCAAGGCTCGGCGCCAAGCACCGAACCCGAATCCGCCCCTATGCAAGGTCCTCCTCAAACGGCTGAGGGATCCGAGGCAGTACAAGGAGGGGAGGGATCTCCTCCGACAGGTGCCCCTATGACTACCGGGACCTTCTCCATTTCGGAGAGGGACCTGGCTAAGGCCGGTCCATCTGGCATAGGGGGCTTCTGCCGGCGGAGGTGAGAAGCGGGTTCATTCCCCGCCCTCCTCTCCTAAAAAGAAGAATAAAAAGACAAGAAAGACCAAAAAGACTAGGGGGCTCCTCTCCATCCGCGGGGGCTGCGGGGACGGATGGGTCTGCTGCCACTTTGGTAGGTGACCAAGCCAAGATCGGCACATCTGGCCCCTCTACCCCCCCCCCCCGTGTGCGGAGCCCTGACTAAGACTAAGACCAAGAGTGCACAGGGCGGAGCCTCCATGACATCGGGGCCTCTCATTCAGAGGTTACCTGGCGTTTTCAATCACGCTGGCTTCAAACGCTTCCTCGTAATTCGCTTCACTGATGGCACCATGTTATCCAAGGGCAACATGATCCATCAGAGGAGAGGATTAGCTAGTGCAATTGGTAGAGAGCCGATGGTGACCCGTTTCTCGGACGGAAGTCTTCTGGTGAATGCGGCGAATCCCGCCGAGGCGGCCAAGATAAGTGCTCTTCGGACACTTCATGGCACCCCAGTGAGTGTGACGCCGCACTCTACCATGAACTTTGTGAAAGGAGTAGTTTATGCGAGGGAACTCGTTGACTACTTTATTGAGGACATCACCCTAGAGCTGGCCGACCATGGGGCAGTCAAGGTCGAACGTGTGATGAGAAAACAGGGAGGGGCCTCGAGACCCACCCCTACACTCTTCGTCACGTTCGACTGTGACAAGCTCCCTGAATCGGTGCGTGCTGGTTGGTACCGCTACCGCGTGAAGGCATTCGTGCAACTGCCGCGGCGGTGCTATTACTGTCACCGCTTTGGACATACGAATCGCTCATGTAGACGTGCAAAGTCGGGGTCACCCGAAGTCTGTGTAAATTGCTCCAAAGGTCGAACACGATAAGTCTAAATCGTGTGTGGCCAAGTGTGTCAATTGCGGAGAGCCGCACTCCGCTTCTTCGAAGCAATGTGGTGCATATCTCCTTGAGAAAGAAATCCTGACCGTTCAGGCCCAGGATCGACTCTCATTCCGCGAGGCTAAGGACTTGGTCCTGGCGCGCCCAGCTCTGCCTTGGGCGTCATATGCATCAATAGTTAGAAAGGCACCCTCTGCTCCTGGCTCATCCAGGCCAACAAGCACGGTTGTTTCTTCGCCCATTCGGAGCCCTTCTGCGGGCTCTACCCAACCCGGGCACTCCCCTGGTAAAGTTGGCGGCTAAAAGGGTTCATACCCAGCCCAGGCTAAAACCAGGGATCCCCCCTCTTCCCCCAGCGTGACCGTTTCCCGTAAGGCGAAACGGCCACGTGCTTCCACCGAATCGTTACACTCACAGGAGGCAACACCCCTGAAGATGGTCGCTAGGCCATCTTCCGGGGTTCCCAAAGCTGTTCCCCGAAAGGAGGACAGCAACAAAGGACCTTCTGCTCCTTCGCCACGCCCTGAGGTGAAGAGAGTGGCTCGGAGACGGTAGTTCGTCGAAAAGACCGCCCCCCGCCTCCGAAGCCGCAACGCCCGCCTAAGGTTTCGAGGCGGAGGGAGGAAAAGACTCGCATGGCGAGCCCAACCTCCCCCAATAAGTCCTCAAAGGCGATAGCACCTTCAGCGCTTAATCCGGCCAACAGTGCGGGGGTTCTGCCCCCGGGAAGCGTACGGCCATTCCGGTGAGGGTCTTCAGTTCGACGAGGGCCCCCAAGTCTCCTCCGAGCTAGTCCTGGAGGGCATATTCCTTCAATGAAATTACCGTGGACTCCGGGACAACTGGGAGGAGCTACGGAGGCTCGTCTCGTCCTGTTCCCCGTTAGCTATCGTTTTGCAAGAGACCATGCTAGGCGCGTGCCCCCTGCCCGTTCCTTCCGGGGTATAATGGTCTTCGACCCCACCACCACGGGATGGCCGGGCTGGGGGATGCGCGGTTTACACCTGGCATGATGGCTCCGTTCTTCTTTTCTCTTTAGATACCTCCTTTCAGGCAGTGGTTTTGCAGCTGCACATGGATACGAGGTATACTATCATTTCTGCGTACATTCCACCGTCAGCTGACTTCGACGCGGGGGACTTCCGCCGCGTCATGGCACGGTTGCCGAGACCCTATCTCTTGCTTGAAAATCTGAACAGCAGGCATCCTCTCTGGGGAGATTACTCCATAAATCCCAGGGGACAAGTCCTTGCCGATCTGATCGAAGAGCTTGAGATGGGTGTCCTAAACGTGGATGAGTTTACGCATCAGTGTCCGAGAACCGCTTCATTTTCTTGCCTTGACCTATCTTTGTGCTCCTCGGATGCACAGCCTGATTTTGATTGGGGGGGTGGTCGATGACCTCCATGGTAGTGATCACTTTCCCATTCAAATATCATTTTCAGGGCAACTGCCGCCTGAGAGCCCACCTCGGTGGTGCTTGGCGCGGGCGTGGTGGCCTGCATTTCAGGAAATGACTAAATTATCTATCTCAGTCGAAGATTTTAGGTCGGTAGATGAGGCCGTTGAGTTCTTCTCCGGCAACCTCATCGCTATGGGCCTGACTACTATTCCTAGGACGTCTGGCCGTTTTGCACACTGACAACTCCCATGGTGGTCAGCCGAGAGTGAGATGGCCCTAAAACAGAAGCGTTATGCCTCCATGCGCTATAAGCGCCGCCCGAACGATTTCACTGTTGCTGAATTTCGTCGGGCTAGGGCTAGGTTCCGGTATATTTCGAAGCACGCCCGCCGCTTTTCTTGGCGGGCATATGTGTCTTCACTTAACGGGAAGACCCCTTTAGCTGAGGTGTGGAAGCGAGTCAAAAGGATTCGGGGCAAGTTCTTGCAGCACCATCCTACCGTTCTCCAGGAGAATTGCACCGCAATCTCTGATCCTGCGTCCGTGGCTGAATCCTTCGCGACCGCTTTCTCCGCATTCTCTAGCCGGGATTCTGCGCCGCCAGCATTCAATGCACCTTGTGATGTCGCGGAAGGCCGCCGGCTGGACTTTACCTCCAGAGGCGGATAACCCTTCAAAGACAGGTTTACTGTGAGTGAGTTGCGTTCCGCTCTCGCTTCGTGCGCGGACACCGCTCATGGTCCGGACGATGTCCCGTACGCCATGCTTCGACACCTGGGTGAGCGAGGCATGGCCTATCTGTTAGATTAGTTCAACAGGATCTGGGTGGAGGATCTCCTCCCAGACTCCTGGCGAATCGCTACTGTGCTCGCCTTTCGCAAACCGGGGAGAGATCACTCTACTCCGACTGGTTTCCGCCCAATCTTTCTACCTCTTGCGTGTGCAAGTTGATGGAGAAATTGGTAAATGTTAGACTAGCCTTTTTCCTGGACAGTGGAGGCTATCTGTCTTCCGCACAGTGCGGCTTCCGCAAGTTCCACTCCACGTCGGATGCTCTGCTTCGACTGGAAAATGCCGTCTGCGAGGCTTTCCTTCGTAGACAGCACTACGCCGCGGTCTTTTTCGATCTCCCAATGTTTATATCTGAAATTTTGCAAGATCGTCGATTCCGCGTAGGGGTGGGGGGAGCCCTCTCCGGCCCAAAGGAGCAGGAAGAGGGTGTCCCGCAGGGAAGTGTCCTCAGTGTCACACTCTTTGCCCTGAGCATCAACGGCATCACCTCGGTGCTGCCGGAAGATCTTCTCGCTACGCTCTACGTGGACGACCTTTCGATCTCTTTTGGCGTAGCCCAGATGCCAACTCTGGAGAATGGATCCGTATCTATTCTCCAAGAGGGCATACCAGACGTAACTGATTGTATAATTGCAGTAGTGCCGGGCCCTTGTAGGCCTCCATGGTGGGGAGCCCCGAGGGAGAATGCGAAGTTTTTTTCTTTTTTCAATGGCTAGCCATAAACCAAAAACCTCGCCTTCTCGTAATGGTTCTCGTGTTAAACGTTCCTTAGCTCCCCTTTCAGCCTTCCCTTTCTCGTGGGTCCCTATTCCAACGAAGTAGACCCAGATCTTGATTTTCTTCGCTTTCTTGTCATGAATTCATCATCTGACATCCCCACTTGCAAAAGTCAATGTGTTTGACGTCAATGAATTTTTTGAGTCCGCTGTGGTGAACCCCGCCGGATGTGGTCAAGAGGAAGTGGTGATGTCGTAGTTGAGGTGTCATCCCACTCTCAACACAACCTTGTGCGAAATCTATCTTCGATAGCTGAAATTCCAATAACTGTCTCGCCCCATCCGCGTATGAATTTCGTCAAAGGTGTCGTCCGTTCAAACGAACTAAAGGACTACGACTCTGCCCGCCTTCAGAGTAAGCTGAGTACCCAACGTGCCACACACGTACACAGGGTAACTAAAACATTAGGCTCCACTAGAGTCCCAACCGCCACACTAATTTTAGCATTTGAGCGACAAGAACTGCCGCAGTATATTAAAGCTGGGTACCTTCGTGTCCCGGTAAGTCAATACATCGAACTACTCAGACGCTGCTTCAATTGCAATCAATTTGGACATGTTGGCCGTGCCTATCGGAACCTGCCCTCCTGCGTGAATTGTAGTTCTGACTACCATGGCCCCGAATGCACCAAAACACCCCACTGTGCCAACTTCGGAGGGAACCCACAGTGCTGCGTCAAAACTCTGCTCTATATTTTTATATGAAAAGGAAGTTCAGCTTTGCGCGACTCCCTACGTCTATATAGAAGAGAGGACCACCAGCGTGCCCAAGCACAAACTTTGCCACTCGGCCGGCTTTTCTCTGACGTTTTATGTGACGCTGGACGAAACCGACCATCACGCGCGAGTTCCGACTAGCCTGAAGCACTTCACCCTAGATCTACTCGCAGCGTCGAAAACATTCAGAATATGCAGTCGAAGCATCGCTCTCACACCGAGATAACCAATGTAGCCCCCCTCTCTCCAGCAGCTCTAGCTGGGAGAGACGCTCAGGGTGAGACACTTGAAGGCATCAGACGCTATTTGAAAAAATCCTCAACATCGACCAGTGAAGGTTCATCCACCCGGCCCCGAGACCCAAAGCCCAGTGGTAAGAGAAAGGATTCCTCACCTGGGTCATCGACCACTAATAAGCGGGCAGCCTTTGGAGCTGACTCGGCCGAACCCCAAGAATCTTCAATGGACTCCTTCCCTATGGTTGAAAATTCTATGCCCTTAAGTCCGTCTCGCCCTTCACAGGACTTAGGCCCCATACTGATCCAAACGATGGCAGATATACACTCAGCTCCACACACCTCGCTCAGATCACCTGTCCGTTCCGCTCACCCTTCAACCCAAGATTCGATGGAAGCAGTTGATACTCAAACATCACCAATTGCGGCGGGTGGACCAACTCCTCAGACACCGAAAATACCCTCCACCCATAAATCCGAATCTACCGGCTGAAAATCCCTTCTTGATCTTCCTTTTCCTCCAGGTTGCGAGCCCGAATTACAATCAAGGGCCTCGGTCGGTTCTCCAAAACCCACGGAAAAAAAACAGTTACTGCTCCATCTAGGATCTCTTCCCCTGCAAAAGCAGGCTCCTCAAAATCAACTCTCCGTCTCCCAAGCTCTTTGGGACGAACCTCAAATACAATATCGGCCTCAAAAGAGAAAAAGATATCCACAGTGGTATCTAATCGTCACACATAATATCTTCCATTTTACAATGGAATTGTCAAGGAGTTCTTCCAAAGTGGGAAGAACTCAAATTTTTTTGGACGACTATCGACCCGGCTGTTATTTGTCTCCAGGAGAATAAACTGGGTATACGGCCCTTTCCGCCGGTACCCGGCTTTCTCACTTTCAACTCTATTACTCCTGCTGGAAGCCCCTCTCATGGAGGGATGTCAATCATGGTATCTTCATCCTCCCATGTTTCTCCCATCTCCCTACATACTACCCTCCAAGCTGTTGACGTGAGGGTTTTTCTTACTAAGCTTTTTACCGTTTGCTCTATTTACCTACCCCCTTGTTTATCATTGTCAAGATCCAACCTTTTAAAACTAATAGACCAGTGCCCTCCCCATTCTTATTACTAGGTGATTTTAACGCCCGTCATCCATACTGGGGTGACATCACTCGAAATGCCAAAGGCAGTGTTTTAGAGTCTCTTTTATTATCTGACCTTCTTTGTGTTTTAAATACTGGCGATTTTACCTCTTATCATGTCCAGACGGACTCTTTTAGCTGTGTTGACCTATCCGTTTGCTTCCCTGATTGCTTCACGGAATTTCGATAGTCAATTCTTGACCATCTCCATGGGAGTGACCACTTCCCTATTGTCTTGTCGGCCCTTCAAGTTAGCCTTCATACAACCATGCCCCTTAAGTGGGACTTAGGTCATGCAGATTGGGAAGGTTTCCAAGAGACGTCCTTCACAAATGCATCCTTGGGGACCTTCAATGGAGTGGACGCGGCAGTATAATACTTTACATCGACTATCTACAATGTAGCAACACAGACCATCCTACGGAGGCGATCTGTCATGGGCCGCTTAACCGTGCCCTGGTGGACCTCAACGTGTGCAACAGCTATCAAAAATTACAAGTTAGCCCATGCCCGATTCCGAAAGAACCCAACTTTGTGCAACAAGGTCGACCGAAACCGAGCTCGTGCGCTTTGCCAAAGAACACTTCGTCAGGCTCGCCGAAATTCATGGCACACATATGTTTCATCGATTTCCTCTATGACACCTAGTGCTAAGATCTGGAAGAGGATTAATAAGATCAGGGGCCCTTATGCTAATCATCATACCTCCCCACTCAACTCAGACGGTTCCTTGGAGAATGACGGCCTGGCGGTCAGCAATGCTTTTGCTGACCATTTTCCGCGCCGTCACCAGTGTCAGCCGTTACGATAAGGCTTTTAAATCCTACAAATCAAAGGAAGAATCTCATTCTCTCAACTTCACAACAAAATCTAACCTTCCGTATAACGCTCTATTCAGCATCCATGATCTGCAAAGCGCTTTGTCCCTTTGCAGATCTACTTCCCCTGGCCTTGATGAGATCAATTTCTAAATGATTCGGCACCTACATCCACATTCTACTCTCTTCCTGCTTGATTTGTACAACCTTATATGGGTGAAGGGTTTTTACTCGTCATCATGGCGCATTGGGATCATCCTTCCCTTTGTCAAACCGGGCAGGGACGGGTTGGATGCAGATCACTACCGCCCTATAGCTCTCACCAACTGTTTGAGTAAGTTGCTGGAAAAAATTATATTGGAGCGCCTAAACTGGTTACTAGAAACGAATCACCTTCTCTTTCCATTTCAATGTGGCTTCCGCAAAGGTCATAGTACCCTTGATCTACTAGTACGTTTCGAGGGATCGGTCTGGAAAGCTTTCTCATGAAAGCACCGAGTCCTGGCCATATTTTTCGATATTGAGAAAGCCTATGACACAACATGGAGATACGGCATCTTGAAGCAGTTATACGTCTGGGGGATGAGAGGCCTTTTACCTTCATTTATTCAAAGTTTTTTAGCATCTCGATCCTTCAAGGTACGTGTTGGAGACGCATACTCTGACCTGCTACCCCAAGAGAAGGGAGTTCCTCAGGGCAGTGTTTTAAGTGTCTTATGTTTTATAATTGTCATCAATGATATTATTTCGTCTCTTCCAGAGGGTGTATCGGTAAATCTGTTTATCGATGATTTAGCACTATACTGTTCCTCACCTCGCCTTCCATCAGCAGCGCGTCGGCTACAACTGGTGGTTGATGCTGTATCCAAAAGAGCACAACTTATGGGATTCCGCTTTTCCACGAACAAAACCAAAGCAATGTATTTCCACCGAGGCAGAGGGCTTCTTGTTCCGCCATCTATCTCCCTACAAGGCGAAGATATAGAGTTTGTCTCCGAGTTTCGGTTCCTTGGCGTAACTCTCGATCCAAAGTTATCCTGGTTACCACACCTACACCGACTTCGAACAGGCTGTCTGCGGGCTCTAGACATTTTGAAAGTCCTCTCACACACTTGTGGGGAAGTGGCCAACAAACATTGTGGACATTATACACAGCCCTCGTTGGATCCAAATTGGATTATGGCTGTCAAATTTACTCATCGCCTTCCTCTTCAGCCCTTAAAATGCTGAATCCCATTTGAAACCTCGGAGTTCGCCTTTCTAGTGGAGCCTTCCGTACTCTTCCTGTCAACAGCCTTTACTGCGAGAGTGGGGTACTCCTTTGCCCTACCAGAGACTTCAAATCTGCATGCGATACCTCTGCCGAGTACAGCAAGCCCCTGTATCAGAGGTCTGCAGATGCCTGTATGCTGCCGAATCAACGGCGGCATATGATAAGTTGCTATCTTTACCCCGCCCTTTGAACCTTCGCATAGATCATCTCTCTAACCTGGGTGCTCTAAGGGTCCTTACCCTCCCATCCTTACTGACCCCTAGATGGCGTGCTCCTCTCCCCACAGTATGTACCAACATGTGGAGCCTGGAGAAGTCATCCATGGACCCTCGCATCATTAAAAGCCTGTTCTTAGAGCATTCGATCTCACACAAACAATGCTGCCCACTATACACGGATGGCTCTAAGTCGGACGGTGGCGTGGGCGCCGCAGCCATCTACCGAGGAGGAGAATTCCTAACTCTATCTTTGCCGCCAGCAGCATCCGTTTTTACCGCTGAACTTTCAGCAATCCTTTTAACCTTTAGACTCATCCAAATTTTACCTTTTAGTGATTTCGTCATTTTTTCCGACTCAAGGAATGTCTTACAGTTAATTACATCTTTTAATGCGTCCCATCCCCTGGTCACAGAAATTTGCAACTGGCTGATCCAAATGCATCCCGATATAGAATTATTTTTTTGCTGGGTCCCTGGGCATGTGGGGGTCTTGGGCAACGAGAAGGCTGATCGGCTGGCCCGCTCAGCACATTCTGTGTCCCCTGAGAACTTGGCTCTGCCTTTTAGGGACTACTTTCCTTCAATAAGAAAGTATATTTTTCAACTGTGGCAGAATGAATGGGATGACTGTTCATCATCCAAACTATACAAAATAAAAAATTCTATTTGCTCTTGGCCCTCGAGTCGTCATAGATTGCGGTCGTTGGAGGTGGCCCTTTGCCAAGTTCGCATTGGCCACACGAGACTTACTCACGGCCATCTTGTTTCGGGTGATGCTCATATCAGCCCTTGCTGTCGTTTTTGCGGTGGGGACCAATCGGTTGCCCACCTTTTATTGGATTGTAGCCATTGTACCATTCTCCGGTTGTCCTGTTTCCCGACCCTTTTAACTATTCCTCAACACACCCGTCTTCGATTCATAATGGCTTTGGAATCTTTTAACCCGTCGTTTTTTAAATTTTTGTCACAAAGTGGTCTCCTCCACCTTTTATAGATGATATCTCTCGTTTCACCCTAGCGGCCATATAGAATCCACTTGGATTGGGCAGCAACCCACTGGTAACTTACCTTAAACCTTACACCTAATAAGGTAAACCCTATTCAAGAATAAAAGCCTACTTATCGCCGCTTTCCTTTAACTCCAAGGTAACCAAGGCACATTCTGGAACTCAGCCTAGAAGCAGAATCTACGTGAAATCTTTGTAGTCAGAGCACCCTCTCGCCTGTAGACCACATACAGGTAACATTCAAAACCCGCCATAACCCCGTTGCAGTAGTTTCTGGAATACCATGGACTTCTAACTCCATATCAGTGTGGCTTCCGTAAGAAACAGAGTACGACAGATCTTCTTGTCCATAAAAAAAAAGAGACCTTTTCTCATGGCTGCTTCGATATCGAGAAGGCCTAAGACACCACTTTACACTATGAGGGTTATCCGCCAGTTACATGAATAGTAATCGAGGGAAAGTTTACCAGTTTTTATGGATTTTTGTAGCTACTCACAATTCTCGATTAACACTTATTTTGATCCCTGTCTAGGAGGAGGGTGTTCCCTAGGACAGTATTAAGTGTCACTTTGTTCGTTATTGCGATAAATAGCCTAATCTACTCTCTGCCCTAAAGTGTGTCTGCAACCTTGCTTATGGACGACCTCGCCTCACTTCCCCTTGTTCCAAATCATGCTTGGCATCGGCAGCCTCCAGTTGTCGGTTGATACCATCCACCCCCGGGCCCTTCATAAGGGGGTTTCGCTTCTCCGCCTCAGAGGCGAAGGCGATCCACTTTCATCCAAAGCGGGGGCCCAAGTTAAGCCCCTTTTGTACCTAGAGTAACCCCTTTGCCGCTAGCGCTGGAAAATGCCATACACATCCTCGTCCAGTTGGACTATGGCAGTGAGGTGCATTCTTCGGGGTCTCCCTAATCTTTCATCATGATAGATCCTATCCGCATCCTGGCCCTCCGTCCATTCAGTGGCGCATTCTGTTATTCCCCTATATTGAGCATTTATGCTGAGGGAGGGGGCATTTTCCTGCTTCATCACTACCTCCTCCAGGTTTGTCTACGGTATATGTTCCGTATTCAGCAGCTCCCTTAGTCAGAGGTCTACAAAAACATCTTCTCAGTCTGCCTCCATCCTCCTACCGGCCATTGGGACTTGGTGTAACGGAACAAGTTTCCCGTTTAGGTTCACGCCCGTCCTCCGGTGGACATTCCCGTTTGTCAAATATTTGCAAGATTCTCCTTGACATGCAAGTCTATGGTTGTTGACCTGCGTTATGTTCACTGAGTAGAGATACCACACGCTTCAAAGATGGGTTAAAAACGGACAATGGTGTGTGTGTGTGTGGGGGGGGGCAAAGGGGGGTTACTGTTGGTCTCCCCGGGAGCTTTATGCAGTTTTCTTAGCCTTGCAGCTTTTATCTACCTTTGCCGTTTATATCGACTCAAAGAGCGTATTATACGCTCTTTAACGTCTGACCATCCAATTGTGTCCAAAAACATTCGTGGTAGGAGTCGAAGGTAACAAGCGGGCTAATGAGGTAGCTCAACTTGTGCAGTCCGCCTTATTGCGACGTTTCTGTTATTAGGGACTACATTCGTTCACTCTGACAGTCAGAGGGAGATGGCTGTATCGATAAGACTGCAGTGTTAAGCCCGGAGCTTCGAGGTTTTCCTGTGGCGCCTTCGAATCGGCCAGACACAGGGATTTAATTAGTAGCGCCAGGCCCCACGAGTGCGTCATTTTTATTGGTTGACTGCCAGCCCGTCTATCCTTAGTCTCTAATCAGGTCTTGTGTTTTATCCCTTTTAATTATACATTTCCAATTCACTAGAAATGAGTGGCGGTGTGCGGGACAATAGTTTCCCATGACCCCTCGCTTCGTATTTAGTTAGGGTGTGCAGGGACACGTCATATGTTCATTGCCCCGGGTTTCCTATTATTAATCTGTATCATTCTTAATTAGCTTTACCACCTTCGGTATCTTATGCCATTTCGACCCCTGGTCTTGATAGATTTTAGCGGAGTATACTTTCTCCAAACAATAATAATAATATAAACCAGAGAAGGGAAGTCTGGCAAACCTTCGTGCACACCAAACTACACCCCCATTGCCGACGGCTTTTCCGCAGGCTAGCAGGCGGTGGCTTCACTGTGCGAAGCTTCGCCGGTAGCTAAAGAGAATTTTGATTATGCGTCTTCCTTATCCCTTCTCCACCACCTGTCATCTTTCTCCATTTAATTCCTAGAAGACATCACCTTAGAGCTGGCCGACCACGGGAAGGTCAAGGTCGAACGTGTGATGCGAAAAAGGGAAGGGGCTCGAGAGCCTGAATATGCGTCACTGCCGCGGAAGTGCAACTAGTGCCACAGCTTCGGCTAAACGAATCGATCATGTAGACGTGCAAAGTTGGGTTCAACCGAAGTCTGTAGGTTGCTCCAAGGTCGTACACGATGCCTTTATCGTGTATGACCAAGTGTGGCACTAGTTGAGAGCCGCACCCTGCTTCATCGAAGCAATGTGACGTGAATGTCCTGGACAAAGAAATCCTGACCGTGCAGGCTGCATTGTCTATCATTTCGCAAGGATAATGACTTGGGGTCCTGGCCCCTCCAGGCCTATACGAGCAGGGTCTCTTTCGCTCTCATTTGGAAACCTGCGAGCTGTACCCCATCCCATCCCGAGCACCTCCCTGGTAGAAATGGCGTCACAAAGGGTTCACACCCAGCCTCGGATAAAACCAGAGCTAGAAGGGAGCCTTCTCCAGTCTCCTGGGGTTGTTTCCATGGAGGTAGTCGATCACTTCCCAATCAAAGTCTGCTTGTGCATCAGGAGAATGAGACATCAAGAGAGGCAAAAACGAAACAGTTCTAGGCCATATATGCGCGAATTCTTCCGCAAGAAGAACACCAATCACGAACTCTTCGATCAGTTCAACCAAGGCCTGGCTCCTGTGATTGAGTGCAATCCTCGCAGAAGAAAGGGCCTCGGAAACAAGCAACGACATGGCCAAAATTCGACTCATCGAAGACAGTTTAGTAGCCTGATGCACGCACTCTACTTTTGTGGATAATCGCCACATTCTTCCCAATGCATGAATAAACCCTAATTCCCCCCCCCCCCCCCCCCACACACACACAATCAGAAGAGATTCTACAGCGTCTCAGACTTGTCAATTTGGATTTTTCAGTTTCCCCAAACAGCGCAGATATATTTGAGGCAGAGCTCCCCCCATATACATATATCTAAATTAGGAACATCAATCAAACCTCAGAATATATTTAAACATTTCCTAAAATAATTTGCCGGAAAGCTAAAGAATATATAAAAAAAAGAATTATGAATAAATAGCGAAGCGGAATCCGTCTATTCGTCCTCGACATACTCGAATGGTTCTGGGGGTTCTGGCTCAGATTCCTCCTCGGTTTTAGGTCCCATGGCGGGTACGGGTTGGACGAGTTCCTGGGTTAAATCAGGTTTGAGATCTCTCATCAGAATGATACCCCCAATACCCACGTCCTTTACGGGTTTGTACCGTGAGGTAGCGGATTCGGTCAATCGAATGACTTTCAACTGTTGTTTCATGACACGGGCGGGGTTATTCAAGGTATCAAACAGCGGTTCTTCTTCTTTCTTGTCTTTCTCTTTGTCCTTTTCTGTCTCTTTCTTTGCTTTTTCTTTCGCCTTTTCCTTCTCTTTCACTTCCTTTTCTTCTTTCTTGTCCTCGTCGACTTCCATCTTCTCTTCTTTCTGCTCCTTTTTCTTCCTCTCATCGTCCTTCTTCTTGGCTTTGGCCGTAATCGACAGCACTGCGGTCACTTTCTCCGCCACTTCTTTCTTCTTCTCTTCGAGCGGAGGGGGATACCCATAAGTGGAGGGCTTTGCGTTCGAGATGAACGACATTTTGGGCATCTTCAGCTCGGAATTTAGACCGATGACGCAGGTAGGCGTGAATGACATTGAAAGGAAGTGAGAGAGGGGGAACCAATACCAAAATTGTGTGAAAATGAACATTCCGACTACAGAAGTCATACTCGTGTGACCCGTCCGGGACTGCAAAGATATAGTCATGTTCCTCCCCCCGGCGTCGATAATACCTTGCGCTAGAATGGCGCCAAACTTAGCGATCGAATCTTCGTGCTTGTCACCGATCACTTTGGCGTATAACTGCCGGAAATCTTTAACTTTGGACGAAGTGCTTTCAGTCTGTTGGATAAGGACCAGAGCAGAGGCGATAAGCGCTCCTTGTCGCACGAAATTGACTGAATCGTTGGTTAGAGGCTCCAGCAGTGCCAGCGCTTCTTTGAGACCCGTACCTGAGCAGGCAATGCCCAGAGCCATGGCAGCTCCATAGCGAACGTGCGGATTATAGGATTCGGAGAGTAGAGACACCATACTGGGCATCTGCTCCGGGCACCGGAATAAAAGGAAACCGAGAGCCTCCACAGCAGCCCTTCGAACATCATTATCCACGTCAGATACGGCGACGTGAAGTAATCTTTTCATGGCTGGGGTCGAGGCGGTACCGCAATATGCCATCGCCACGGAATACATGGCCGCTCGTCTCAAAATGGCATCTTTGTCTTCTCCTAACTCGTTAATAAGCGACTCCGCCTGGTCCTGTTGACCATACATCGTGAGGGCGATTCCTTGAGCTAATCCACGAAGGATTTTTTCATGTTGTGTGTCCCTGGCGTGATCGACGATATCCGCGATCGCTTGTGGATTGGCCGATCCCAGCATGACGAGACCCATAGAGATACCGGCAGCCTCACCCGTCACAGCATCGTCGTGCAGGAGACAAGTCTTGAGTTGTTCGTAAACGTCTGTTCGTTGGGTACCCATTGCAGCCAAACCAAGACCCAAGCAGCCACCATGACGAACGATCTGAAACGTAATTATAAAGCGGTTGTGTAAAAGATTCCAAGGTAATAAAACCATTCATACCCCAGATCAAAAGAATATTCCTTGCCTGTAATATTTTAAACGGTTAAAAAATGAGAGGAAAAACGGGAAATCGTGAAATACGGTTCCTTAAGCGTTCTTATTACACACTGCACTGTAGATTTAGGGACATTTAGTTCTTCAGGAATCTTATTGTAGCTCATCTTGGATTGGAAGTTGGTCATTATTTTCCATTTAAGGTCAAAAGACAGTTCACTACCTTTTACTATGATGATTGTTTGTAGAATAACTTATAGTTTTAGCATAATACTAGGTTATTTTATAATACAAACAAATCAATAAGAAAGAACTCGAAACAAACAACTAAGACTAAAGCCAACAAAAGAAAGAAGGAAGACCCCAGAACCCTAGTAGAAGGGACAAACTGTAGAGACACCGCTCGCCCCGGTATGGTAAACTGCTATATTCAACAGGAATGTACCGAGCAGTCTGGCGGACAACGCAGTCGTCGAAATAAAGTGCTGGGGAGCGCTCCCTCAAATGGCAATGCGTCCCGGGAGTGCCCAATCGAAGAGGACTGAGAGACCTGAAGCCGTCGCGGCATTGGGGGGCAGGTCCGTCTACTTCCCCAGCACAGGAACATGCGAGCAACAACAAAGACACTCAAAGTGGAGGAGGCCGACCTACTCCAAAAAGTCATAGTCCGCAAGTGTTTGAACACAATCCGTCCCGAGTCCAAGGGGCAAGCTGTAGCGACCCATCTCGTCCTGGTGCGGGGATAGGTAGCGTGCGCAAAGATCACCCAGCTTGGGAGATTTAACAGTCTGGGGAAGAATGCACCGTAAAGTCCGAAGCAGCGCCTTGTACAGCCCGTCTGACTTCGAAGCAAGGGAGATATCAGGCGGCACCGGTCCAGGAAATATTTGAATAGGAAAGTGATCACTACCATAGAGGTCATCGACTACCTCCTACCCCAAATCAGGCTGTTCATTCGGAGAGCACAGATATCAAAACAGGAAAAAGAAGCGGTTCTCGGGCAGTGATACTTAAACTCATCAACATTTAGGACTATCTTCAGAACGTCGATCAAGTGGGTATGAATCTGACCCACATTGCACCGAAGAAGCGGAGTACCGTTCAAATCCCCGAGCAAGAAAAAGGGCCTCGGCAACTGTGCCACGACGCAGCGCAAGTCCCCCGCGTAGAAGTCGGCTGACGGTGAAATGTACGCAGAAATAACAGTATACCTCCTATCCAGATTCAGCTGCACTGCTACTGCCTGAAAGGAGCTATTTAAAGCAAAGAGAATAGAGACAATGCCGGGTGTAAATGGCGCATCCTCCTGCCCGGCCCACATCCCGTGGTGGTGGGGCCGCGAAACCCATATCACCGGGAGAGTGGGCAGGGGGCACGCGCCCAGCATGGTCCCCTGAAAAAGATTGCTAACGGGGAACGGGAGACGAGCCTCCGCCTCTCCTCCCAGTTGGCCCAGAGTCCGCGGTAATTCCATTGAAGGAATATGCCTCCCAAGCCCGTCTCGGAGGAGACGCGGAGGCCCTCTTCGAAGAGAAGACCCTCACTGGAATGGCCGTATGCTTCTTGCCATGAGTTTCTTCCAGGGGACCAGTGGAGGTGAATAGAACCTGCAGAAGGGTTCCGAATGGCGCACGGAAATAACGGTGGTCATATATATATATGCCTGGAGGGACCAGGAGCAGAGGGTACGTTTTTGTTTTTTTTTAATTGAGGTATAAGATGTCCCAGCGAGCGCCTAGCGAAACAGGACCAAGACAGGCAGCCTTACGAATTCAAAGACGATCCATAACTTGGGCGGCCAGAATTTCCTTCTCCGTGATATACGCACCACATTGCACCGAAGAAGCGGAGTGCGACTCTTCGCAATTAACACACTTGGCCTTACACAATAGGGACTTTTCGTGTACGGCCTTGGAGCAACTTACAGACTTCAAGTAACCCCGACTTTGCAAATCTACAGGAGCGATGCGTATGGCCGAAGCAGTAGCAGTAGTAACACCTCTGTGGCAGTGGCACGAATGCCTTCACGCGGTAACGATACCAACGGCTACGTACCGACTTAGGTAGCCTCTGTCAAGGTCGAACGTGATTAAGAGTGTAGGGCTGGGTCTCGATGCCCCTCACTGTTTTCTCATCACACGTTCGATTTTGACCGCTTATGGTGGGCCAACTCTAAGATGAGTCATCTATGGAGCAGAAGATAATCCATGAATCGGCCCTTTGGGCACTCTTCATGGATGCTTCAGAGATCTGACGCATTCGTCAGAAGGCTTCCATCCTTGAAACGGGACACCCTTGCTAGCTAATACTCTGCTCTGATGGATCTTGTTGCCCTTGGCCAACAAGAAAGCGTTTGAAGCCAGCAGGATGGAAAATGCTAGGTAGTCTCTCAATTAGGCCCCCCCCCCCCCGACATAATCGAGGCTCCGCTACGCGTACTTGCGACTTTGGTCTTGGTCTGAGACTCCCCACCCGAGGGTGCCTCGGGACCGGACGTGCCGATCTTGGCCTGGTCGCTTGCCGAAACGGCAGAGGACCCATCAAGCCCCAGAGGAGTAAGAGAACCTTTAGTCCTCTTACGTCTTCTTGTCTCTTTTCTTTTGGGGAGAGGAGGGTGGAGATGAACCCATTTCTCTCCAATGGCAGGAGCCCCTCAGCTGGATAGACAGCCTCATCAAGATCCTTATCCGAGATGGAGAAGGTCTTAGGTGTCAGAGGGGCACCAACCAGGGTAGGATTTCACCTCTTCTTGTGAGTCCTTGGGGGCCCCGAGGCATCCGAGGAGAAGCTTGCACAGGAGCACTCAGGTTCAGTGTTTGGCAGCAAACCCAGGTTCGACCCCATGGAAGATCCTGCTGTCTGGAGTTGGACCATCTCAAGAACCATGTCCATCTCTGGGGAAGGCTTCCGTGTGGCCATCTCCCAATTCATGTTCATCTGCAGATGCATAAAACATGCAGCAGTAGTTGAGCTTTGTATGAATAAAGGAACGCTAGAAGAGCAAAGCGGTAGTCCTATCGGTACCATAGGTGCTAGACATCACAGTGAAGAATGCGCATGGTACAGTTAAGAGAGACCCTAAGACTGATGAATATGGGCCTCCCAACTGGTTCGTTGGTTAAGAGGTCCCTTGTTGAACAGTGATCGAACCACCTCCCAAGTGGGGCATCGGTCAAAAACAAGACAGAGGAAACTGCGACTACCACATCCAGGCGAGCCCCTTTTAGGAACAAGTCCAGCTTGGGGTGAAACCATGGATGGTGTGAAGGACCTAGAGCCTTTTAGTTGTGCTGGCAGACAACAAGGCAGTAAAGCCCACCCACCATACATCATTATGCACTCGAGAATGTGCTGTAGGAGGGTGGGTCAGCCCGCTAGATCCAAGGAAAGGGTTAATGGGACAAAATGGATCTTCCCATTAATTGCGGCGCAACAGTCAGGACCCCTCCAGCCTTTTCATGCAACCTGCAGCCATTGTTTGTAGAGATTGCAAATCCTGGCTTTAAAGGTAGCTTGACAGGTAGGTCATTAAACCTAGATAGAGGAATAATGAGGGAAAACTCTTAAAAAAAAGGTGTATATAGAGAGAGAATTTTGGGGGGGAAGGGGGCGGGTTAAGAGCTCATCTGGCGACTGCCTACTTGGGCATTAGTCGCCATATTAAAACTGCCTAGTACTAGGCTACTTTAAAATAAGATTCAAAAACACAAAAAAAACAACTAAAAATAAAAAAAGGAAAAGGGAACGAGCAGGAAGCAAACCCCTGCGTCGGGGGGGGGGGGACCTCCCGGCGCAGTAACGTGCGACCTATAAAGAAAACAAAATAAAATAGTTAAATAAAAGGGAGAAGGCTGGCCGCCCCCCAAAAGTCTACAAGTCCACCAGTCAATGTGCAGGCACTCGTCCCGAGTACAAGGAACAGGCGGTAGCGACCCCGCCCATCCCGGTACCTGGACAGGTAACGTGCGCGAAGATCGCCCAGACTGGGACATTGGACAAGAATGTGCCAAACAGTCTGCGGGACGACGCAGTAATCACAATAGGGCGCTGGCGAGCGCTCCATCAAATGGCGGCGCGTCCCGCGAGTGTGCCCAATTCGGAGACGACAGAAAGCAACCTGAAGCCGCCGCGGCATTGGGGGGTAGGTCCATGGGAACAGTCGCGGCGCAATGGCACGCAACTTTACGTTCTCTTCGACCGTCTCCCATCTTCTTTGCCAAGCAGCCCGAAGAGCTGCCCGTATTCCTGCCATGTAGTCGGTGTGAGGAAGATCGAAACGCTGGTCCGGTCGCAGAGTCCTCGCGGACTCTTTGGCGCACTAATCGGCGTGCTCATTCCCCGCAATTTCTACATGTCCATGAACCGAGCAGATTATAATTTCGACATCTGCCCGGCTCGCCAAAACCGTGGCGTCACGGATATCGCGAACCAGGGGATGCGGAGATTCCAATGCCCCGAGAGCACTCAGGGCGCTTTGTGAGTCGCTATAGTTCACAATCCAGGCTCTGAATCGGGCACGTCGCGTGATGTCCCGTACTGAGTGGTCTATTGCTAACGGATCGGCCGTGAAGACAGACGCAGCGCCTGGCAGAGCCCCGCTGACTTCAAACAGAGGGCATACAGCGTGGAAGCCGACCCCCTCTTGGGACTTGAAGCCATCTGTATACACTGGTACGGTTCCAGCGTGACACAAGGTGTGCTTTAAAAAGGTCGAACGCAATACTCCCGGCGCTGTACAAGCTTTGGGAGGAGAGGTGTGGCAACAAATAGCCAAATGTGGTACCCTCCAGGGTAGCGTCCTGGGCAGAACCAGGGGGCGTCACCTCGCTCTCGAAGGAGTTTCCTGGCCTTTGGGCTTAGGGTATGACTGGCGTCTCTCGGCGGCATAGGCACCGTCGAAATCAGTTGCGGATACAGTGAGAGCTGTTGGCGACTGAGGGAGGCGCTGGGCTCGCGAAAAACAGACGAATGATGCACTGTACACGGTGTAGAGCGAGTGGCATCTCCCCAGCATCGACCAACAGGCTCTTAATGGGGGAATTGCGGAAGGCACCAGTCGCAAGGCGAAGGCCGGTGTGGTGGATCGAGTCCACCTTCCGCAATACACACTCGGCTGCGGATGCATAAAACTTGCATCCGTAGTCGAGCTTCGAAAGAACAAAGGATCGATAAAAAAGTATGGCAGTAGCCCTATCAGCGCCCCAAGCGCTGAACGTCACGGAACGGAGAATATCCATGGCGCGGGTACAAGAGACCCTAAGGCTGCGAATATGAGCCTCCCAGGTGAGGCATCGGTCAAATACAAGACGAAGGAAACGGTACGATTCAACCACTTATAGGCATACCCCATTTAGAAACAAGTCTGGGTCAGGGTCGGGCTGTGGATGACGGCAGAAGTACACCACCTTAGTCTTGGCCAAGGAAAACCGAAACCTGTGCGCTTTAGCATAGCGAGAGACGCGGTTCAATGCCTGTTGGAGTCGATGCTCCAGAGTTTGCATCTGGGCCGCGCCAAAAGAGATCGAAAGGTCGTCCACGTAGAGCGTAGCGAGAACAGCATCCGGCAGTATCGAAGTGATGCCGTTGACGCTCAGGGCAAAGAGTGCGACACTGAGAACACTTCCATGCTCGACACCCTCTTCCTGCTCCATTGCGCCGGAGAGGGCTTCCCCCCACGCATAGGCAGAATCAACCATCTCGCAAAAATTCAGATATAAAGACTGGGAGGTGTCCCCTCGCCCCCATCGTGTGAAGAGTCTCCATGATACCGTATCGCCATGCGGTATCACAGGCCTTCTCCAGTATGAAAAACACCGTGGCGTAGTGCTGCCTACGAAGGAAGGCCTCGCAGACGGCATTTTCCAGTCGGAGCATAGCATCCGACATGGAATGGAACTTGCGGAAGCCGCACTGTCCAGAAAACAGATGGCTTCCGATGTCCATAAAAAAGGCTAATCTAACATTTACCAATTTCTCAATCAACTTGCACACGCAAGAGGTTAGAGAGATTGGGCGAAAACCGGGCGGAGTAGAGTGATCTCTCCCCGGTAGCGATTCAGCAGGAATCTGGGAGAATGGGAGGAAACCCTCCAGCCAGATCCTGTTGAACAAATCTAACAGAAAGGCCATGCCTCGCTCACCCAGGTGTCGAAGTATGGCGTACGGGACATCGTCCGGACCATGGGCAGTGTCCGCGCACGAAGCAAGAGCTGAACGCAGCTCACTCACAGTAAACCTGTCGTTGAAGGGTTCTCTGCCTCTGGAGGTAAAGTCCAGCCGGTGGCCTTCCGCGACATCACGACGTGCATTAAATGCTGGCGGAGCAGCATCCCGGATAGAGAATGCGGTCGCGAAGTATTCAGCTACGGACGCGGGGTCCGAGATTGCGGTCCCATTCTCCTGGAAAACGGGAGAGGGGTCCTGCGAGAACTTGCCCCGTATCCTTTTGACTCGCTTCCACACCTCTGCTAGAGGGATCTTCCCGTTAAGTGAAAAGACGTATGCCCGCCAAGCTGAGCGGCGGGCGTGCTTCCGAATATACCGGAACCTAGCTCTAGCCCGACGAAATTCACCGAGATTGAAATCGTTCGGGCGGTGCTTATAGTGCATGTAGGCATGATGCTTCTGTTTGAGGGCCGTCTCACACTCGGCCAACCACCACGGGAGTGGTCGGGTTGCAAAACGACCAGACGTTCTCGAAATAGTAGTCAGGCCCGCGGTGATGAGGTTGCCGGAGAATAAGTCAACGGCCTCATCTACCGACCTAAACTCGACTGAGATAGAGAATTCAGTCATTTCATGAAATGCAGGCCACCGCGCCCGCACCAAGCACCACCGAGGTGGGCTCTCAGGCAGCAACTGCCCTGAAAATGATATTTGAATGGGGAAATGATCACTACCATGGAGCTCATCGACCACCCCCCAATCAAAATCAGGCTGTGCTTCCGGAGAGGAGAGATAGATTAAGGCAAGAAAATGAAGCAGTTCTCAGGCAGTGCTGCATAAACTCATCCACATTTAAGACACCTATCTCAAGCTCTTCGATGGGATCGGGAAGGACTTGTCCCCTGGGATTTATTGAGTAATCTCCCCAGAGAGGATGTCTGCCGTTCAGATCTCCAAGCAAGAGAAAGGGCCTCGGCAACCGTGCCACGACGCGGCGGAAGTCCCCCACGTCGATGTCAGCTGACGGTGGAATGTACGCAGAAATAACAGTATACCTCCTATTCAGGTGAAGCTGCACAGCCACTGCCTGAAAGGAGGCATCTAAAGTGAAAAGACGAACGGAGACATCATGCCGGGTGTAAACTGCGCATTCCCCAGCCCGGCCCCCATCTCGTGGTGTTGGGGTCGCAAAACACTTATACTCCGGTAGGGTGGGGAGGGGGCATGCGCCTAGCATGGTCTCCTGCAAAAAGATAGCTAACGGGAAACGGAACGTGACGGGACGAGACGAGCCTCCGCAGCTCCTCCCAGTTGGCCCAGAGTCCCTCTTCGAACAGAAGACCTTTTACGGGAATGGCCGTACGCTTCCTGGAGGCAGAACCCCGGGCGCTGTCGGCCAGACAATGTGCTGTCGCCTTCGAGGACTTATTGGGGGAGGTTGGGCTCGCCATGCGAGTTTTTTCCTCCCTCCGCTTCTAAACCTTAGGCGGGGCGCCCTCTTTTAGAGGATCCACCGTCTCCGAGCCACTCAGCCCACCCCTAGGCGTGGGCGAACGAGCCGAAGCTCCTTTCTTGCTGTCCTCCTTTCGGATGACAGCTTTAGGAACCCCGGAAGATGGCCTGGCGACCAACTTCAAGGGTGTTGCCTCCTGTGAGTCTAACGACTCGGTGGAAGCGCGTGACCGTTTCGCCTTACCGAAAACGGTCACTCTGGGGGAGCCCTGGTTTTAGCCGGGGCTGGGTGTGAACCCTTTGTGCCGCCAGTTTTACCAGGAAAGCGCCCGGGTTGAGTAGAGCCCGCATAAGGGCTCCGAATGGGCGCAGAAACAACCGTGCTCATTGGGCTGGATGGAACAGGAGCAGAGGGTGTCTTTCTAACCATTGAGTCGTAACACGTCCCAGGCAGAGCCGGGCACGCCAGGACCAAGTCCTTAGCCTCGCGGAATGAGAGTCGATCTTGGGCCTGAACGGCCAGGATTTCTTTCTCAAGGAGATATGCACGAAATTGCTTCGAAGAAGCGGGGTGCGGCTCTCCGCAATTGACACACTTGGCCACACACGAATTGGAGTTATCGTG
Source organism: Ceratothoa steindachneri (assembly GCA_963969495.1). Classification (NCBI taxonomy): domain Eukaryota; kingdom Metazoa; phylum Arthropoda; class Malacostraca; order Isopoda; family Cymothoidae; genus Ceratothoa; species Ceratothoa steindachneri. The sequence goes on from OZ018335.1 coordinate 32,696,314, forward strand.
TGCGGCCTTGGAGCAATTTACACATACTTCGGGTGACCCCGACTTTGCACATCTACATGAGCGATTCGTATGGCCGAAGCGGTAACAGTAATAGCACCTCCGCGGCAGTGGCACGAATGCCTTCACGCGGTAGCAGTACCAACCGGCACGCACCGACTCAGGGAGCTTGTCACAGTCGAACGTGATGAAGTGTAGGGGTGGGCCTCGAGGCCCCTCCCTGTTTTCTCATCACACACTCGACCATGACCACCCCGTGGTCAGCCATCTCTAGTGATATCTTCTATGGAGTAGTCCACTAGTTCCCTCGCATAAACTACTCCTTTCACAAAGTTCATGGTAAAGTGAGGTGTTAAACTCACTGGGGTGCCATCAAGTGTCCGAAGAGCACTTATCTTGACCACTTTGGAGGCTCCCATCTGAGAAACGGGTCACCTTCGGCTCTCTACCAATTATACCAGCTAAAGCTCTCCTCTGATGGATCATGTTGCCATTGGCCAACATGTTTCCATCAGAGGAGCGAATAACGAGGAAGCGTTTGAAGCCAGCGGGCTCGAAAACGCCAGGTAACCTCTGAATGAGGGGCCTCTACGAAATAGAGGCTCCGCTCTGCACACCTTTGATCTTATTTTGGGACTCCCCGCCCAGGCGAGCACCGGAGCCGGACGTGCCGATTTTGGCTTGGTCTCGTTCAAGGATGTTAGCGGCCTCGTCCGTCCCCGCGGCCCCCGTGCAGGGAGAAGAGCCCCCCCGTCTTTTTCTTTTTAGGAGTGGAAGGTGGGGAATGGACCCGCTTTTCCCCTCCCCCAGCAGGAGCTGCCAGGCCAGATGGGCCGGCCTCGGCAAGGTCCTTCGCCGAGATGGATGGCGAAGGTCCCACAGTCATGGGGCACCGACTGGAGGAGGAGATCCCTCCACTGCTTGTGATGTCTTAGCAGCCCCAACCCTTCTGGCGAGGGGCCCGCACAGGAGCAGAATCGGGCTCGGTGTTTGATGCCGAGCACGAATCTGCCCCTACAGAAGGCCTCCTCTTCTGAGGCTGGGCGGCATCAGGGAGCATGTCTATCTCACGGGAAGCCTCCAATTGGCCATCCCCCTCCATGACATGACAGGTCATGTCACTTTTGTCCATATTCTTTGGGGGAGCATAGGCCTTCACCCCCGCTAGATTTAATATTTGGGCTAGCATGTCTTTAGAGGGAAGCAGCCGATGGGGCCTTTCTTCCCTCTCCCCCCCTAAGGGGGTTTGCCCTACCGAGACGCTTCAACTGGGAGCGATCGGTTATGGGCTGCCTGCTGGCTTTCCTGGCAGTCCCCTGTGAAAGCAAAGGCAGGACTGCAGGATTTGAGATGGAGTCACATGGTGACTCCAAAGAAGGGGGTGAGGGGGAGTCCCATGCACCAGTAAGCACTAGAGAGGAGTAAGCCTCCTGTCTAGTTGAAGAGTTATGGAGGGTTCCCTGGGAAACCACAAGGGAAGGGGGAACCTCCATTTTCTCTGTGGAGCTGCATGAGGGCGGCTCCGTTGTTCTTAAAGGGGAAATGGGGAGAGATTTTTGTTTTTGTAATTTTTTATTCATGGGAATGGTGACCCTCTTTCTTATGGGAAGCAAATGCTAATCACCCCTCGCAGTAGCCCGGTCTGCAAGGAGTACGTACAGGCCTGGCAGAGCCAGGTGCCGCCATTTAAGGCCACCCCTCCCGCCTGGTGACCTGGCAGCCCTTCAGCATGGCGTAAAATAAAATAGATGGTGAAGTGAGAAGAAAAGGGGATGTGAGGAAGGTATGGGCGTGGATGAAGCAGGTTGTTAAAAACCCATTATCCCAAACTGGAGTTCATTGGTTAGGTAACATTGTCCCCTCCCCCCTCAGCCCCAATCCAGGATAGTTGGCTGAGAAGGTCAGCATCTACCCTGTGAAATTAGAGGCTGACCAGTGAAAGTTGTGGGAGGTTGTCTGAAAAGCGAGGAAACGGGGGGGAAACAAGTGTTCTGAAGGAAGGAGAAGAGGCTAAGCTGGAGTCGGACAGGGTGCTGAGTCCCATCAGCACGGCGGCCAGAATGGCAAATCACCGCACCCCTTACGGGGTAGAGAGAGAGGAGAGGATGGCACCAGCTTTCCCAAGCCCTGTCACTCAGGCTAGGAAGAAGTGATGGTCCTTCAGGTTCTAGGTGTACCACTTAGGGCCACCTCTCACATGTGATCAAACTTCCACAGCATGGCAAGCCACTGGGATTTGGCATAAAATTATCAAAAAGAGGAGAAAGTGGGAGCATTGTAAGGGGCAGATGCAGGCATGTTAAAAACTACCACACCCAACTGGATGCAAGAGATAGGGGGTTGAAGTCCCTTTTTTTTCTCAGGGAAGAGTGGCTGAAAGCTACTCAGTGACTAGCCTGCAGAATAGGCCATGCCAAGAAAATGGATGGGAGGGGCTAGTAACCAGGAATACTATGTTACAAGGTTTCAGTTATAGCAAGAACTTTACCCCTGGTCAAACTTCCACTCCATTGCAGGAATCCCAACATATCATAAAGAGCCATTTTGTAAAGTTACATTTAGTCACCTTCTACAACATTCAGCCGACATTTCAGAGATATTCTCCCATCACCTGGGAGATATCAACTTCATTGGATTATTATATACAAGGTGAATTCCTAACCTATTCTCACTGCCTATTTTAAGCATGGGTGCAATGGTATTAACATGTGCCAGTGATTCAAAGAAGGGACAGATAACCAGGATTGAAAAGAATGATTCATGGGTGGTGACTGAAATTTAAGAAATTACCTCACTTGTTGTGTCGCGTGTTTGAGAGAGAAGATAATCTATGATATTGGCTCCATGATTGGCATGGATAAGTCCAAGAGCATAGAGTGACCCACTTTCCACATAGCCAGGACTATTGGACTCCTTTGGGAGATAAGCTTGCATTAGAGTTAGAGCTTCTTTTTCATGCCCTCTATGGATAACACCCAATGATGCAGTAGCTGTCATTTTGGCCCAGTTGGTTGCACGGGAGAGCCAGTCAAGATTATCTCTAATGGAAGAAAGAAAAATCCAAATTAGAAACTTATACTTTTTCTTCATAAAAGATGAAACAATCCAAATCAAAACTCTCCACTGGTTTGGATCACACGTTGAATGATCCCCAATTAAAATACATTAAAAGATTCCAATTGGTGGTATAAAAACAGCAAAAAAGTGGATTCAATGAACAATGCACAAACTCCCAAACTAAGTACACATTACATAATTTGTGTTGCAGATAGGTAAAGAGAAATGTCTGAAGACTTGATAGAACTAGTCAAGGGAAGTGTGTGATTGCCAATAAATGACATATTTCACTTGGTTCAAGAAAACCTTATACCTGTCAAGTGTCCAAAGCAACTTGGGCACAATTGGCTGTTGAATATTCAAGATAACATGAATAAAAAATAAAGAATTATCATTCAGAAATAGTTGGGCACAGGGAAAAACAGTAAAGTGAGCATGGTATGCAGGTTATGTGAGTAAACGTCAAAAATAGACGCGAGAGGTGAGCTGGTTGGGGAAAGGTAGCAAAAAAGAAAGTGGAAGACATAGGGGAAGAATAGTAAAACATAAGGTGTCAAGGAGTGCATTAGTAAATTTTAACCGCGAATAATGGGGCTCGGATGGCATATTATAAACTTCTACAGAAAGGGGTTTTTTTTTATAAAGAGCTCATCTGGCGACTGCCTACTTGGGCATTAGTCGCCGTATAAAAAACTGGCTTAGTACTAGGCCATTTCAAAATAAAATACAAAAAGATAAAAAACAACAACCCCAAAAATAGGCAAAAAAGGAAGCGAGCAGTAAGCAAGCTCCTGCATCAGGGGAAGGTCCCCCCGGTGCAGGAGTGTGCGACCTACAAGGTAAAAAAAATTAAATAAAAACCTGCTTAAATAATAGGGAGAAGGCCGGCTTCACCCCAAAAGTCAACAAGTCCACCAGTCAAAGCGCACACACTCGTCCCGAGTACAGGGGACAGGCGGTAGCACCCCCTCCCATCCCGGTACAGCTACAGGTAACGTGCGCGAAGATCACCCAGACTGGGGCATTCAACAAGAATGTGCCGAACAGTCTGGGGGACGACGCAGTCGTCGCAATAGGGCGCAGGCGAGCGCTCCATCAAATAGCGATGCGTCACACGAGTATGTCCGATTCGGAGACGACAGAAAGAGACCTGAAGCCGTCGCGACATTAAGGGATAGGTCCATAAGAACAGTCGCGGCGCGATGGCATGCAACTTTAAGTTCCCTTCGACCGTCTCTCATCTTCTTTGCCAAGCAGTCCGAAGAGCAGCCCGTATTCCTGCCATGTAGTCGGTGTGAGGAAGAGCGAAACGCTGATCCGGTCGCCCTCATTTCCCGCAATTCCTACATCTCCAGGAACCCAGCAGAAGATAATCTCGACATCCGCCCGGCTCGCCCAAACTGTGACGTCACGGATATCGCGAACCAGGGGATGCGGAGATTCCAATGCCCCAAGAGCACTCATGGCGCTTTGTGAGTCGCTATAGTTCACAATCCGGTCTCCGAACCGGGCACGTCGCGTAATCTCCCGTACCGAGTGCTGTATTGCCACCAGTTCAGCCGTGAAGACAGACGCAGCTCCTGGCAGAGCCCCGCTGACTTCAAACCGAGGGAATACGGCGTGGAAGCCGACCCCCTCTTGGGACTTGGAGCCATCCTAAAACACTGGCACAGTTCCAGCGTGACACGAGGTGTGCTCCAAAAAGGTCGAACGCAATACTCCCGGCGCTGTACAAGCTTTGGGAGCAGAGGCGTGGCGACAAATAGCCAAATGTGGTACCCTTCAGGGTGGCGTCCTGGGCAGAACCAGGGGCGCCACCTGCCCGAGAGCTATACCTAGCTTTCGAAGGAGTTTCTTGGCCCTAAGCCCCAAAGGGCTTAGGGTATGACTGGCGTTCTCTCGGCGGCATAGGCACCGGACTCGCGCGTACAAGCGAGTGAAGCACTGCACGCGGCGTAGAGCGAGTGGCATCTCCCTAGCATCGACCAACAGGCTCTCAATGGGAAAAGTGCGGAAGGCACCGGTCGCAAGGCGAAGGTCGGTGTGCTAGGTCGGTGTGCTGGATCGAGTCCACCTTCCGCAATAAACGCTCGGCTGCGGATGCATAAAACTCGCATCCGTAGTCCAGCTTCAAACGAAAAAAGGATCGATAAAAAAGTAAGGCAGTAGCCCTATAAGCACCCCAAGCGCTGAACATCACGGAACGGAGAATATCCATGGCGCGGGTACAAGAAACACTAAGGCTGTGAATATGAGCCTCCCAGGTGAGGCATCGGTCAAATACAAGATGAAGGAAACGGTGAGATTCAACCACTTCCAGGCATACCCCATTAAGAAACAAGTCTGGGTCGGGGTGGAGGCGTGGATGGCGGCAGAAGTGCACCACCTTAGTCTTGGCCAAGGAAAACCGAAACCTGTGTGCTTCGGCATAGCGAGAGACGCGTTTCAATGCCTGTTGGAGTTGACGCTTCAGAGTTGGCATCTGGGTTGCGCCAAAAGAGATCGAAAGGTCATCCATGTAGAGCATAGTGAGAACATCTTCCGGCAGCACCGAGGTGATGCCGTTGATGCTCAGGGCAAAGAGTGCAACACTGAGGATACTTCCCTGCAGGACACCCTCTTCCTGCTCCTTTGGGCCGGAGAGGGCTCCCCCCACCCGTACACGGAATCGACGATCTCACAGAGTGGAATTTGCAGAAGCCGCACTGTGCAGAAGACAGATGGCCTCCGCTCTACAGAAAGTCAGAGTACACGGGTATGTGTACACAAATCTCTATCATATGAAATCTTCCTAAAATATATAAAATCAGGGTACTGGGCAAAATATCAAATATAGAGTGCTTCCCCCTTCAATTTTATTTTTTAAAATTCTTATATATCCCATCTGGCGACTGCCTTCTAGGGCACAAGTCGCCGCACTCAAGCCAGCCTAAATCTAGGCTATATTAAAAGCCAGATTAAAAAAAAGGAAAAATAAAAAACAAAAAATACAAACAAAAGCAAAAGAAAAACAAACAAATTGAAAAAATATAGAGCGAACTCCGTCAATGGGGGAAGGCCCGCCCTCCCCTGCTGAAGAAGATCGCGATCCATAGTTTAATTTCAAATAACAGGGAGAAGGCGCTTCCCCTTCAAATATAGAGTAAAAGCTGGCATTATTAGATATAAATCTATGATGTAATGCTAACTGTAATATTTTGGTTGTTGGTTAGTTTATGGAATTTAGACATAATGCCAAGCACTGGGGTAACTATAGCCATTCATTGCTAAATAAATGAAGGCTGACATGACAAAACTTGCATTTAACAAGCACGCCTATAAGTGGAGCTATTCCCCCCCCCCCTCCACACAGGCATTGCAACCTTCCATAGAATGAAAGACTGCTTGGCCAGAGGGCCAATACACTGAATTAGAGTACACTGTATAGAGTTCCCACTCAGAATATCCAGATATGAACATGCACTGTCTTCAGGCAATTTTTTTTTATTCTGAAGTAATTTTCCAGAGAAAAATCTGGATCTGTATTCCATCTAACAAATCAAAATATTAAACCAAAGTAAATATAATAACTCCTAGGCATTTGGCACTTTTATTTTAATTAATGTTTAATTAATTATTGAAATGAAGCTAATATTTTTTGTCTCCACCAGTCTGAATATTTATACATAACTATAATTACAAGAACTTTACATTTTTATGCAATCAATATAAACTATCAAGGAGACATCTACACTATAAATAAAGGTATTATTGTTTTGCTTAACTTTATAAATCTTGTAAAAAAATGTTATGCCATTACATATACTGTAAACAAAGGAATGCTATATCCCTGATATTCACATGAATAAATATTACCCTTTCAACAGTGTATGTGCATGCCAATCTCACAGCAGCTGACAATGCCTCAGTCTGGTTTCATCACAGTGGGTATATATATATTTTTTTTTTATCACAAACAATTTTCATAAGACTGCTTATGAAATGAAAATAACTTACTTTATCAGGTATCTGAATACAAAAAAATTGTGAAACTAAACTAGCTTACTTTATCAGATATCTGAATACAAAAATCTAAAGCTTAAAATTATAATTAGGATTTCTTACAAAATCTATACTTCAATTATATATTTAAAATTATCTTTTTTTTTTTTGCTTTGCCTGACATTCTCTTCAGCAGCTCTCTTGATAGTTCTTTGTACATTTTTTGTGTTTCTTCCCTGCTCACTTTCTTTGTTGCTGCCTCCCTGGTAATTGCAGCTTCTTTTCCTTCTTTATCTGCCTCTTTTAGGAGAGGCTGGGCTTTTTTAACCATTTCCATGACTTCTTTCCTTTTCTTCTCAGCTTCTACTTCCTTCTTTGATGCACAGGATGCTGAAACCTTAACAGATTTAAATTTAACACTTGTTTTTTTCAGCTTGGATCATTTGAGTTAGCATGTTGATTTCTCCAGCAATTTCTTTAGCCTGTCCCTCTGGTTTTCTCTCCATCTGTTGTTTCTTTTGTCTAGCTTCATATGTGCTGTAGGCCTCTCTGCAGAAGGAGAGAAGGTTTTCTTCAAGTTCTATGTTGGTACAATTCTGATTTCTTACTTGGGGGTAGCTCTTCACTGACAGAATAGAATTCAATGTGTAACATTCCAGGTTTGCTCTCTCCTTTCTCATACTGGCCACTTCTGAAAATGATTGTTCAGTGTCTGCATTTTCATGGGCTAAAGCCAGACATGCTTTTGTCAAGTTTTCCAACAAAGGATACTTTGCCTGCCCTGTAGCAGACTTCATCTGATGCACTTTACACCAAAATGGATCTATTTGAGGTTTATGTTGTGTAAGCTGACCTGTTGAATTAACTATTTCCCCAACATATGGATCAAGAGCAAATGGCTTCCACTCATCCATTACATCATCTATACTGTCAGAAGGAATAACAGTGGGAAGCTTTTGGACAACCCTTCTCACTGCCTCCACAACATTGGCTTATTTCCTAACTTCAGGGTCTCGAAAAACTAAATCTTCCAGTATCCGAGTATGGAATGGTAAATAATAAAGAAGCTTTTGAAAAGTTTTCACATAAAATGCACGTGCCTTGCAGCGTATTTCCTCTTTGCTGTGATGAAAGATGCGATCCTTTTGCTTCATGAGGAGTTTTCTGGTACCTGTACCCAGACTAAGAGTAGTATCTGGCAGTTGGTTCTGGGACTCAAGAGTATTTCAAATAAAGAAAATCTTGGCTGCTACCCGAGAGATTTATTTTCCTTACCTTCACTTGTGACTTGAAGAGGGCCTGGAGGCCTGGTAGTTGCTCCAAAACTCTTCCTGCATAGGGCAGAAGGCTGAGCCATCTTGTTTCCACATAACAAATAATTTTATGCTGCTCAAGATCAAGAATAATTTGATATCCTTTGAAATCTTCAACTGCAGATGGAGATTTCAAAAGAAGTAGAATAAATCTTGTAAAAAATCTTCAATATCTTCACCAAATTCTTTTGTAGCATACAGTGCTGCATTACATATGTGATGGAGTGAACAACCTCCCAAGTCCAACATATGATTAGCATAGTCCTTAAACCAGTTAAGCACACCACTGTTTTTCCCTTGCATTACATTTGGGCTATCTGACATCATCTGTATAAGGTTTTCCCATGGAATGATGTCTTCTTCAAAACAATGCACAATAGCTTTTTGATGTCTTCAGCTCCTGTATGACCCAAGCTAACAGTTCTATAGAAATGAACACAAGCTCAGCCCTCTTCAAAATCAAACAACTGGACTAACATATTCATATATTTACATCTAAATTTCTTGTTGCTTTCATCAGCAGAAACGAATCGATCAAGATCTTTGAAAATGTATTGTAGACCTTCATAAAAGTGGCATTGGTTATAGAAAAATATCTTGTCAGTTAGTAGTTCCATTGAGTTCAGTTGGAACGATAATACGTTACTAGAGGTCTCAAAATTCTACTCTTCTTCTTATCAGTTCTGACCATCCTCGCAAGATAACCAAACGTGCAGGGAGATTATTAGTAAGAAAGGTCAGTAAAACACACAAGGTTGCTCTTAAAGAACTTCAGCATGACTTAGAAGTGAGTGGAGTTACAGTGAGCAAAGACACAATTAGTCGATCGCTTCCTAGCATGGGCATCTACTCATGGTGTCCAAGGAAAACCCCACTTCATACAAGAAAACAGGTTCATGATCGTTTGAATTTTGCAAAAGTTTGTTGGTAAACTGGAAGAGTTTTTGGCCATAATGGAGATCCGAGCGTATGGCGAAAGAAAGGTACCAAATACGCACTGAAGAACACTACCCCAACATTAAAATATGGAGGTGGCTCAATCATGATCTGGGGTTGTTTTAGTGCCACAGATGTTGGAAATATCAAAACCATAGAAGGATGAATGGAGAACATTATAGAAGAATCTTGAAGAAAAATTTATGTCCAATTGTGCATTCTCTTAAATTAAAACAAGATTGGATCTTTCAACAAGACAATGATCCAAAGCATACAGCAAAACTTACACAAAATTAGTTTAGATCAAATGGTGTAAATGTTCTAAAATGGCCTAGTCAATCCCCAGATCTGAACTAAAGGTACCAAATACGCACTGAAGAACACTACCCCAACATTAAAATATGGAGGTGGCTCAATCATGATCTGGGGTTGTTTTAGTGCCACAGATGTTGGAAATATCAAAACCATAGAAGGATGAATGGAGAACATTATAGAAGAATCTTGAAGAAAAATTTACGTCCAATTGTGCATTCTCTTAAATTAAAACAAGATTGGATCTTTCAACAAGACAATGATCCAAAGCATACAGCAAAACTTACACAAAATTGGTTTAGATCAAATGGTGTAAATGTTCTAAAATGGCCTAGTGAATCCCCAGATCTGAACTCAAACAAAAATCTATGCAGGAACTGAAGCTCAGAATCCAAAAATGAGAACCAACAAACATGTCTGAACTGAAGAAAATATGCATTAAGGAATGGAGTAATATTAACACAAACACATGAAAGAAGTACTTAGGAGACTACTCTAAGTAGCTACAAGCTGTTATTAGCAACAGTGGTTATATTACTAAATATTAAGAAATGATTTGATATACGTGTTGTAAACTTTTGCGTTACTAATTAATTGTATTTCTTAAACAAAAAACTATATTAATGTTTTTGTATGGTCTTGATGATTTAATTTATTGTTTGAATACATATCCTGTTAGTAATAGAAGTTTCATTTACCTATCGTGCTTACAAATACATAAAAATCTGTTTTTCATGGTGTGTTGTAAACTTTTGCAGGGCACTGTATATATATTCTCCTTGTTTCAGAGAGAAAATGAGGGAACATGCCTGACATAGACTTAGCTCGCCTCTCATTTGGGAGTAAATGTATATTTGAAACCCCTATCCAGATCTAAAGTTGAAAAAATAATGTAATAAAAGCTTTTGCATATTCCAATTCAAGCTTGCAGGTTAAGGTCCCATCTTGGTACATGAATAACTTATCAAATTATGAGGACTCATAAATACGCTTCTGCCTAACTCACATTGAGTTAAGAAAAAGAAGAATTGTCATCTTCATTTACCTTAACCACTATCTGCATTCCAGGGATTGACAAAGTAAATAAGATTCGTGATAGAGGCACAGCATCCAGATTGTAGATTTGGGGGCCGCCTCCCTACTTTTTCCCAATTTTCACTTAAACTCTGCAATCTTAAGGATATTCACAAACAGTTTTATCAAAAGCACATGTACAGGTGACATGACAGTCAAAACTAAGTCTGGAAAAATGGTGCCACTGTACCACATCCAGGTGAGCCCCATTCTTTAGTCTTGGGCAGAGAAAACAAACCTGTGTGGTTAAGAATGGCGAGAGATGCAGTTCAAAGCTTGCTTAAGTCAATACTCCAGAGTAGACATCCAAGCCACAACATAATGAGATGAAAAAGACATCTACTTAGAGTATAGCAAGAACATCCTTGTCTTAGAGCCAAACATTGATGCTAGCCGAGGATTGACACTGTGGTGATGCAGGAAGGAAGAATGCCAGAAATGGAGGGGGGTATAGATCCCACTACGCAGGTTAATTAATCAAAATCGAGTGCGGTTGGCTAAAATAATCAATTCTTAGAGGTTTTAGGTTTAGAGACTGATTGCAGAAAAATAACTTTACTATATACAAAGAAAATATTATTGTTAGCAAAAGTAAAATGACAATAAAAAAGATGAGACCCGGAGTACCAAACAGAGGCGGGAGGGATACAAATGACATGACGGGGCCGAGAATACGAGAGGGGATGTATGGTAATTGTTTCCAGGCAAAGGAGGAGAGTGCTAATAACAGGGAAACTCACATAAAGCCTGATTAAAAAACGAGTGACAATATCTAAATAACACACAAAAATGATAGAAAAGGACAAAGGCTAAAAAAATAACGGTGAGAAAAAGGAAAATGACAAGGATGCGTGCTCCAGCATCAGGGGCAGGCCCGCCTACACAGCAGTGTAAGGACATGCGACCTACAAAGATAAACACAAAAACAAAATCAAATAAAGTGGAGGCGGCTAGCCTCTTCCAAAAGGTTGTAAAGTTCACAAGTCGGTGTGGATAAACCTGTCCCGAGTACATGGGACAAGCAGTAGCGACCCCTCTCATCCCAGTACCGGGACAGGTAACATGCGTGATCAGCCAGACTGGGACATTCAAAAAGAATACCAAACAGTCATCACAATATGGTGCAGGCGAGTGCTCCATCAAATGGCAGTGCATCACGCGAGTGTGTCCAATTCGGAGATGAGAGAAAGCAACCTGAAGCCGTCGCATTGGTTGATAGGTCCATGGAAACAGTCGAGGAGCAATGGCACACAATTTTAGATTCCCCTCAACCATCTCCCATCTTCTTTGCCAAGCAGTCCAGAGAGCTGCTCGTATTCCTGCCATGTAATTGGAAGAGCGAAATGCTGGTCTGGTCTCACAGACTCTTTGGTGCCCTCATTCCCAGCAATTCGAACATGTCCAGGAACCCAGCAGAAGATAATAACATTTGCCCAACATGCCAAAACAATGGCATCACAGATATCGCAAACCAAGGGATGCGGAGATTCCAATGCCCCGAGAGCACTCAGGGCACTTTGTGAGTCGCTATAAATCACAATCTAGTCTCAGAATCAGGCACCTCACCTTATCTCCAGTACAGAGCGGTGTATTGCAACCAGCTCGGCTGTGAAGACAGACACAGCGCCTGACAGAGCCACGCTGAATTCAACATGGGATAGAGCGTGCAAATCGACAGCCTCTTGGGACTTGAAGTCATCCGTATACACTGGCACAGTTCCAGCATGACACAAAGTGTGGTCCAAAGAGGCCGAACACAATACTCCCGGTGCTGTAGAAGCTTTGGGAGCAGAGATGTGGCAAAAAAGTCAAAGGTGGTACCATCCAGGGTGACATCCTGTGCAGAACCAGGGGCACCACCGGCTCGAGAGCTACACCTTCCGCAATACACGATTGGCTGCGAATGCAAAAAACTCGCATCCGTAGTTGAGCTTTGGATGAACAAAGGATCAATAATAAGGCAAGAATATCCATGGAGCAGGTACAAGACACTCCAAGACTGCGAATATGAGCATCCCAATCCCAGGTGAGGCGCCAGTCAAATACAGCACCAAGGAAAAGGTGCGACTCCACCACTTCCAGGCGCACCCTATTGAGAAACAAGTCTGGGTCAGGGGGGAGCCATGGATGGCTGCAGAAGTGTACCACCTGTCTTGGCCAAGGAAACTGAAGCCTGTGCGCATCAGAATAGCAAAAGATGCAGTTAAAAGCCTGTTGGAGTCAACGCTCTTGAGTTGGCATTAGGGTTGCAGCAAAAGAGATCGAAAGGTCATCCACGTAAAGCGTAGTGAGAACATCTTCCGACAGCAAGCCCCAAGGGGATGCTCAGGGAAAAGATTATGAAACTGAAGACACTTCCTTGCGGGACCCCCCTCTTCCTGCTTCATTGGGACGGAACGGGCTTCCACCACCCGTAGGCAGAATTGATAATCTTGTAAAAATTCAGACAGAGACTGGGAGGCGTCCCCTCGCCCCATCGTGTGGTCTCCATGATACCGTATTGCCATGCAGCAACATAGGCATTCGCCAGATCAAAAAACAATGTGGCATAGTTCGTTCATTTGTGTCGTATAACTTTCACACCTCTACTCTGTTTAATTCTATCCAGTTGTTAGAAGTCTCAATACATTCATTGATGGAATTATAGACTCCCTGCATTCCAGTTTGATGACATTGAAGTCTTTGATTTCAAGCACTTTGTTGCTGTCTGTTTTTCATATTTTAAAAGGAATATGCAGAAGCCACACTGTGCAGAAGACAGATGGCCTCCACAGTCTAGAAAAAAAAACTAATCTAACATTTACCAACTTCTCCATCAACTTGCACACACAGGAGGTTAGAAAGATTTGGCAGAAACTGATCAGGATAGAGTGATCTTTCTCGGGTTTGCAAAAAGAGAGCACAGTAACGGTTCACCAGGAATCTAGGAGGATACCCTCTACCCAGATTGTATTTAACAAATCTAGCAGAAAGGCCATGTCTTTCTCACTCAGGTGTCGAAGGATGGTGTACCAGACATCGTCTGGATCAGGGGCTGTGTCCGGGCATGAAGCAAGAGCGTAACGCAACTGACTCAAAGTAAACCCGTCGTTGAAGGGTTCTCCACCTCTGGGTGTGAGCATTACCAGAGTAGCGATCGGGGTTGATAGAACCCGCAGAAGGGTTCCATATGGGCGCGGAAACGATCGTAGACTGGAGGGGCCATGAGCAGAGGGCGTTTTTCTTAACATTTAGGCATAGGACATCCCAAGCAGCGCCAGGCATGCAGGACCAAGTCCTTAGCCTCTTGAAATGAGAGCCAATCCGTGACCTGAACAGACAGGATTTCCTTCTCAAGGAGATATGCACCACATTGCATTGAAGAAGCGGGGTGCGGCTCTCCGCAATTGGACACACTTGGCCACAGACGATAAGTCTGAACTTGTCACAGTCGAAAGTGACGAAGAGAGTAGGGGTGGATCTCAAGGCCCCTCCCTGTTTTCTCATCACACATTCAACCTTGACTGCCCCATGGTCGGCCAGCTCTAAGATGTTATCTATGGAGTAGTCCACAAGTTCCTTCGCATAAACTACTCCTTTCACGAAGTTCATGGTAGAGTGCGGCATCACACTCACCATTGTGCCATCAAGTATCTGAAGCGCACTAATCATGGCCGCCTCGGAGGGATTTGACTCATTCTGCAAAAGGCTCCCACCCGAGAAATAGGTCACCTTCAGCTCTCTACCAATCACACTAGCTAAAGCTCTCATCTGATAGATCATGTGGCCCTTAGCCAACATGCTGCCATCAGTGGAGCGAATAACAATGAAGCATTTGAAGCCAGCGGGCTAAAAAATGACAGGTTGCCTCTGAATGAGGGACCTCTGACGTAATTGAGGCTCCACTCTGCACAGTTCTGGTCTTCGTCTGGGGCTACCTGCCTGGGGGAGCAACGGGGCCGGACATGGCGATCTTCGCTTGTTCGCTTACTGATACAGCAGTAGACCCGTCCGTCTCTGTGGTTCCCGCGGAGGGAGCGGAGCCCGAGTCTTCTTAGACTTTTTCTTGTTCTTTTAAGGAGAGGAGGATGGGAAATGAAGCTGCTTCTCTCCTCCGCCGGTAGGAGCTGCTAAGCCAGATGGACCGGCCTCAGCAAGATCCTTCTCGGAAATTGAGAAGGTCTTGGCTGTCATAGGGGCACCACCCAGGGGAAATCCCTCCTCTTATTATAAGGACTCGGGGCCCCAAGCTGTCTGAGGAGGTCCTTGCACAGGGGCGGACTTGGTTTCAGTGTTTGGCTCCATGGAAAGTAAAGAGGTGACTGCAGCTGAAAAAAATGACAGAAAGGGGTGAGTCCCCTGCACCCGTAGGCAAAGGAGAGGAGTAGACGGAACCCTGAGAGAGCATGAGTGGAGGGGGGGGCTTTAATTTATCAGTGGAGCTGATGGAAGGCGGATCCGGTGATGGTAGAGGGGGAGGTAAAGGGAGAAGAATTATTTTTTTGACGGACTCATCATTAGACATGATGACCCTTTGTAATTCACAGGAAGCCCCCGCTCTTCGAGGGGTGAATATGGGGCCGGCAAAACCAGCTGCCATCATTTGAGGCCACTCATCCCACCTAGTGACCTGGCAGCAGATTGGCACGGCAGCTCCACCTTAGGCACAGCATAAAAAAGATAGATAGTGAAAGGAGAAGGTTGGCTCAGAGGAAGCTGGTCAGTGTCTACCCTGTGAAATTGGAGGCCAACCAGAGAAAGTTGTATGCAAAGTGGGGAAGCAGGCTAAGGAGACAGGGTGTCAGAAAGGAGAAGAGGCTAAGTTGGGGCCAGACGGGGCATTGAGTCCCATCAGCATGGCAGCCAGGAAAGCAAATCACCACACCCCTTACAGAGTAAAGGCAAAGGAGGTGACACTGAGGGCAATTATCTGTGGGATGCCAACTTCATGCCCTATTTAACTGAAGAGAACTCTCCCCACCATAAGTGGAATCAAATGATCTCACAGAAACTCAGAATGTGGTATGTCCTCATGTCCCCATGATACTGTATCACCATACGGTATCATAAGCTTTCTCCAGGTAAAATGTTGTCCCTGAAGGAGACTTGTACACCCCAAAAGTCAAAAATTGGGCAGAAACCAACTGGGGGGAGTGATATCTTCCTGGTTTGTGAAAAACAAGCATGCTAGGCATTTGTCCAAATCTTGTTGAGCAAAAAGGCCATGCCTCTCTCTCAGATTTCAAAGCATGCCACAAAGGAAATTGCCTGGACCATGGGCACTATCCATGCACAAAGCAATAGTGTAGTGCAGCTCACCTATGGAGGCAAAGTCAACTCAACAGCCTTAAGTGAGTCCACAGCATGCTTTAAAGACTAGAGGACCAGCTTCCCAGCTAAAGAAAGCAGTCATGAAGGACTCTGGGAGAGATGTGGTGTCCAAGATTGTGGTCCCAGGATGGGTGGTAGGGGGCGGGAGGGCTTCAAGAACTTATCCAAAATCCTTTTGACACCCAGATCTCTACAAGAGCAGTCTTCCCATTAAGTGAAGACATGCCCAGCAGGTGTACTTCTAAACATAATGGAACATAGTTGCTCAAGGAAATTCACCCACTATGAAATCATTTAGGCGGTGCCTATAGCACATATAAGTATATATATCATTTCTCTCTGTGGGGTTTCAGCCAGAACTGCTAGGATTGATGCTCAGTCTGTGGGAGTTCATTTGTTTTTTTAACTCCAACTTAACTAACCTATGTCCAACCTAATGCCTACCTTTTGTTTCAGGTTTCAGCATCCTAAATATAGGCTAAAGAATGATCCAGGGGAGTTATTTTAACTAGGCACTTCACAATGGAGTAACACAGTTGTTTATATATTTTTTATTGCACTATGCTGCTTGTCCTATATATTTTGGAGGGAGGGGAGAATGTACATATAAATTTGTCTTTTAATTTTGCCGTAAGTTATATTTATTTAACTTTATTGTATACCCTGTAAATATTGTGTTGAATTGTATGTATAATTTTGGGGGGTTTGGAAAAAGAAATTAAAATAAATGAGAAAATTGTCCATCTCTCCTTAAGTCTCCTTCTAAGCACCTATGCATTGATAAATTGATTGAGGACATTGGTAGAAGTAGGAAAATGTGTGTGTGTGGGGGATGGGGAGGTAACAAGGACCATCCACTACTAGATGGCAACAGAATGCACCACTTTAGTCTTGGACAGAGAAACCCCAAAACTTGCATGCTTCAGCATAGTGAAAGATTCAGTTCAGAGCCTACTGTCGATGCTCAGGAGTAGGCATCTGAGCTGCACTAAAAGAGAACATCATCTACATAGAGTATAGCAAGAATATCTTTCAGCAATACCCAGGTGATATTGTAATGTTCAAGGAAAAGGTGACACTAAGGACAATTACCTGTAGGGCACCGACTTCATGACCTCTTTGACTAGAGAGAGCTCTTCCCACCAATGTCAAATCTATGATCTGCAGAAACTAAAACAGAAAAGATGGGGGAAGGGGGTCCATGTGTCTCCATAATTGTATCACTATGCAGTATCATAGGCCTTTACCAGGTAAGAGAAATGAGATTGTAGACCTGATGTTAAGATTACCAGATAGTGTGAAAGTATGACTGGAGGAATAAATCTGAGTATTTGATGAAAGGATTGACTGTTGGGAAGAGATGTTAGGGTGATGGTAACTATGTTTGAGAGAGTGGTTTGCAAGACTTGGCAAAAAAATTGAAGGTGATGTGTACACTGGAAGTGAAGTCATTTGGCAAGTGTGCATATTATGGGGGAGAGAAGCTTGTAGTGTATCATGGTAAGTGTGTGAGCATCATCTGCAATGTCTGAGTGGAGTACATCATAATTGGCTATGCACGGAAGTCTGTGAATGAAATTTGAGAAGAATGCTCCTGGCTATGAAGATGATGTAGATGCTGCTGATGTTTATTAAGAGTATAAAAGCTGTGCACATGACAAACGTGCGTCAGTCATATTAGAAAGTACACCAATCTTGAAAAAATAAGATCCAGCGTGGCTTATATAATTTTAAGTGTCTCAAATTGACATCACTGAAATCAACCAATCAAAAAAGAGGTGGGTGAGGTTTAGAATGTCCCAATGTATTTGCTTCGGGGATAGCCTAATCTGTAGTAGCGCAATTGTGATCAATGGTGTTCGATTGTAGCATTTCAATACTTTCCTGTTTGTTTATTTATAGTTACAATGTCTCTTAGTGATTCAGATAAAAGTGATGGTGATTATGAACCGATGGTAAGTGATAATGAAACAATAGATAGTTATGAGTGATGATTTTGATTTTTCTGAGCATGAAGATGACAGTGCCATCCTATGTGATTCTTAGAAAAGAATTCCTGACATTTTAAGTGATTCTAGGGCTAACTCTCTTCCAAAGATAGTGTGTAATTTCAGTGGTGTAAATCCTGCACTAAATTGTATTGATAATAGACTATTTAGTAAGGTGCATAAATGACTAAATGACAGGGCAAACAATTTCTTTGAAGAGAATCCTGATAAAAAAGGAGTAGTAAATAATCTAAAGTGGAAAGATGTGAATGATGATGACATTTCTTGCATTATATTTTTATACGGCCAATGCAAATATAGTGAGATCAACTTATATTGGTCTAGATTACCATTTCAGTCTGGAGTCTAATTTTTTTGTGCATCAATCATGAGCAGAGATTGATATTTATCAATAATGAAATTCCTTAAGTTTAGTGAAGTGAAAGATGTAAAAAAAAAAATGCTCCAAACACTCTTTTAGATACATTTTGTGATAAGTTGACTAACATTGCCATGTACAATGTGGATGTGGGTGAATGTTGTGCAGTTGATGAAGCCCTCATTCTCTGGAAAGGACAAATAAGGTTTCGTCAATTTATCAAATCTAAAAGAGCTTGATTTGGCATAAAATCGTTTGTTTTGTGCAATAGTGAAAGGGACTGGTTTGGATATAACTATAATTTTTGTGTCTATTATGGGAAGGACAACAATGCAATTCAACCAGAATTTGAGCATCTTAGTAAGAGTGAGAGAGTAGTGGCACATTTAGGGAAATCTATACTCTGACAAGGTAGACATATTTTTGTGGATAATTGGTATGTCAGTACACGCTTAGCTGCCTTTTTAAACTCTAAAAGCACTATGATGACGAGCACCATCTGTCCAAACAGAAGCCTCTGAAAAGAACTTTGTAATGAAAAGCTTGGGCGCTACAATTCCGCATTCATCCGTAAACATAACTCTTTGGTTGTGAAGTGGGAGGACAAAAAGTCTATATATGTGATAACAACTTGCTATTCTGCCGGACTAATAGAAAAAGATATGACTTATTTTGGTGGAGTAAGAAAGGTATTAAAAAAAAACATCTTTAATTGAAAATTATAATGCCTATATGGGCAGTGTTGACATGGCAGATCAATTACTGGAGCCATACGATCCAAGCTACAAAAGTCAGGCATGGTTCAAAAAGTTAGGCCTACACCTTGTGATGCAAATGCTTCTAAATAGTTTTCTAGTGTATAGAAATAAGGTGAATAAAATATGAAAATTTGAAGTTACATTGAGAAGATAGTTGAAGAACTTTGTTTCTCATAACGCAAATGGAAAAAAAATTGTAGACAAGTTTATTACAGGAAGAAGTTGTCCATGCACTGATCACCATTCCGCCAGCTGAAGGCAGTTCTGTGAAGCGGCCAATAAAACTTGTGTTTGTTACCCAACATTGGCTGTCCAGATAAACCTGAACTTTGTTCACTTGAACATTTTAAAGTGTTTCACACCCCCCGATGATGAAGCTAATTAAAGGCAAGTTTAAATATGTAACTATGGGGCTATTAATTTTAAGTTAAATATATATTATTAACAATAATATGTTGTAATTTGCCAACTTTTCCATTTTAAAACGTATTTTTAAATGATGCATGAAAACTGTATTACGCGCAATGCTGGTGTGACACAACGCCGTATGCAAGGGGTTAGCACTGTTCATCAATCCCTCAACAGTAACAAGCTGCCCTAGGACTTTAGCGCTAAAACAACCACAAAACATCTTCTTAAGTGGGTATTTTGGTGCCTGTTGAATGTGTCTTGGCTGAAGTGATTCATCTTTGCTTTGTCTTACTACCTATGCCCATGTACTTCAAAATGTAATTCGTCTGAAAATATAACTTTCTTCCAGTCAGCTGCCTTCCATCCAGCATACTTGCATGCTTAGCAAAGATGTTTTGTCTTCATAGCAGAAATCAATAACTGTTTACATACCAGTTTTCTAGCAAATCTGCCAACTTCAATGAGCCTTAGCCAGACGGTTGAAGAAGAAACATTTACACCAGCTAAAGACAAATCTCTGGAGGTCTTTACGTTTTCTTGGGATCCTTCACACTATTTCTGATGAAAGCCTTGTCTTTCATTTTCTTCCACATTTTCCTTGTCACAGTGTTGAATGTTCACCAGTGTCTTCAGCTCTTTTCACAATGTCACCAACAGTTGACTTTACTACCTTCATTTCCTCAGAAATCCGTCTGATACTAAAACCAGCATGTTTTCTAAGTGCAGGGTGCTATTTCCCCAGCAATGACTAGTAGGGCTCTAAATAGAGGATGTGCAGAAACCATCAGTTGCCTTGGTGTAGATCGGTGTGGATGCATAAAACATGTATCCCAAGTCAAACTTTGAACAAACAAAGGATAACTAGAAAAGTAAAGCAGTAGCCTTATCAGCCCAAACCAGGCAAAATACATGATCTTCCATACAGAGTGGTGTATTGCAACCAGCTCAACTGTGAATAAAGATCCAGCACCTGGTAGAGCCCCACTGACTTCAAACAAATGGGATATGACATGGAAACTGACCCCACTCTGCAACTTGGAGCCATCTGTAGAAACTGGCATGGATCCAGCATGACATGTAATGTGCTCCAAAAAGTCTAAACACAATACTTTGTGCTGTAGAAGCTTTGGAAGCAGAGGCATGGCGACAAATAGTCAAAGGGGATGCTCTCCAAGGTGGTAGTGTGGGTAGAACCAGAGTTGCCATAGGCCGGAGAGCTAGACTGAGCTCTCAAACAAGTTTTCTAACCCTAAACCCAAATGGATTATGGTATGACTGTGTCTCTCAATGGCATAGGCACCGTTGAGATTGGCTGCAGATGCATTGAGAGCCATTGCCCACTGAGGGAGGCGCCAGGCTCACACATACAAGAACATAATGCACCGTGCACTATGCAGGGTGCCTTTTTTCCAGCACTGACAAGTAGGGCTCTATATGGAAGATGTGCAGAAGGCATCAGTTGCCTTGGTGTAGATCGGTGTGGTGAATAAGGTAAACTTTCAGCAATACTAGCTCAGCTGTGGATGCATAGAACCCCATTTATGAACAAGTCCGGGTCAGGGTGGAGACGTGGATAGTGGCAGAAGTGCACCACCTTACTATTGGCCAAGGAAAATTGAAACGTGTGGTTCAGCATAGCAAGAGATTGAAAGATCATCTATGTAGAGCGTAACACGAACATCTTCCTACTCCATTGGGCAGAAGGCTTGCCTCACCCGTAGACGGAAACAACAATTTTGCAAAAAAAATAAATAAATAAAGATTGGGGAGGCATCCCTTTACTCCATTGTGGGGAGAGTCTCCATGCAGTATATAGGGCTTCTCCAGATAAAAAAACAGTGGGGCATAGTGCTGTCTATGAAGCAAGGCCTCAAAGATGGCATTTTCCATTCAGAGCAAAGCATCCGATGTGGAGTGGAATTTGTGGAAGTTGCACAGTGCATAAGACAGGTGGCCTTTGCTGTCCAGGAAAAAAGGCTAGTTTAACATTTACTGTTTTCTCCATCAACTTGTACATACAAGAGGTTAGAGATATTGGGCGGAAACTGGGCGGGATAGAGTGATCTCTCTCCTGCTTGCAAAAAGCGAGCACAGTAGCCATTCACCAGGAATCTGGGAGTATCCCCTCTGTCCAGTTCTTGTTGAACAAATCTAACAGAAAGACCATGCTTTGCTTAACTAGGTGTCGAAGCATGGGATATTGTTCAAACCAGGGGCGCTGTCTATGCATGAAGAGAGAGAAGAAAGCACGCCACTCAATATAAACCTGTCATTGAAGAGTTCTCCAACTTTCGGGGTAAAGTCCAGTTGGCAGTATTAACAGCTTCACAACATGCATTGAATGGTGGTGGAACAGCATCCTGGGTATAAAATGCGGAGAAAGTGGTTGCGAAGGACTCAACCATGGACACAGGCTCTTAGTTTGCCCTCCTTCTTGCGAGAATTTGCTCCAAATCCTTTTGACTTGCTTCCATACCTCTACAAGAGGGATCTTCCTGTCGAGTGAAGATACGTATGTCCGCCAGGAAGAGCAGCATGCATGCTTTGAAACATAGTGGAACCTAGCTGTAGCTTGACAAAATTCACAGTAAAGTCATTCAGGTAGTGCTTATAGGGCATGTTGGCATATCACTTCTGTCTGAGGGGTGAGGCAAGTCTGCATTGTTGCTGGCTTTACCAGGGTGGTGCACCTTTTACTTTGGAACCACATTTTTTATTAAAAGTTCTTGAAAAAGGTGGGGAAAGGTGTCAAAATTAGGGACAAGTGAATGTGTGAAAATTACATAGTCATGGTAGAAAAGAGTAATGGGGCAGGATGAATTGCACAACTTTCCTTAAACCCTTAATTTGTCAATGAAGGCAAGTCTCCTTAGAGGTGGAAGGAAGCAGTAAACTATATAAATTTATTAATATATGTATGAACAGCAACATACCTCAAAAACTGGTCTGAAGTTGTTCCACAGTGCATAAAAGCATTTGCAATGACAGTTGCAGTGTGACATACAGATGCCCGAACAGCATCCTTTGTATGTTTGAGAATAAGGAGATCTGTGTGGTTATTTGCAATTAGGAACTGCAAATGTTGCTCAATCATCATTTCACCACTAAGAATCTTCTCCAACTTTTGCACCCGTGTTTGGTGAACTTTTTCATTTTTAGACTAAAATAAAAAGGAACAATAAATTCTAAGGTAAATAAACTCTTTTTTTTAATTTTGCTAGTCCATCTAGCGACTGCCTACTAGGGCAAAAGTCGCCGTAATCAGATCACAGCCAAGTACTAGGCTTGATTAAAAAACAAATAACAGAAAAAAAGGGGGCAAGTACAGGCTAAAAAAAAAGAAGGGAAACAAGAAGGAAGTGCACTCAGGCAAAAATAAATAAATAACTTGTCAGTTATTCAACTAGATAAACAAGAATCAGAAAAACTTACTAAATTATTTAATGATTTTGCATCTTTCATCTCAACATCATCTTTTTCTTCAATTTCCTTTCCTTTATCATCATTTTCTTCATCTTGATCCATCTTTACAGTTTCACTTTTATTATCTGTGGTGACTTCTGTCTTTGCCTTGGTAGAATCCTTGCCAGATGGGTCTTTCAGAAGGGATGGGACCGGGGCTGTTAGGCGAAGACCTTGTCTCACATGCAGAAGTAAATCTTGGGTTGCACTTTCATAAAGATCAAACCCAATTTGATATGCCATAAGTTCATTATCCTGCAACCAAAAATTATGGCAAGGTTACCCAAACTTTGTAAAAAACTACCAAATATGGCAAGGTTGCCAAAACTTGGTAAAAAACTAAAAATTATGGCAAGGTTACCCAAAGAGTAGACAAATTATGACAAGGTTACCCAAATTGGGTAAAAAAAATCCTTTTGGAGGCTTTCAAAAAGTACATTCTCAGTAAAAAGCCTCAAAGGAAATAAATGAATCAACTGCTAGAGTTAGATATTCTTCCATATAATCAGAGTAGTCAATGGTGGAAATGAATAACATATGAAGGTTAGAATTTAGAACAGTAGAAAATAGGAGAGACCACCTTTAGACAGGTCCCAGCTGACAACTATGCTGACCTGATCTAAAAATAACTTAAGAATTATGGGATTACAAGAAATATGAGTGGGTTCCTGACCTGATCCAAAAATGCCAGTCAGGAACTATGGGATGACAAATATGCGTAGGTTCCTAACTGAGCATCTCCAAATATTTTCTGCATGTGTGAGATCACAGTAAGCTGTTTTCACCAAAGCGCAAGTACCATCAGTGATAGTATTTGCCTTCATTCATTAAAAACAGTGTTTTTACTAATCACAGTGAACATTCACAACTATGCATAGGATAGGTCAAGATCATAAAGAAAAATGTAGAAAGTAGATGAGTCTCCCGGATCAGATCAGGAATATTAAGATCGGTATAATAATTGTAGGCAAGTGTAAGGACAACACGGTCCAGTTCTCAATGACAAGCAAAGTAAAGGAAGAGTGGTACTATTGTTTTGGCACCAACCAGTAAACAGACTAAGGAAAGTCTACATGTTCTGAATCAGGGGAGTATGGGATAGGAAACCCTTTGGGCAGGCACTGGTATGGAACAGAGTAGTGTATAGATTGGACAGGGTTGGTGAACCAATGAGCGGTGCATCCGGAAATGACCCACAATTTCTGCCTTGTTTGATAATTATCTCATCTTTATTAAAAAATAAAGAGTGAATAAGTGCATGTCTATGACCAGAATTTCTGTGCAAAAACTTTTGTCATAACTGCAAATTCCTTGTCTGTAAGTGAACCGAGTTTCATTTGAATGATGGACCAAGAATTTTGAAGCAGAAACTAAACTAGAAAATTTAACTTGTACATTTTGTTGAGTTTTTTTCCTTTTAAAAGTCATAATTTTATCAGATAGATTCTTGTGAAGAATAAAATATAAACTTTAAAAATCCAACATATTTTTAACTGATTTGATACTTTTGGCATTTTTTTTTTAATTCTTTTCTTGTCTTAGCTATCTTTCAGTACCAGTCAGCCTTCGCTAAAAGTGTTTGCTTCAGCCACTATTATGCAGTTATAATTCTTTTCAGAGTGTAAAAATTATAACCTATAAATCTGAATCGAAAAGTAAAGTTAGTTTGGAATAAAATTGAAGTTGGGGATGTGATGTAGTGTTAAAATGGTATTAATGAAGACTAAAAAGGCCTTCTTTCTTTGTGGCAAGTAATTCTTTTTTATTCAAAAGCAAAAAAAAGACATCAATTAAAAAGGTTTGCCATCATAGATCTAGGATTTCTCAAGGATCTGTTATTAGTCTATTTTAAACTATGATCATTCATAACTTCAAATCAAAGAATGGTCAAGATGATTAGCACAACAAATATAATTTTACAAAATAATTCAACTGACTTAAGGATTGCTTACCATAGCCTCAGTCTTCAAGCTATCATTCTTGACAAGTTTATCCAATATTGCAGCAACTTGATGAGGTTTGTCAAGATGAATAAGACACTGACACATATTGACATAATCTGGAGTTTCTAGTCCTTGGTAGAGATTCACCAATTCCTCCAAAATTTCATCTCTGAATTTCCTATGTTCAATGTACTGCATTGCAATTTTATATGAATAGGTGAGGCAACTGACTGTATCATCCTGAAATAAGATGTATAAGCAATGCAATCAATGTTCCCTAGAATACAGATATCAAAAGATTCCTAATAATGAAATAACATTCTTAAAATGACAACTATTAATAGGATTCATTATTATTATAAAAAATCAATGGTGAGCACCTGGAAAGCAAAGGTTATAAAACCAAAAAAGGCCCAGCAGGTGAAATTAAATGCAAGTAATAGAGAAAAGCAAAGTTAGTCAAGTCAAAAAAGATTAAACACAGCTCTGGATGCCAGAGGAAGGAGAAGGAATGGTACAATGACTGAAGGTTAGATGTGTAACTATGGAATCACTGCAAGATCCACTATTAACCAATGAAGCATTTACCTGCTGGCTCAAAAGTGATGGGTGGCCATGCACCCTGTGTTAGGCAGTTTTTATTCCAGCTAGGTACCCACCAATCCCCCCACTAGTTATGAAATAACTAAGAGCTGTTAGTGTATTGGGGCATTCTCTGTGATATCAACCAGAAAAATTACAAATTAACACCTCTCAGATTTTGCTGAAATTTGGTTTATAAGAAGTTTTGGGGCCCTAAACCCATTTCTGACATTTTAAGGTCAATCTGACCAACAGTTCAGGATATATGACCTTGGGCATTTTGAGGTCACTTGTGAGGTCACTAAACATTTGGAGACACATAACTAGGGTAATAATGGTCATAATTAAATAAAAGTATATATATATATTTAAAATCAGAAAAATACAAGGAATCCAAATATGAAAGTTTTACAACTCTAGATTGAAAAATAAAAAAAATCATACATTTGCCCAAATTTGAGTTCAAGATTTGACCTCTGAGGTATCAAAATTGAAATTTTTTTAGAAATGAGAAAAATGAAGGAATATCTTTTACAATTAGAATCAGTAAAAAAAGTTTGTTTATGCTAGTATTTTTCAAGTAATTAACACATAAGTGAGCACTATATTTTTAAGTTGTCAGTCAATTCTACATATTTTTCACATTTAAGGTCTTAAAGTGACATATAGAAATTGAAATTATAATCTTTTTTGTATATAAAAAACAGTCAAAGGTCTTGGCTATTGTTTGGTTGTTTATTCTATTACTTTTCATGTAACTACTTATGTTGACAGGTGAATTTAGGAATTTATTTTAGCTATAAGTTTGATTTGACCTAAATCTCCAAGATTAAAAAAAAATTATATTTCACTGATAATCCTCAATGACAAAATTACAATAATGATAGGGAAGACCTGTTAACTTAATACAATTTGTGCATATTCGATACTTTCATCAATTTCTTGAGGAAAAATATATTTAATTCTGCTGCTTCCTCTTAGTGTAGGACAACTCATGACAGTTAATATCTGATATCCTGGCACTGCACATGAGTCCTTATTTGATGGATAATGATATGCACTTGCTCCTGATGACTCAGATGGATGTAAAAAGTTCAGTGTGTAATCATCAAACTCCTCACAATATTCCTCCACAATTCCATACCAAACTTGCCTGTCATAAATGTAGCTAACATACTCTCCTGGTTTGACACATTTTAGGTTATCAACCATTGCAGGCCCATTAGTAATATGACTTTTCCTTATTCTTTTCTATTCTCCAATGCCACTTGAAATGAGATAGGCCATCAGTTCTTTCTTGTTTATGGGAACAAATCTAAGATATTTCTGAGTTCCCAGTATAGCCCTACTGTCCTTGAATCAATGTTCTAACCGTTGTTCTGCCTCTTTCAAATCAGATGTAGTTACAAAGAAAAATTTTATTGTCTTGCTCAAGTTTTCTTCACAAAACTGAAACATGTTTTCTGGTGTAAGATTTGCCTCTCTGGAGTTCTCTGCAAACTAGCACAAGCAATAGCTCTCTTCACTGTTCCCCCAATCCCATCACATGCATTTTCACCATGGGATGTAGCAAAGAAGTGCCATTCACAAGACAAACGAAAATCCTCTTCATGGTAACAGAGATTTGTGAAGTTCTATCTGTTCTTATATTGGCCAGCACATCAATCCAAAAAATAGTACACCTTCTTCGTTGTGGGTATCTGAATTTAACATAGTTCATAAGCTTTATTATAAATGAGTAAACCATTATAGTGTGTTTTAGTGATGGGGGATAAGAAACAAGACACTAAAATGGTTAAGTTCCTCGTCTGCAGATGATCTATAATAGATGACAAAGGGTAAACTGTTAATTGTCCCAGTGTAATCCTTGGACAGCATCTTAGACAATGAAAGAATAATTTTCAGAGAAATCACCTAATATAACTGCCTCGCTCTGAGGTGGTAGTTTCTTTCAACTGTTTTAAGTACTGCGATTGCTTCTGTGCAACAAAATGATGATGAACCATGCAGTGGCCTTAATTTGGTGTGACCACCACCATACCCTAGGTACCGGGAAAAAACGTAAAATTTACCTTTTTAGAATAAATGTATGAAATTTATCTGTCCATCTAAAATGTGACTTGGGTACTAATGATATTCGGAACATTATTTGTGCCCAAGTCACATTTTCATTTTCCCTTACCTCACCCCTTTCTCTACTGCCTTTTATAATCTGTCAGAGGCCGGAAGCCTAGTAGTGTTCAAAGTGGCGTGATGGTGAGGGAGACTGCATTTGAAAAGCTCAAGGTGTCTTAAACACTTCTAAACAAAATGTGCTCCATGCACAGGCAGATATTAAATGAAGGCAGTTAAATAATTACATAAATAATTAGGGGGACGGGGGCTGATGATGCTGCCACGCCCTAGCTTCAGCTGAATTGACACCTCTGGAACCATATGGGATATTTTCATGCTTAATAATGTTAAGTATTCATGAAGTGGCTCCACTTTGTCTACCATTGTACAACGGTAAACAGTCACCCACCGCTTGTAAGATATTTCATTTGGAGCTGATTTTATACTGTCAAGCAACTCAAAGTTCCGAACACCCTCTTCTCTTGGGCAATCTTTGCAAAGTTACATCATACAAGCCTCTCTCTCTGTACTGCAGACACTGTAATTCATAAGATCTTTGTATGAGAGACCCTTTTCTCCCAATGCAGCCAGCTGTAATTTTGGGTTTTGATGATATGTGCAGACAGACAGAATGAGTACCACCACTACCAGCCAGCACACAATATGACAGCCGTAATTTAGTAAATGTGGAAAATCCTATTTGGGATTCTTTTTATCATTTTTATATAGTTCAAATAACTTTCTTAAATTCCCAAGGACCAGTCGTTTGTGCACCTTCAGCACTGATGACTCACACAATCCTTTTTGCCCGGACACATACGACTAACCTCATCCGACTCATAGAATCCTCATCTTTGTGTTCTTCAGATATCACTTTTCCTTTACTCATTATTGGAATCTTTGGAAGGATTCCAGATTCTGATTTTAGTGAATGGCTTTTTTTCACCATATACGTTGTAATTTGAAAGAAACTAGCTGTTTTTTCAATTGTGTATGGGGAGAGAGTCAATATTTGCAGTTTGTGATTATGACATTTGCTCTCCAAGAATGATTGTTTCAATTCATTCATTAATGTTTCTAGATGTTTTTCAGATGGTTTCAGGTTTTGAAGCATCGCTTACCCCCTCGCTAATATGAATATCATAACTGACTTGAAGCCTCTTCTTCAAGTGTTTCTGGGCATCTGAGAGCTTACCAAGAGCTTTGCGCTTTTTC
Source organism: Ceratothoa steindachneri (assembly GCA_963969495.1). Classification (NCBI taxonomy): domain Eukaryota; kingdom Metazoa; phylum Arthropoda; class Malacostraca; order Isopoda; family Cymothoidae; genus Ceratothoa; species Ceratothoa steindachneri. The sequence continues at coordinate 32,725,147 of OZ018335.1, forward strand.
TGTCTCAATGACAACCCTTATGAAAAGAACCAAAGAAGAATATATTTAAATTATGATACAGAGCAAAATTTGCATTTTGTGTAGACTAGAGAGCATCATTAAAGAATAAATCTTTCAAAGTAAAAGCTTGCCAAATATCAATTTTGTTTATACAGTACCTTAAATTCTATTCAATGGGTCATATAGATCAAACATCTTTCTTGTGAAATATAAAATACATTATCTTAGTACTCAGTTTTTTTGACTGGTGTTTGGTCCAAAAGTGCTAGAACTGGTTCAATTGAAGTTGAAAGATTTTCTTCAACCAAGCAATCACTGTCCAGATCTTGAACTGAAGATATGTTACTCAAATCACTGATTGAAGATGATTCAATTGAATCTTGCTCAGTCTCATTGTTTTCAGTGGTTCTAAGTATTGTGGGGTTTTTCATTATTAGTGTCCAACAGTTCATACACAACAATGAGTATTTTTTCAATCTTCCAGCACAGTATTTCAAGTGCCGAACCATTGTATTTTGGTGAATAGGTCTAATAGCCAAGATATAGATTTCACTAAGTAATTTCTATAAATCTGTATTTTTAAGATATAGAATTAAATGACACATTTTAGAATATAGTTATACGCAGTGGCAACAGGACCCTTTCACTACTTTATATATTATTGGCAGTGAATTAAAAAATTTTATTGAACTCTTTGAGTTCAAGATCAAACTGATATCAAAGCTATAAAATTTCAATGATTTGACAAACAATTTGTAAATATGGTGTTCACTTATAGGTTAATTACATGAAAAATACCAAGATAAACAACCTTTTTATGGGTTGTTTCTAATAGCCAAGAGCTGTACCTGTTTTTTTTATATTAAAAAAAGGTTAATTTTAATTTCTATAGGTCAAATTAAGAGCTTAAGTGTGAAAAATATGTAGAATTGACAGATAACTTATAAATATGATGCTCACTTATGATAGTTACATGAAAACGGCTAGCATAAACAAACTTTTTTTTAACTGATTCAAATAGCCAAAGCATAGGCCTTCATTTTTCACATCTATAAAATCTTTTCAATTTTGATACCTCAGAGGTCAAATCTTGACCTCAAATTTTAGCAAATGTATGATTTTTTATCTTTCAACCTAGAGTTCTAAAACTCTCATATTTGGATTCCTTATCTTTTTATGATTCTAAATATAATTATGACCATTATTACCCTAGTTATGGGTTGCCAAATGTTAAGTGACCTTGCATGTGACCTCAAAATGCCTGAGGTCATATCTCCTGAACCGTTGGTCGGATTGACCTTAAAATTTCAGAAATGGGTTTAGGGCCCAAAAAACTTCCTATAAACAAATTTAAGCAAAATCTGAGAGATGAGGGTGTTAGGCACTGGTTAATCTGACAGAGTGCCCCTATTCAATGCCAACTTGACCCATGAAACAAGTACTGGATTACATATCACCAGACATTTCCTCCCTCCTCCACTCCCCCAAACCACTGTGCAACAACACCCAAAACATCAATACAGTATACTACAATTAAACATGGATGGCATAAACACTAAAAAACAAGAACTTACCCCATCAAGCAACACAACATACATATTGCCATTCTACAAGAAACCAAACTCAGAGCAACACAAAAAACACCAACAATCCAAAACTACAACATTATTAATTAGGCAGGAGCAGGCTGGAGCCCGCAGTGGAGGACAAATCACTGATATATGGGACTATTAATTTTGCCAAAACCAGTGCATACAATAAATCACATACAACAATTGCTAATGTATGCATCCTACCAGAATAATCACCAACAGCGCCACAAGACTACTCCCCTGAATTAAACCAAATCACAAACATACCTAACATCGTCCTGGTTGGTGACTTCAATGCCAAGACACTGGCCTGGTATATCCACAACCTGGATACAAACAGAGGGACACTGATCCAATCCTAGACCAAACACCTCACTATACTAAAAACACTCAGCAAGCCCTCTTCTTCCCATCAGCATCAGACATCACTTTCTGCTCACCTAATCTTGCTCCCACAACATCATGGAAAGTGGTCAAAAGTCTAAGCTCTGATCATCTCCTAAACAAGATACACAGCTGGCTACCAAGGCATATACACTAATTACAAAAGAGCCAACTGGGATACTTTCACAAATGCAACCAGAACACATGGAATCACTGAACAGTACACCAATCACAAACATTAACAGAGCCATTGGCACTTTTAACACAATTATTCAAAATACAGACAAGAAACATTCCCAGAGGCAACAGAAAATCATACAACCACAACTTTACCCTTGAAATCCAAGACCTCATCAGACAATGACAAACTACAGCACTATACAACAACTTACTGTTAAGATACAAAACACCAAATGCAAAATATCCGAACAACACTAAATGAACAATTACATCTAAACTCAAACAAACTTTACAAAACAATTAAGAGCAACAGACACCACCCCCTCCAACAAATAACAGGCAAACACACTGACCTAACACTTCAAGTCAGCTATCTACACCCCCATAGAAATGATAGGAAAGTCATCAGACAATTCCCCACCGATCCTGACTATGCTCTATTCACTGATCAGCAGGCAAAACATACCATTAATAACCTCAAGCACTCATCTGACTATGACCCAGACAAAATAAGAAACATACCTAAAACACCTAGGACCACAAGCACTCACTAACATATCAAACTTAGGCTACTCTCACGCCATACTTGACATCATGAAACAGTACCATAATTAACATCCCTAAACCCAACAAAGACCTCACACTACTACTCTGTAGCCCCTCCAGAGTCACAGAATGACTCAATACTAAAACTAATCACACATACATCTCACTAGCCACAAAACAACATGTTTTCAGACCCCTACACTACACAAACATCCTTTAGACAGACCTCATACAAATAACATTTGATGGTAACTCAAATAGGCCAGTGCATTGAACACCCTTAGTAACAGTAGATATCAGTAAAGCCTTTGATGCCATCCCTCGACACAACCTCTCAAACAAAATATATGACACAAACATGCACAAAATACAAAGATGGCTGGCAAACTACCAGAAACTTAACAAATGGAGTACCCTCAAGGTTCTTCTATCACCCACCATTTTTTTTATCTATACATGCATGACATACATATACCCCACAAATACAACACAGCCTACTTACGCAGATGACAACACTTAAATGCAAGCATCAAAATGTAAACACAGCTACAACTCTTGCAGCCCTATACTTTACCACCAAGACTCACAGTAGCACCAACCAAATCCACACTAAAATAGTTTGTACACCTGGCAAAATAAATTATAACCATAATTTGATGAAGAATAACATTGATAGATACGCAACATTTGATATCTAGCTCTCAGATATCAATAATTGTAAAAAAAAATATAAAAATCAAGGTGCATCTAATAATATGCCAGGGATTGTACTCTCACACCTTTCAAGCACATTTTATACTCAAACTCATTGCATTAACTAATGCTCTGATCTCGCCTAAAACATTCCTACCATTGACAAACTTGTTATTGTAGTCTGCCTCATCCATACATCAATCATTCACTAGCTAGCCCAGATGTTCAAAACAAACACTTGCTCAAGGCATACAACATAGACCAGTATCGTACTGTAGCACATTCTCATCTGCATGGGCTTTTCTGGATTTACTTTCAGTGCTCTTATTAGAAATACTGTCAAATATTTTGATTAACATTTCAAACCAGTGTCACAAACACCAGATCATGATCATTTTCAACTCTAACCATTCTCTCATGTCATTGTACATCAATGTCAGTAAAAGGAGGCCCTCCACCATCCATTTGTGCCTATTAAGAACAAAGGTGCTGAATTTTTAATACTTGTACCATAGTTCTACAGTGATTGATGAGTGTGTGTGTTGTAGCATCACATCCAGTAAGGGTTCATCCTTGAATATAAAACTCAAGCATGCTCCCTAACAAACACCCTCCATGCACACCTACTATGCACGTGTTTCAGCTAGTCCCCTTTCACTTAAACACTTACATAATCCATTTTTATGTAGTCTATTAACTCTTCACACACTATGAGACGGATTCTTTATTTTTTTTTATCTATTATTCTTACATGACCATACAACCTAACATTCAGAGTTACAACCTAATTCATCGTTTGGCCACACCAAACCTCCAACCCATTTTCCCCTCACTGCACTTCTCATTCAAAATCTCTCAAATTGTCACTTTCATTCAATCCACCTCTTCTTGAGAGCCTCAATGGTGTTGAGGGCAGGAAAAGGGTGTTTAAACTGGCTAGGCAGTGAAAAAGGAAAATAGTGATATAGCGGGTGAACAGTGCATTAAAAATGACTGTAGAGTTATGGTTGGGCAGGACGATGTAAAAAAGGCTTGGAGGAAGCACTATAATCGTTTATTAAACATTTAATTTGACTGAGACGGGAGACTTGTGGCTTCCGCAGAACCTGTGGCTGGACCCTGGCCATCAATTGAGGACAAAATGGTGAGCATAGCCATCAATCACATGCTTTAAGGTAAGGCAGCGGGTGTTTCTGAGATAAATGTAGAGATGTTGAAAGCCTCTGGAGATATCAGTGTGCGGTTGGTCATGCACCTTATAAATGCTGTCATATATGAATGTGCTGTACCAGAAGACTGGCTGAAGAGTGTAATTGTGAATGTGTATAAGGGTAAAAGTGATGCGCTAGAAAGGGGTAGCTAAAGAGGCATAAAACTCCTTGATCATGTTATGAAAGTTATGGATTGTGTTCTAGAAGACATGATTAGGAAAAGGATAAACTTTGATGACATGCAGTTTGGGTTCATGCCTGGAAAAGGAACCACGGATGCTATATTTATAGTTAGACAGCTCCAGGGAAGGTACATCGCTAGGAAAATAGCATTGTATTATATTTTTGTTGACCTGGAAAAGGCTTTTGATAGGGTACCAAGAGATGTGGTGAGGTGGGTAATGAGAAAATTAGGGATTGAGGAGTGGTTGGTTAGGGTGGTCATGGCTATGTACGAAGGTTAAAAAACCCAGGTGAGGGTAAATGGAGAAATGAGCAATGACTTCTCTGTGAAGGTTGGTGTGCATCAGGGATCCGTTTTGAGCCCCTTGCTCTTTGTTATGGTCCTGGAAGGGCTGTCCCTGAATTAGGACAGGATTGCCATTTGAGTTGTTGTATGCTGATGACCTAGTGCTGATTGCTGAGGATGAGACTTGAGAAGTTCCAGTTGTGGAGGGAAGGGATGAATTCCATGGGGCTGAGAGTGAATTTGGATAAAACAAAGATGATGATTTCAAGAGTGGGTGGTAGTAATGACATCAATGAGGGTATGTGGCCATGTGCAGTCTGTCTCTCTTGACGCTGGGGGGTTTTCCCTCTGAGCTAAGGGGCATCTGTACACTGGGTGCGTACAAAGTGCAATGTTGTTATGGCAGCGAAACTTGGACTGTGAAGGAAGAGGATATCCAGAGGCTCAAGCATACTGAGATGAGAATGGTGAGATGGATGTGCAGAGCATCTCTGAATTTGAGGCCTGGAGGTGACAGAGTTGCGAACTGTGAATTAAGGGATAGCTTGGGGTTATAATGCATTAGTGTGGCACTGAGAAGCAGACTGAGGTGGTTCGGTCAAGTGGAGAAGATGGAGGATAATAATTGGGTGAAGGGTGTTAAGGGTGTTAGGAGTTTGGAGGTAGGGGGTGTAGCTGCCAGAGGGAGACATGGAATGAGGTCATATAGAGGGACCTCAGAGATATGAGTTTGAATAGAGAAACAGCCAGAGATCGAGCAGCATGGAAAGCTGCCATTAGGTAAATGATACTCTCAAAACTTTATGACATTCCCTATTCAAACCATTTGCATTTCCTCTCATTGAAAACCTTATTGCAGTCAACCTCAGCAGTATTAGTATCATTAATAATACATCCTAGATACTTAAAATACCACTTGTAAAAGGCCCAAACCATGTACTGTAGTAACATAACATTTTTACCTTATTCACCACAACCAGCCTACACTAACATAGCACCTATCCACCACCAAGCAGCTTGCAATCTGCTCCTAAGAGGCTTGCAATCTCACCTCTACATCACAACACTCGCTACAACAGAACTAAATGACCATCTCACCCTCAAAATCCTCTCCTCTCAATAACTGACAAACGAGTAGAACAAACATCACCATCACTTTATCAAACATACCATGCCTCTTAATTAAAACACCTAGTGCTTGCTGTCACATTGATACAGGAATAAATTTCCAACAAATACCAGAAACAGCAATTAAAGTTAACACACAAATGAACTCACACTGAGCAATCACAGGAACAGCATTTGGGCAATTCAAGGAAATGATAACCCAGATATACAAGCAATATATACATCACTCACTTACCAATGGTTCCACTGCCTGGGCACCAAACCTTGCACACACATCTCAGAACAATACACAACACAAAACAAAGCACTCTGACTAGCAACAAGATGCACCTGCAACATGCTGATTAATCACCTACAACACAAAACAAAGGTTGTGCTACTAAACACTTCAACCTCGAGGGGAAAAATTGCTCCATACTACAAGAAACCCAAGCCACAGGGCACAGCTTAGCTGAGTGGAATCTGATTCCAATTTTACCAAAGTTAAACCACATTGAGAGTGATAGTTGCTTCCATTAAAACTCATGTTTATACTACTTTGCTCATACTTACAGAGGACATAATAGCCTCTTTAAACCAGTCCATGCGGGTAGTTTCTAGAGCAATTCCAATTGCATGGCGGTATTGTTGATCAGTGATACACCTTTTGAACATATTGTTTAAAAGACTTTCCAGGTGAGAATCCATCTTGCTTTCTTTGTCAGCACGAAGCTTGATGTAGTGGTCAATAGCATGTACTGTACAAAAATAAAACACAAAGTCATCATTACACAATTCAACATGGTTGGAACAATATTAAATGAGTATCAGCTTTACATTCAAGTGAATGTATTATCAATTTTTAAACACTTTTAAATGCAACGTTTGACCATACAGTATAGAGGTATTCAACTAACCAGTAACCATTTAAGTTTGCAGGGGACAAAGGGCATACTACAACAAAGGGCCCAACATTCTAGGAATGGGAGTCAGTTGCCAGAGAAAAACTCAATAGCCTCATCAACTGACCTAAACTCCTATACTGAGATAGAGAAGTCAGTCATTTCCTTGAAGACCACCATGCCTGATCCAAGCACCATGGTTTCTTGGATGACAGCAGCCCATCTAAATAAAGATATTTGAATGGGAAAGTGATAACTACCATAAAAGTATCAATCACTGCCAACCCTTAGTATACATGTGCATCCGGAGAGCATAGGGACAGTTTGAGGGAGGAAAACAAACCAGCTCTTGAACAGTGGTGTGTAAATTCAGCCACATTTAGGAAAACAATCTCCAGTTCTTCAATCAGGTCTGTGAGGACCTAACCCCTGGCATTGAACATGTAGTCTCTCCATGGGGAGTACATGCCTTTCAAGTTCTTGATGCGGAGAAAGGGTCTTAGCAAACATCACAGATTATTTCCAGCTTATTGAAGTTGATGGATGGTGGAATGTACAGATAATAAAGTACCTTCTGTGGCATGTGCATCTGCCTGTAAGGTATTTAAAGGCAAAGAAAGAATGGAAACCCCACTGGTTATAAATAGCACACCCATATGGCTCCCACTCAGGAAAGGAGGGGTTGCAAAACCTTTGGCCACTAGAAAGGTGGACAGAGGAATTGTCTGCAACAGAAAATTGCCCTCTGAGCTATTTTGAGGGAGTTTTGGAGGTCATCTGAGAAGCAAAGATTCTCACTGGATGGAGGCCTCTTGAAGGTAGAACTCTGAGAACTGTTGGCTGCTGAATTGGTTGCTGCCTTTGAGAGTTTACTGAAGGAGGAACACAAGCTTTTCCCTTCGGCTAGTGGTTCCTTCAGCTTTTGGAGGAGCTTGACTTTCCAAAGTGCCTCTTCCAGCCTCAGGCAGGGTGGGGAATCTGAAGGTCCTTTGTTGCTACTCTCCAAAAGGAGGTTAGATGGATGACAGGCAAAATGTTTGGCTCCAGTAAGACTGGAGATATAGTGAAAGATATTGGAATCCAGGAGTCATGGATGTGATGAAGGGATATTTTGTTAGAGTGTGCCTGTTTAAATGATAGATGATCATTTGTGAGTATGTATGTGGAAATTGGGGATAAAGCGAACATATCACAATGTGTACAGAAACAAGACATGTGTGGCCACTGGTAGAATGGATACATGGCTCAGATGTTGGTCTTCAAGACAAAGACTCACTATGACCAACCAACATGGAGTGAATATGAATATAATGATTGCTTGGGTATCGGTAAACTAGAAAGTGAGAGTGCATGATGATGCATCCTCTGCAAGTGTGAATGTAAGTGGTGTGTTAGTAGAATTGCCAAGAACTAAAGTTTTGACAAGTGTGAGCAATGAATGGGCATGATGATTGAAGTGGTTGCCATTGCATTGACTTGGGATGTAAGAAGAGCTTGATCTATAAGGTGTATAACAGTATTAGATAGTGTGTGAAAGATTGTGGAGGTAGTTTAATAGAAAATTATGAGAAAGAATTTATGAGATGTGAATTTTGTGTCTTTGATGGGCGAGTATGCTGTAATTCTTAGGCAGCTTGCCTTTAGGTTATGGTGTGCCTACTGCTCTTTCTTCACAGTCCTCCTCAACAAGGACTGGCACATAGTGCTTTTAGGCTTGCCAGTTGTGCATGAAACCTCATGCACAATTGAAAGGTGACTGGTGCCGCAACTAACCACTACTTGCCTACCCACATAAAATTAATTCCAATCAATACCTACCTTTAATTGTGTCAATATAAAGTTGATTGGGATCTTTGTGAAGAAGGGGCCCTGCTCTAAGTGCATATGTGAGCGAGTCCAAATATGAACCAAGGTGGAAATAAACCTTGGAAACCACGAGGGATGCCAATTCTCTTTTAGCAAAATTAACATTTTCTTCAAGCTTTTCACTGAAAAGAAAAAGAATAGCAATTGTAAAAATGTATTTCATTATGAAATTGTCATTGACGTGTGCCAATGCCCAATGATAGAAAAATTAAACAGAATTGGAAACCCAGCCTTTCCTTCCATTTTATATGCTTGCTACATAGCAACTGTGGCTGTCTAAACCATTCAATCAGACTTCATTGGCCACAACACTAGGATGCATACATCCGATGTCGGAGGCTTATCCCCTAAAACAAAGCTCCAAGTTTATCCCATTTACAGAGGTTTATCCCCTAAAACAATGCTTCAAGTATACCCCATTTACAGAGGCTTATCCCCTAAAACAAAGCTCCAAGTATACCCCATTTACAGAGGCTTATCCCCTAAAACAAAGCTACAAGTATACCCCCATTTACAGAATTTATCCTTCCAAACAAAGCTCCAAGTATACCCCATTTACAGGGCCTTATCCCTCAAAACAAAGCTTCAAATATATCCACTTAACAAGTTTAACCCTTAAAACAAAGCTCAAAGGATGCACCTTTAAAGATCTTCATTATACATATCAAGCAAGACTTTAGAAAGGGCTGTTATATAGCATGGAGTATTGACTATGTCAGTTCTCTCTCCTTCCTATCATAGTAGGCTCAGGATTAACACCAGGAGCTAAAACATAGGTGGGGAGTCGGAAGTTGAGCTTTTGTAAAGGAGTCAGGGTCAAGGGTTGGTAAAAAAAAACAGACTTCCAACTCTTTTATTAAAAAAAATAGGTAAATGTATGGAATGGTCACTAGTGCATGCACACCAAAAACAAACTCCCAATGACAAGGGAGTGTTCAGGACTAGAGAAGAGCTACCAAGGCAACTCATATTTTGTAGAAATAGCATATTTCATAGCAATAGAAGACGATTGAATTTATATTTTTACTTTATATTTATTTAAATAATATAATATATAATTTATTTATTTTCTTATTTAGATTTATGTTTATATTTTACTTATATTTATTTTTATATATATTTAGAATTTTGTCACTATCTCATCACATAATTTTACTATTTTTATATTTCAGAAAGCATTTAAAAAGTTCTAAATGTAAGCTTAATTAATCCTTTTCTAATATGAATAAAGGACCCCCAAAATCAGTTGTTTTTAACTATTTCAAGTTCAATGACTAAAAAATTCATTATATATGTAAAATTGAAACAGAAGACAAACTATGCAATGTTAAAATCAGTGCTTACAATGGAAAAGCTGCTTGTGGTCCAACCAGAGCATTCAATTTAAAAAGGCTTTTGCAAAATAAGCACCCAAGTACTTACAAGTCTATGATAGAAAAAGAAGAAAACAAAATAAAGTTCCAAAATGTGCCTCCAATTACAAAGTTTCTACAAAGAAAGACAATTACAATTTCAATAACAGAAAAATTTAAAGAAGGGTTAATCAACTTGGTTGTTCAAAATGGTGTACCATTAACATTATTCTCTTCTTTAAGTTTTAAAGGATTGAATGGAGCGATTGCCACAAAGCTTGGAATGTCATTAGAGATATGATATCAGAAATATGATCTTGAAGCAAGCTGAAAACAAGAAAATATTACTCAAAAATAAACTTAAAGAAAAATTTATCTTCTTAAAATTGGATGGTTGTACTTGTCAAGGAATCCATTATATAGGAGTAAATGCCCAATTTGTAGATGAGGGAAATTTAGCTATATGTACTCTAGCAGTGAGAGATACAGAAGCTCAGAATTCTAGTGAAAGTATTTGAAAGCTAATTGCAGTAGATAAACTTAATGAGAGTGAAGTAGATGAAGATATTTTTGACATTACTATTAGTGAAGAAGATTCTTCTAACGCAGATGAAATGACAGAGATTACCATAAATGATTTTATTGGATTTAATGAAATACCCGACCCCACATGTGATGTGCAATCCATACATTGCAACTTGCAATACACAATGGCCTAAAGCAAAGGAACATTGCTAATGTTATATCCAAATTATGTAGCATAGCTTTGGCTGCAAGAACCCCAAAGGTTAATGCAATTTTAAAATGACATGCAGAAAAAGGTGCATTAATAGATTAAGAAACACGTTGGGGAAGTACATATGTTATGATTCAGCGTCTTGTAGAATTAAAGCCACTCTTTAAAGATATGGCAAATCCTTCTGTTACAATGACAGACATTAAATGGAAACAAGCAGAACAACTTGAGGCATTACTCAAGCATCTATATATAGCTACAAAGGAACTTCAATTAGCAAACCTGACGCCTGGCAAATTTAGCAGAGAATGGAAAGGAACAATTTTCAAATCATCTCAAACTAGTTGAATTCTGGCATAAGACATCAAAAACTATGATAAAAAGAGAAGCTTTATATGCTAACAGGGTGTTGTTAGCTGGAATATATGTGGACTCAAAATACAGAAAACTGAATGAAGAACAGATTTTGAAAGGTAAGCTTGCACTTTGTGACCTTGTGGTTAGCATGGAAATGAATAAGATTAAAATAGATTCAGAATATATAACTTCAAACATCAGTTGACCCATGTTCTGGTGCTCATGACTGTTCAGAAAACTCAGACGAAGAAGTGGATTTTGAAAGATATCTTGATAATGATGAAAAAACTAAAATGTTAAAAAGTTCTAATAAAAACAGAAAAAACTCATTTTGAGGAATTTATGTCAAATGTTGAAAAAGCCTTAGAAAAAATTGAGAATATTGACCGGGCACTAAAACAATGTTAAAGAAGCAATTAAATTGTATCCTTCAATAATACAACCAGTAGAAATCACAGTAACTACTTTACCATCAACCCAAGTAAGTGTTGTGAGGCTTTTCTAGCACTGAAGCTTATAAAAAACTATCTTAGATCAAGAATAAAAGAAGATCTAATAGAAGCTATTCTATTTTTAAGAATAAATAATATTTAATATATTACAACTATAGCATCTTTGTGATTTACTGTCAAATTGTCATTTTTTTTTGTTTGTTAAAAGCTATTTTATTAATACATTGGTACCTATTAATTTAGTTGTAGCATTTTTATAGGATATATATATATTTTTTGTAAGTAAAGAATCTTTTTAAGTTTGTGCAAATAATGCAGAATTTACAATTCTTTTGTATGTCTTAAGCTATTTTATGATACTTTAGTACTTATTATTTAGTATTGTCATTTTTAAAAGCTATATTTTTTTGTAAGCAAATTTTCTAGAACATAGATATTTTTAAGAGAGTTAAAATATTACACCTTTATATAATTTCATTAAGGTTTTTCTTAACTTAAGCCTTTATTTTTACTAGTCTGAACTCTGAACCAACTACCCAGATAGTAAGCATACATTGTACCAATGTCAACTTACTGTCTGGCTAGTCTTAAAGTTTTGAGGCAAAAAATTTGGGGCCAAACAAAAAATATTTTTATATAGGTATCTATAATTTTATTTCTTATCATTTTGCCATATTTTACTAGTCTTAGTTTTACTTCAATTTAATTATATCTCAATAAATATACTCCCATTTTGTAATTACTTACTGAAGTATACATTTTTTGTATTAAATTTGTTGTATATAAACTGAGACATTGGTAGAAAACTAATCTTAGAATAAAGAAACTTTGCTGTGATGTATTGGTATATTTTGGGGGACAATCTGTATCTGTATTGCCTACAAGGTATCAATTTTCTTTCTTTTGAAAAGGAAACGTAGGGTAGAGAATTTTACTTTAGTATTTGATGCAAGGATTACTCTTTATAAAGAAATACTTTAATACAAAACTATATATGTGAATAATGGAATCCAATAAAAGTCATTGAATTCTCTTTGCAATTTTTTCTAAATCCATTAATAAATACAGATTTTAAGATAAGGTGAGATAAAATAAATAATTTGCATCTCTCTTGAATAGATTTTCAGCAAACAAACAAAGATGAATAAAAATAAGCAAAATAAATGTGTGATGTAGCATGTTCTTCCTGCTATTAGGGTTATGGTAAAGAGTCAGGAGTCAGTATAAAATAAACTCAGGAGTCCAGAATTTTTTTAGAGCCTCCCCACCTCTGAGCTCCATTGTCAATCTGAGGATGCTGCAGAGGATCAGGAAAGTGTTTGGTGAGTAAGGCTGTGATTAAAAGGGTACAGTGGTTCAGAAGCTTCATCTATACATTCTGGTACCAAAAGAACCCCCAAATTTGTTCCAGAGATCCAGGCCATCATTGAAAATGATCCCAGCAAGTCATTAAGTTTCATAGCCAGGGACAAAGGAGTGTCAGTCTCTCATCAGGCAGTTAGTACACAAAGACATCTACTACTACTAATACAAGATGAGAAAGGGCGTTTCTGTCAAAGAAGAAGGACAGGTAGAAGGAACGTGCTGCAAAGCTTGTGAACAAACTGAAGCATCCTATCATGCTTTGGTTCTTCTCAGATGAGAAGAATCTCTGTCAAAAACAGGTGGTAAACTCGTAAAACAACCAGTGGCTTGTTGTATCCCCCAAAGATATAGTTATGAAGACCAAGTTCCCAGTCCACATCATGGTGTTTGGGGTGGTCAGTAGTGAGGACCACATTATGCCCTTGTTTATCTTCCCAGGGAGCTATATCAAGTGCTCTGGAATGAGGAGGTAGCCAATGGAAGCCAGTATGTATGGCAGAAGGAGTCAGCACCATGCCACAAGAAGAAGGTCCCAGTCTTGGCTGTCAGACAATTTCTTTAACCACATCACTCCAAACATCTGGCCTCTTAACTCCCCAGGCTATTATGTGTGGGGTGTGGTTGAAAGAGACGAACAAGTCCTCATGCACCACAAAGGTGAAGCTTAGGTCTAGAATCACCAGGGACCATCAAGGACTGCAGAAGTTTCTGGTGCCAGCAATAGTGATTTCAATGAATAGTACATTTTTTTTAGTCTATCATGTAAGTCATATGTTCTTTTATATTGTCAATTACAACATTTAAAAGTTGGTAACAAGAAGCTTTGTGAGTTGCTATAAATCGCAATCCGACCTCCGAACCAGGAAATGGCTCCACATCTAGCTTTTGCTATGACTTCAACATCACAATCTTCAGTGGCCCAACAGTTCCCAGAGATTACATGCATATATTAGAGTGGTGTGGAGTCACTGGTGGGCCTCCATTCAAAATGGGAGGAAATGTTCTGAAGTTAGATGAAAAATTACCCACAGCTCCCTGCAGAGATGGGCTTACATCCGATCCATCTTGATCAAGAGCTAAATAAATGTTTGAGAGTTAAACAACAGCTTGTAAATTGTGGAAGAGTTCATCGGCGAGTTAGTAAAATATGGTCATGTCAATTGCTAGAGAAGTGACTAAGAAAAATTACAAATAGGTTATAGCTACAAACCCCCGCTAAGTAAAATGGGTTGAGAGCACACCCATGGAACCATCAGGTCCCACTGGAATGGAAGCCAAGCTTGCAGCAATCAGAGTACTAGAAAAGAATTCAATGGCCTCATCTAAACTACCCGAGTGATTGCTTCGATGTAGCTCATCAATCATATCCCATCCAAAGTCCACAGACAGATCAAGGCAAGGATGCACAGCTAAGTCCACTAAGACCCAGCCCCTGTGACTGTGTAGTCTCTACATGGGGGCGGTTTACCATTCAGGTCCATAAGCAGAAATCCAACGCATCAAACTCAGTTGACAGAGTAAGGTACAAGGAAACAACAGAATACTTCCTTCTAGATGCAGCTGAACTGTGACTGCCTGGTGGAACTGAGAGGGCATCATTTCATCTTGGTAATGGCTGTAGTGATACAGTTACCACCATGGCCTAGACCTTCCTGTGGGGGCAGGGAGGACAGTAAAGATTCCAAACACAACAGCCATAGAACAATCACCCATGGTGCACCAACACCCAGGAGGAAATAGGTAAAAAAGGATTGAGAGAGAGGGGTGAAAAGAGGGCAAAATGTCAGGGTATAAAGCCTAGTTTTCAAGGAAAAGAGAAAAATGCTGCGCTAGCTATAGACCGCTCTCAGAGACAGACTGTGAGGACTATAGGGCGTTCAGGGATACTGCGAGGGATATAGGTGGCTCTGAAATACAGAAGGGCTATAGGTCATCAAAGAGACTGCAAGGGCTATAGGTTGATCAGACAGACTGTGAGGGCTATAGGACAAGCAGAGAAATAGAAATGCAGTTTATTCAAGTCTCCCTTCAATATTGTAGTTTATCTTTTTCTTTATAAGATAAAAATTATTATATACAGATTACCATTTAAAATGATGTCCTTCAGAAAATATTGACAAACATTAGGAAGTTCTATTAACATAAAATAAAAATAGGACCATATTCAGACCTAAAGTTTCCCCAATAGAATTTAACTTGCATATTTGCTAAAAAAAAAAATTCTAATTTTAAGAGCTCATCTAGCAACTGCCTACTTGGGCATGTCACCATATTCACCACTGCCTAGTACTAGGCTACTTTAAAATAACATGCAAAAGAAAACAACCAAAAAATAAAAAAAGGAAGAAGGCAAGAGGCAGGAAGCAAGCTCCAGTGTCGGGGGGAGGTCCCGGAGGTCCCCCGCTGCAAAAACGTGTGTGACCTACAAAATTAACAAAAACAACAACTAGTTGAATAAAAGGGAGAATGCCAGCCTTGCACCAAAAGTCTGTAAGTCCACCAGTCAATGTGCATGAACCCATCCCGGTACTGGGACAGGTAACGTGCGTGAAGATCGCCCAGAATGGGACATTCAACAAGAATGTGCTGAACAGTCTGGGGACAACAGTCTTCAAAGTAGGGCGCAGACAAACATTCCATCAAATGTATCCAATTCGGGGGATGACAGAAAGCAACCTGAAGCCTTTGCGGCATTGGGGGTAGATTCATGGGAACAATCGCGGTGCAAGGGCAAGCAACTCTAAGTTCCCTTCCACCATCTCCCATCTTCTTTGCTAAGCAGCCACTATTCCTGCCATGTAGTTGGTGTGAGGAAGAGCAAAATGCCAGTCTAGTTGTCCAAGTCTCGCAGACTCTTTAGCACGCTCATTCCCTGCAAATCCTACATGTCCAGGAACCCAGCAGAAGATAATCTTGACACCCGCTTGGCTGGCCAAAACCATGGCATCACGGATATCGTGAACCAGGGAATGCATGGATTCCTATGACCCGAGAGCACTCAGATGATTGGTGAGTCTCTATAAATCACAATCCGGTCTCCGAACCAGGCATGTTACGTAACTTCCCGTACCAAGTGGTGTATTGCCATCAGCTCGGCCATGAAGACAGAGCCCCGTTGACTTCAAACAGAGAGGATAAGGCATGGAATCCAACCCCATCTTAGGACTTGGAGCCATCCTTATACACTGACACGGTTCCAGCATGAAATAGGCGTGCTCCAAAAAGTTTGAAGCAATACTCCCGGTGCTGTAGAAACTTTGGGAGCAGAGGTGTGGCGACAAATAGCCAAAGGTGGTACCATCCAAGGTGGTGCCCTGGGCAGAACCAGGGGCACCACAAGCCCGAGAGCTATAACTAGCTCTCAAAGTTTCCTAGCCCTAAACCCAAAGGGTTTACAGTATGACTGGCGTCTCTCGGTGGCATAGGCACTGTCGAAATCAGCTGCGGATGCAGTGAGCTATTGGCAACTGAGGGAGGAGCCAGGCTTGCATATACAAGTGAATAATGCATTGTGCACGGCGTAGAGTGAGTGGCATCTCCCCAACCGACAAGTAGGATCTCAATGGGCGAAGTGCAGAAGGCACTGGTTGCCAGGCAAAGGCCAGTGTGGTAGATCGAGTCACCTTCCACAATACATGTTCAGCTGTGGATGCATAAAACTCACATCCGTAGTCGAGTTTCAAACGAACAAAGGATTGATGAAAAAGTAAGGCAGTAGCCCTATCAGTGCCCCAAGCGTTGAACGTCACAAAACAAAGAATATCCATGGCGGGGATACAAGAGACCCTAAGGCTGTGAATATGAGACTCCGAGGTGCAGCATCGGTCAAATACAAGACCAAGGAAATGATGTGATTCATCCACTTCCTACCTAAAGTGTTGAAAGAAGTGCGCGATCAAGTGTCACGACACCTGAGCACAATCTTCAACATGTCAATCCAGACCAAATACGTTCCTAGAGACTGGCGTGAGGCGGAGGTGACTCCTATCTTCAAGAAAGGAGACCGTAACCAACCATCAAAATACCGACCTATCAGTCTGACTTCGATAGTCGGTAAACTCATGGAAAGCATCATGGTGGACAAAGTGACATCGTATTTAGAGTCAAACCTGCTACTGAGGAGTTCCCAGCACGGCTTCCGAAGGCAACGGTCATGCCTGACGAAACTTGTGGAATTCTTCCACTTCATTTTCAGTGAGCACGATCGGGACAAGGCGGTGGATGTGGTCTACCTAGACTTTCAGAAAGCCTTTGATAAGGTACCACACCACCGCCTAATCCGGAAAGTGTGAGCGCTGGGCATAGACAGAAAAGTAGCCGGCTGGATCGAGAACTGGCTAAGTACCAGATGGCAACGGGTGGTGGTGAATGGACAGTCTTCTGAGTGGGTGCCCGTTACTAGTGGGGTGCCTCAAGGTTCTGTCCCGGGATCACTACTATTCATCATCTACGTCAACGACATGGATGGGGACATGGTTGCCAAGCTTGGTATGAACGTTGCAAAGGATGGAAATACTGCCCGCCTGCAGGAAGATCTTGGGAAGATTGGGGAGTGGTCGGACACGTGGCAAATGCCTTTTAATATGGGAAAATGCAAAGTGATGCATATCCGCCACAGAAACCCCCAATCTCAGTATATCCTTAAGGGCACTGCTATTGAATCCACCGACACTGAGAAGGACTTGGGTGTAACAATCACTAGTGACCTCAAGTTCTCAAAACAGTGCATTGAGGCAGAGAAAAAGGCCCAAAGGATGCTAGGCTATATTAAGCGCCAGTTTGGTTATCGGAACCAGGAGATTGTACTGTGCCTGTACAACTCACTTGTCCGACTGCACCTGGAGTATGCCGTACAATTTTGGAGTTCTTCATTGCGAAAGGACATCGCGAGATTGGAACGCGTACAAGCCAGGGCAACCAAGCTGATTCCCTCTATCCGACATAAAAGTTATGAGGATAGACTAAGGGAATTAGATCTGTTCTCACTGGAAACCCATAGACTGCGTGGTCAGCTCATCGAAGTTTTCAAAATACTTCGAGGGTTCGACAATGTTGACTACCGGGATATTTTCACACAGTGAGAACAGAACGCGCAATCACAGCTTCAAGCTTGAACTGAAGCGGGCTAGAAAATGCCAGGTAGTCTCTGAATGAGGGGCCCCGATGTAATTGAGGCTCTGCTCTGCGCACTTGTACTTTTGGTCTTTGTCAGGAACTCTGCACTCCGGGGAAGCAGCGGGGCTAGATGTGTCGATCTTGGCTTGGTTGCTTACCATAGTAGCAGACCCATCTGACCTAGTATCTGCGGTATGTGGAATGCACTTCCAGTGGAAGTTGTCAACAGTGAATCTGTTGACCAGTTGAAGTCAAGACTAGACAAGGTCTTGAAAAGTGGCCGTTTAGGGACGCAAAACAATTGAGCAGCCATGTGCCCGCTCGATTGCTAGTCCAAAGGTACCCTCCTTGAATGGACCGTAAGGTCTCCTAGGGTACCTTCTTTCCTTGTTGTTACTCCTTGTTGTTAAGTCTAGGTCAGGGTGGAGCCTTTGATGGTGGCAGAAGTGCACCACCTTAGTCTTGGCCAAGCAAAATGAAACCTAGGCGCTTTGGCCTAGTGAGAGACCCGGTTCAATTCCTGTTAGAGTTGGCATCTGGGCCACGCCAAAAGATATCAAAAGGTTGTCTACGTAGAGAGTAGTGAGAACATCTTCCGGCAGCACTGAGGTGTTGCCATTGATGCTCAGGGTAAAGAGTGCGACACCGAGGACATTTTCCTGCGGGACACCATCTTCCTGCTCCATTGGGCCAGAGGGGTCTTCCCCCCACCTGTACGCTGAATCGGCGATCTCGCAAAAATTCAGATATAAAGACTTGGAGGGATCCCCTCGCCCCCATGTGTAGAGTCTCCATGATACCGTATTCCCATACAGTATCAATCATAGGCCTTCTCCAGATCAAAAAAACTGTGGCATAGTGCTGTCTACAAAGGAAGGCCTAGCAGATGGCATGTTCCAGTTGGAGCAGAGCATCCAACGTGGAGTGGAACTTGCAGAAGCCACACTGTGCAGAAGACAGATGGCCTCCGCTGTCCAGAAAAAATGCTAATCTAACATTTATCAATTTCTCCATCAACTAGCACATGCGAGAGGTTAGAGAGATTGGACGGAAACTGTCCTGAGTAGAGTGATCTCACCCCGGTTTGCAAAAGGCGAGCACAGTAGCAATTCACCAGGAACCCAGGCAGAGACCCTCCACCCAGATCCTGTTGAATAAATCAGGTGTCGAAGCATGGTATAAGGAACATCATCTGAAGCAAGAGTGGAACGCAACTCACTCAAAGTAAACCTGTCGTTGAAGGGTTCTCTGCTTCTTGAGGTAAAGTCCAGCCAGCAGCCTTCCATGACATCACACTGCACATTAAATGCTGGCGGAGCAGCATCTCGGCTAGAGAATGTGGAGAAAGCAGTCACAAAGGATTCTGCCACGGACACGGGGGTACGAGATTGCGGTCACATTCTCCTGGAGAATGTTGTAGCGGGCCGAAAATATATCTCTAATCCCAATCGATCCAACCCGCTTCCTACACTGTCCGGACGTGAGAAATCGAGGGAGAATGAAACGGATTGTATATACAGTCCCTTTACTTACAAAAGAATACAGTTATATTTACAGCAATTTATATTTACAAGGGAAGTGTGCACACTTCAAAATAAGGCCAAATTCCCCAATCCAAATGGGATACCAAAAGAGAATTTTCTAACAGGCGAATACAACAAATTTACTTATATATCTACACAAAACATAAAAAAACACAGCAACAACCGAACGAAAAGGGGCACGCGCTATCACTTGTGTGCTGGAGGTGGGTGGTAGTAGGCTAACATAAAAGGAGGCAGGATTGTCAAACAATGCGGGTATGGTGGTCCAGGTGTCTAGCGAGGTACGAAAGCCCTCCGTCTCAGGGCTGGGCGGAGCACTCGTCTAGAGAACCCCTCTTGCCGTCAGTCCACGCTTCCACTCTCTCTAAATGTAAATCCAAACAAGCCTCAAAATACAATCCTTTGATAAAAGATTATTTTAAACAAAGTACTATTTTGTTTAAATTATAGTGATATATCAAAACTAGCTACTATCTTTCCAGAATATGGCGCCTGGAAAGAAAGAAAAACATGGTAATCATTTTATACATAAAATAAACAAACCCATTTCCATTCACACACATTCTTACAGAGGGAGGGAGAGGGTACTGAGAAAAGGGGTAGGAGAATGGCCCTTTTACACACACTCACATTCGCTCCACCACACCCCTCCTTCCTTAAGCCATTCGACCAGCCACTCACAAAACCCTTTCAATCACTTTTCACGGTACCACTTGTGCTCAATCGTACCCTTCTGCACCCATTCACACTCTTCTACTGGTCCCTGGCTACGCATAGCAATTGGTCGGGTTTGTTCGTCAGTCATCCTGTCAGTCTCATCGTCACTATTTATCATATCGTCCACCATACTTTTAGCCTTCATTACCAGTTCTCCCATCTCACAACAGAATTCTTTCATACTCTTCCGTTCAGAACCTTCACTCATCATACCCCCATTCATCAGCTCCTCACTCACAGCTCTCATCCAACTCAAAGTACATTCTTGCGAAACAGACAGGTCACTCACATCCCCTGTATTCAAAACAGGCATACCAGAAACCTCTTTGACTGGTTCCCACCAGAAACCTGAAAAATCAGCCACTTCATCATTCACTACATCAAACTCACCCCTACTGTTACCATTCATAAAACCCGAAAAATCAGCCACACTAGGTTCATTCTGCCCAAACACACTATCATTCATACTGTTCCCAAAACCAGAAAAATCAGGCACAGGCAGCTCACTCACTCGTCTACTTATACCAGCCAAATCACTCACCTGTTTACGCAAAAACTCAATCTCCCTTTCAAGATTTCCCATACCAGAAACACTCTGCTCAGACTTACTCTCATTCGTACTTGCATTCTTCCTTTCACTCTTCTTTGTACGCTTTCTACTCCTCGAGACTAAGACTAGCTCTTTCCCAGACAGATCCATACTATCACATTCAATCTCATCATCATGCACTTTACCTCTCTCTCTACACAGTCCATACACTGGATGGCTCACCAGGTAGTCAGTAGGTTCTCTCCATCTCCTTAACTGACTCTGATGAGCCCGCACTCTCTCAGTCATACCGTCATTCAGACTCTCCAAAACATACGTCACCCCATTTTCCCAAACCCTCACAACTCTATAAGGTCCATCAAACTTCTCACTCATCTTTGATACATTCAACCTACCCTTCACTTCTTTCACCTTCAATACTTTTGCACCTAATTCAAATGAATGGAACCTTTCATGCGCCTCATGCCATACAATCTGCTCACTTTCACTCAAATGAAACCTATCTTTCACTCGCCTTTCAAAATTCATCACAAACTGACATGGGGACATTCCAGTTGCACTATGCACAGTTGAATTATACGCCCACAACACTCTCCCCAGACACACATCCCAGTCATTCACTGTCGTACTCATCATTCTCAACATCTCACACAAGGTTCTTATAGTATGTTCAGCCAATCCATTTGAAGACGGTACATACGGAGTTGTTCTCACATGCTCCACACCATTATCTGCTCAACATTTGCTCAAACACTTCTCCTACAAATTCAGGCCCATTATCACTCAGACATCTTCTAGGCTTCCATACACACATAGGAAAAAACAACTCCTCAACCACACGCGCAACAGTCACACTCCTTTTATCTCTCACAGGCGCTGCATACACAAACTTACTTTTATGATCAACCATCACAACCATACCAACATTCCCAGCACTCATACGCGGCAAAGACACACAATCAATCACTACCAATTCAAACGGTTCTTTCGCATCAACTTTCAACATCGGTGGTTTCACCCTCACACCTTGCACCTTTCGCTTCTGACACCTTTCACACAAAGTTGCAACATCATTCACAACAGTTCTCACAAACGGATGGAACACACGCTCCTTCATACACTCCCACAGCTTAAACTTACCCATATGCCCATAATTATCATGCACAACCTTCACCAGACCAATCATACCAACTAAGGACATCACAGGTACATACATATCATCACCACCCTTCACATGCCTCACAAAATATACAACATCCATACAAACAACAAAATCCTTAGCATACCTTTTAAAATCACTTAAACACTCTGGCCATTCATTCAAATCAACACGCATCATTACACACCTCTTCAACTCACTAACAAAAGGACATATCTCTTGCATCTCTAGAATATCCTTATCACTTAAAATTTCATTCTCATCATCCATGACCAACTCAATCATACCTCAAAACTTGACAACGTTCTTTGCACACTCATTCAACCTCATCACCTCACATTCACCTTTCATAAGACAATCCTTATCAGCATCCAAAGACAAATCATTCAATCTCAAAGTCTACACCAAGCGAGAAACAACACGGCATTTGCTCATCCTTCAGAATCACAAAGTCATGCTTCACATTCACACCATTACCCAAACTCACTTTCAGACTAACTTGTTCCCATGCCACTATCATGCCATTCCCTAATCCACTTATCCGTAACTTCACAGGTTTATGCTCACAACATTTAAACTCATCATACTTACTCAGAATCCTCTCATTCACTAAAGACACCTGCGCTCCAGTATCAATCAAACCACAGAACAACCTTTCACCAACTTTCACTCTCGCTTCCATCATATCAGGTCCACCATGTTCGCAATACACCGAAGGAACAAGCACACCAACATCAGCACTGATATCCACACTGTCATTAACTCTCATATCATCACTCACCACACGCTCATCTTCATCCAGACAATCATTCTTCTCTCTTATATATGAACACTTTTCAATCACCCAATTGTAGTGCACACCACTCAAACATTGCAGATGTACCACATTAGGATTCAAACCCTTCATCTTCTCATCCTTGTACACAATCGGCCTCTCACCACCAAAGTGCACATAAACAATCACTCCATACAAACGACTCACTACAATCAACACTTCCTGAAATGGCAGGACCCCTTGCACACACATCGCTCTCAATTCTTTCATGAAGTTCCGCACCTTTGCCATACCAATGCTTTCAGGCTTCCTACACACTTCATTCATTACCTCCTTCCTTAAATCATCCACACTATCGGGCACTCTCACGTCTACTCCATCACTCTTCAAATCTTGCAAACCATTCCATACACTCTCAAACAAGGAATCACCACCACCCTTACTCTCTTTTCCATTCATAATCCCTTTCGGCAAATACTCAGGATCACTCACTCCACACACATTTTCATCATTCGTATCAGGATACATTGACATCAAATCAGCCACTCCATTCCATTCACCAGGCACATATTCAATCACATAGTCAAAGTCACTCAAATCTTCCAAAGTCCTTGCAATCCTACTATCAGCCCACTTCATACGCTGCAGATACACAAGAGGTTGATGATCTGTTTTGATCACAAACCTCACACCATACAAAAACGGACGCAACACTTTCAAACAATATCTTATCACAGCGAGCTCTCGTTCCACAATCGAATACTTTCGTTCTGCAACATTCATAGCCTTGGATACATACCCAATTATTCGCCTGACATTCTCTCCATTCAAACGCTGCTCTTGCATCAGAAAACCTCCCATACAATACCCACTCGCATCTGTATACAATTCAAGCATTTTAGCATTTACACTATAATCTGGGTAAGCCAATTCAACATCTTCAGCCGCTGCCTCTTTCAGTCTCTTGTATGCCTCATTCACCTTATCATTCCACTTGACAACCGTACTACCCTTCTTGCCCATCCACTCAGTCAGAGGCTTACTCACACCAGAACAATCATGTATAAACTTTCGCTGGAACTCAATCAAACCCCAAAACGACTTCAGTTGCTTCACAGTCACCGGTTTAGGAAACATTCGCACCTTCTCAACATACTTCGGTGATTTTTGCAACCCATTCTCACTCACCATATGCCCAAGGAATTCCACTTCTTTCGCAAACCATTCACACTTCGCCACTTTCACCTTCACACCAACACTCTCCAACGTTCTCAACACATCATTCACCAATCTCATATGCTCCTCAAATGTCTCAGTCATAATCAAAATATCATCTATAAATGCAATCACATTCTTACTCGCAAACATACTCAACACAACATTCATTGCCCGCTGGAAGGCTCCGGGAGCATTAGCCAACCCAAAGCTGAGGTTCCGGAACTGGTAATGCCTCTTTGAGGAAGAGAAGGCAGTTACTGGCCAGCTCTCCTCAGCAATGGGCATCTGGTAATACCCCCGTACCAGATCCAGCTTCGTAAACCACTCCATCCCATGCATACTATACACACACTCAGATACCACACACATCGGAAACCTTTCTTTCACAGTCCTTTCATTCACCTTTCGATAATCCACACACAGACGCAATCTTCCATCCGGCTTACGTACAGGTACAATTGGACTATTCCATGCCCTCTCGCTCTCTTCAATCACCCCCAATTGCTCCAATTCCAAGCACTGCTCCTCAATCTCATCAGCAACCGGACGTGGGAAATGCCTTGGCCGCTGATAGATTGGGGAGTCCTCCTTCAGGACAATCTTGAATTCCGGGAGCTTTGCAACCCTGAAATCCAGATCACCCTTACTGAGGGCTCCCTTTCGTTCAAATATCATTTGATACACATCCTCCCTTTCATACTCAGTTAAACATCCATCCAATTCCACCATGCTCTTCACATCATTATACGTCCATTCACACGTCTCTTCACCTGCAACATTCACCCTGACATCCGTACTATCATCGATACCTACCTCATTGACAGTGGAGAGGTGGCCCAGTACATCTCCGACTTGGATTCCCCTCACCTGCCCTTTCACACTGGGGTCCGCCTGCACACATACAAAAGGATCATTCATTTTCATCAAGCCATCAAACACACAAGCAACACACCTTACCTTATAACACGCATCCTTTCCATCCAATATCACAATGTTCTCACTCACATTCAAACTAACATCCTTACTCCAACTCACTCTAACAGACACCCTTTCACCCTTCACAAGCCTTACATTCTCCATAGCAGTCACCTCAATACCAGTAAACACACTCCTCAAAACGCTACCATCTTTCCCTACATACAACTTATACACCCCATTTTTACCAATCTTTCTCTCAATCTGATCACTCGCAGGATGCACAACCATACGATTCATTTTCATAAAATCATACCCCAAAATCACACCATACTCACTACTCACCTTATCAATCACAGAAAATTCACATTCATTCATTCATCATCATACCATGCATTCGAACAGGTGACCTTATCATTCCAATCACAGGCACTCTCCTATTACCAATACCTACCAAACTACCCTTGCACTCAGACAGGAGGGCTTCTCGCTAACCTTGTCATACACATCTTTATACAACAAGCTCGCCTTGCATCCAGAATCTATTAAAGCCAAACACTGAATTCCATTCAACTCCACCTTCACACTCAGACACTCATACTTCCTACCAGACAGCACTTTCACACTAGACAGACTTACCAACACATTACTCAAACTCATGCACCCAGAGGATACTTCAGCAGGTACCCTCTTACCATTCAGTTTCCCGCTTCAGACTTTCCATTCACACCTTGCGCTCTCAGTCTAATCCAACACTTTTCACTCGAATGTCCTTCCATCGCACAATAGCTACATACATTCCTCTGGTCACGACACATCCTTGCATAATGACCAGCCTTTCCACAATTACCACATGCATATTTCATACTTTCCCCACCAGTTGCTCCACCATTCAACCTCGGACAATCTTCAAATGGCCTATTTCTTTACACTCTAAGCACTCTTTCACATTTTCCTGGCAGTCCTTTATCACATGCCCTTTCTTACCACACCCAAAACATGCACCAGATGTCCACCTACATTCTGCCAACATATGACCTTTCCTTCCACAATCTTTCTCCAACCATTCGGTCTCTCGTTGGCTGGGACATACCTCGGCTTCTCTCTCATATATCCGTTCCCACGCTTGAAATTCATCTGCCCCCTTCCATTCGACCACCCTCCATTTGCCCATCCATTCTGCCAGCCCAGGAAGTTTGACATCACTCCAGCTGGTGCAGCCTTCAGGGCATCCCTGTAGCTGACAAACTGCTGGGCTGGATGAAAGCTCCTGGGCTTCTTACCCCCAACATTCACACTGTACCATCCATCCTCTTCTAGATCGCTTTCATCATCAAATCGTCCATCTTCTAACAGTTCCAACACATCCTCCCACATCAACCGTTCACCTGTAAGTCTCACTCTCTCCTTTCTCTTTCCACTCAGCCATTCACTCATGCTTTCGCGGAAGTGTGTCCAAAAACTTTCTCATGAGTGGTTTACATTCATTTACATCATCATCACCATACCTCATCCTTGCCATACTCTCAAGCCTATGTGCATACATATTCACACTTTTACTCTTCCCCATTCGAGCCTTCTCAAATTCATTCACCCTTTTATACTTCACACTCTCTTTCATTCGTTTCACCTGCCAAATCAATCTCTTCTTCACTACATCGTACTTTGGCTCTCCCACACTCGTTATCACTCGCAAGAACTCCAACACTTTCCCATCCAAACAATCTCCCAGAACACTCACCCAGTGACCCTTGTTCTGCGGGTACTTGAGCTTGCAGTACCGCTCAAATTCCCCGAAGAACTCATCCATACTATTTCCCCCATGCAATCTAAACTTATCAATCCTTGGCACTTCCCTAATCAAAATTCCTTTTCCCACATTCACTTCACTCTCTGAAGAGCTACTCTCGGTCTCACTCATTCCAATCATATCATCACTCTTTCCCTCATCTGAGTATAGCGAATCCACACTCTTCCCTCTTGCCTTCCTATCCTTAACCTTAGAACCATGCTTACTTCCTCTCTTACTTTCCACTCTCTTCCATTCACCCCCTTTCCTACCACTCACAGTATCTTCTTTAGACTCAATCATACTGCCATCCATTCCATTTAGCCGAGTCCCTTCAGTAGGAGCAGGGGTCAGGGTTTTAGGTCCTGGGGCTGGTCCAGCCCCTGTCATCATGTTATACAGGTCCTGCATCCGTCGGTCCGTCTGATCCTGTCGGTCTCCCATTTCTTTCTTCATCCTATCAGTCTTTTCATTCATCCCTTTTATTTTATTCTCCATTCCCTCCATCATTCCCCGCAACATTTCACACTCCTCTTCTTTCTTTCTCAACTCCAGTCTCAATCGCACTACTTCTTCATTCAATGTTTCCGCTACAGCCATTGTTCCCAAGTTAGTAAAAAGATAGGAGGAGGGAAAAATCAGTCAAACTACTTGTCACACTAATTGGGTATGGACTGCAATCCAATCCAGTCACGCTCCCGGTTTCGAAGTCTCACGTCCTATTTGGGGCGCCAAATGTAGCGGGCCGAAAATATATCTCTAATCCCAATTGATCCAACCCGCTTCCTACACTGTCCGGACGTGAGAAATCGAGGGAGAATGAAATGGATTGTATATACAGTCCCTTTACTTACAAAAGAATAGTTATATTTACAGCAATTTATATTTACAAGGGAAGTGTGCACACTTCAAAATAAGGCCAAATTCCCCAATCCAAATGGGATACCAAAAGAGAATTTTCTAACAGGCGAATACAACAAATTTACTTATATATCTACACAAAACATAAAAAAACACAGCAACAACCGAACGAAAAGGGGCATGCGCTATCACTTGTGTGCTGGAGGTGGGTGGTAGTAGGCTAACATAAAAGGAGGCAGGATTGTCAAACAATGCGGGTATGGTGGTCCAGGTGTCTAGCGAGGTACGAAAGCCCTCCGTCTCAGGGCTGGGCGGAGCACTCGTCTAGAGAACCCCTCTTGCCATCAGTCCACGCTTCCACTCTCTCTAAATGTAAATCCAAACAAGCCTCAAAATACAATCCTTTGATAAAAGATTATTTTAAACAAAGTACTATTTTGTTTAAATTATAGTGATATATCAAAACTAGCTACTATCTTTCCAGAATATGGCGCCTGGAAAGAAAGAAAAACATGGTAATCATTTTATACATAAAATAAACAAAAACAAAACAAACCCATTCCCATTCACACACATTCTTACAGAGGGAGGGAGAGGGTACTGAGAAAAGAGGTGGGAGAATGGCCCTTTTACACACACTCACATTCGCTCCACCACACCGTGAGGGGGAGTCCTGCAAGAACTTGCCCCAAATCCTATTGACTCACTTCCACACCTCTGCTAGAGGGGTCTTCCCGTTAAGTGAAGACACGTATGCCCGCCAAGAAGAGCGGCGGGTGTGCTTAAAAATATACCGGAACCTAGCCTGACGAAATTCACTGACTGAAATCATTCGGGCAAAACTTATAGCGCATGTAGGCATAACGCTTTTGCTTGAGGTCCGTCTCACACTCCACTGACCACCACGGGAGTGGTTGGTGTGCAAAACAGCCAGACCTTCTAACAATAGTAGTTAGGCCTGTGGTGATGAGGTTGCAGGAGAAGAACTCAACAGCCTCATATACCGACATAAACTCAACTGAGATAGAGAATTCAGTCATTTCCTGAAATGCAGACCACCGCACCTGCACCAAGCACCACCGGGGAAGGCTCTCAGGCGGCAGCGGCCCAGAAAATATTTGAATGGGAAAATTATCACTACCATGGAGCTCATCAACCATCCCCCAATCAAAATAAGGCTGTGCATCTGGAAAGCACAAAGATAGATCAAGGCAGAAAAATGAAGCAGTTCTCAGGCAGTGATGTGTAAACTCATCCACATTTAGAACACCCATCTCAAGCTCGTCAATCAGGTCAGCAAGGACTTGACCCTGGGGATTAAACGAGTAGTATCCCCCAGAAGTGGTGTCTACCATTTAAATCTCTGAGCAAGAGAAAGGGCCTCGGCAACCGTGCCATGACATGGCAGAACTCCCCCTACATCGAAGTCGGCTGATGGTGGAATGTAAGCAAAAATAACTATACCTATCCAGGTGCAGCTGCACAGCTACTGCCTGAAAGGAGGTATCTAAAGTGAAAGGAAGAATGGAGACATCATGCCAGGTGTAAACCACGCACCCCCCAGCCCGGCCATCTCGTGGTGGTGGGGTCGCAAAACCCTTATACCCCGGGTGGTTGGGCAGGGGGCACACGCCTAGTATGGTCTCCTGCAGAAAAATAGCTAATGGGGAATAGGATGAGACGAGCCTCCGCAGCTCCTCCCAGTTGGCCTGGAGTCCACGGCAATTCCATTCAAGGAATATGCCCTCCAGGCCTAGCTTGGAGGAGACGTGGGGGCCCTCTTCAAAGAGAAGACCCTCATTGGAATGGCCGTATGCTTCCTGGGGCAGAACTCTGGTCGCTGTTGTTCCGACAATGCGCTGTCGCCTTCGAGGACTTATTGGGGGAAGTTGGACTCACCATGTATCTTTTCCTCTCTCCGCCTCAAAACCTTAGGCCGCTTTTGGAACCGTGAAGATGTCCTGGTGACCAACTTCAGGGGTGTTGCCTCCTGCGAGTAAAACCAACTAGGAGGAGGCGCATGGCCATTTCATCTTACAGAAAACAGTCACGCTGGGGGAGCCCCGGTTTAGGTCAGGGCTGGGTGTGGACTCTTTGTGCCACCAGCTTTACCAGGAAAGTGACTGGGGTTGGTAGAACCTGCAGAATTGTTCCAAATGAGCTTCTTTCTCAACATTGAGGCATAGGGTGTCCCAGGCAGCATCAGTGTGCCAGGACCAGGCCCTTAGCCTGAATGGCCAGGATTTCCTTCTCAAAGAGATATGCACCACATTGCTTCAAAGAAGCAGGGTGCAGCTCTCCACAATTGACACACTTGTCCACGTACGATTTGAACTTATTGTGTGCAGCCTTGGAGCAATAAACAGATTTCAGGTAACGCTGACTCTGCACATTGACAGGAGCAATTAGTATGGCTGAAGTGGTGAGAGGTAATAGCACCTCCATTTTCTCATCACACTTTCAACCTTGACCGTCCCATGGTTTGCCATCTCTAAGGTGATGTCATCTATGGAGTAGTCCACGAGTCCCCTCGCATGAACTACTCCTTTCATGAAGTTCATGGTAGAGTGCGGCGTCACACTCACAGGCATGCCATCAAGTGTCTGAAGGGCACTAATCATGGCCGCCTCGGAGGGATGCAACGCATTTGGCAAAAGGCTCCTGTGTGAGAAACGAGTCACCTTCGGCTCTCTACAAATCACACTAGCTAAAGCTCCCCTCTGATGGATCATGTTGCCTTTAGACAACATGCTGCCATCAGTGGATAAATAATCAAGAAGTGTTTGAAGCCAGCGGGCTCGAAAATGCCAGGTAGTCTCTGAATGAGGGGCCCTGATGTAATTGAGGCTCTGCTCTGCACACTTGTACTTTTGGTCTTTGTCAGGAACTCTGCACTCCGGGGGAGCAGCGGGGCCGGATGTGTCGATCTTGGCTTGGTTACTTACCATAGTAGCAGACCCATCTGACCTGCAGTCCCGGCGGATCAAGAGGAGACCTTAGTCTTTTTCGTCTTTTTTTGGTTTCTTTTCTTTTTAGGAGATGAGGGCAGGGAATGAACTCGCTTCTCCCCTCTGTCAGCAGGAGCCCCCAGGCCAGATGGAACGGCCTCAGAAAGGTCTTTCCCCGAGATGGAGAAGGTCCTGGCGGTCCCAGGGGCACTGGCCAGAGGAAATCCCTCTCCTCCTTGTACTGCCTTGGAGAGCCATGCCTTTTGAGGAGGACCTTGCATAGGGGCAGACTTGGGTTTGGTGCTTGGCACCGAGCCCAGATTCACCCCCATGGAAGGCGATATCATCTGAGGTTGGGTTGCCTCAAGGACCATGTCTATCTCAGGGGGGTAGGGTGGTTCCATTTGGCCATCCCCCCCAGGACATCACACGTCCCATTGGCAGTGGTGTCATGAGTAGAGTATGGGGAGGCACAGGCCTTGACTCCTGCTAAGGTCAGTATACGAGCCAGCAGGTCTCTGGAGGCAAGCGTCTAATGGGCCCTGTCTTCCCTCTGTCCCCTAAGGGGGTATGTCCTACCGAGTTGCTTTGATGGGGAGCGGCGAGTTATAGGCTCTCTACTGGCTTTTTTGGCAGTCCCCTTGGAAAGTAAAGGGGGGGACTGCCACTGGAAAGAGGGAGGCACCCGAGGGCACCTCTAGACAAGGGGGTAAGGGAGAGTCCCCTACACTTATAGGCAAAGGAGAGGAGTAAGCCTCCTCTCCAGTTAAAGAGATTTGGAGGGTCCCCTGCAAGAGTACAAAGGAGGGCCCTCCATTTTGTCAGTGGAGCTGCCCAAAGGCAGCTCCGTCGATGGTGAGGGGTTAAGGAGTGCATACGGGGCTGGCAGAGCTAGGTGCCGCCATTTAAGGCCACCATCCCGAACCGGAGCTCAGGGGTTACGGAACATTGTCCTCTCCCCTTCAGTCCTGATACAGGATAGTTAGCTGAGGTCATCTACCCTGTGAAAATAGATGCAGACCAGTGAAAGTTGTGGGAGAGGTTGTAGGGGAGAAACACAGCTGTCTAAAAAGAAGAAGCTAAGCTGGGGCTGGACAGGACGCTGAGTCCTGTCAGCACAGTGGCCAGGAAGGCAAATCACAATGCCCCTTACTGGGGCATATTTGATAAATTAGCTGTACAGACTCCAATTAAAATATTGTATTTAAATGTAACAGAGTATAATCAAAAAAGTTGTTACTCACATGTGGGTGAATGCATTAATGTGAACAAATGCAACAATGTTAAGGTAATGTAGTTTCAGTCATTTAAGCAAACACCACTTGATTACTTACATTTTTTGTATGGAATCTGCTATTTCAGGCCAAAATGTATCTGTTATTTCATTCAACCTTTCCAAAGCAAATATCTGCAACTGGTCTTCATTTTCATCAAGCAGAGCCAAAATTCCAGCTGCAAAGATAAGCCACACTTAGTATGCAAGGTTCAACTTAAGCCTCAACTGTAACCATTTCCCCCTCATAAAAGTACCCTGCCCAATTGGCCTTTCATTGCATAGGGTGCAATAGCATTCAATGATTCAGAATTCATATTCAGACCTAATGTTACACATACACCAAATCATAAAATTATTCCAAGAGCACATCTGGCAAGTATCTAGCAGGCTAGCTCATGTGCAAGAGGGGGCCCTGCCCCTCTCAGGAGGGGTGGACAATTAGACAATTAAATATTATGGAGGCTGCATAATTGAAATATTAAATCACACTACAGTTCAGTGTGCAGTAGTAGTTCTTACTGACTCAGGACTGGCAATAGCAAGCCTGCATTTTTTAAGAGCTCATCTGGCGACTGCCTACTGGGCATTAGTCGCCGTATTAAAACTGGCCTAGTTCTAGGCTACTTTAAAATAAAATTTTTAAAAAAAAGGAGGAAAGGAAGCAAGCTGGTGCGTCGGGGGAGAGGTCTCCCCGGCGCAGGAGTGTGCAACCTAAAGGAAAAAAAACAAATGCAAAAAACAAAACAAAAAAACAAAACAAACCCTGCTTAAATAATAGGGAGAAGGCCGGCCTCCCCCAAGGAGTCAATAATTCCACCAGTCAATGTGCACACACTCATCCCGAGTACAAGGGACAGGCAGTAGCGAACACGCACATCCCGGTACCCGGACAGGTAACGTGCGCGAAGATCACCCAGACTGGGACATTCGACAAGAATGTGTCGAATAGTCTGGGGGACAACGCAGTAGTCACAATAGGGTGCAGGCGAGCGATCCATCAAATAGCGATGCGTCACACGAGTGTGTCCGATTCAGAGACGACAGAAAGCGACCTGAAGCCGTTGCGGCATTGGGGGATAGGTCCATGGGAAGTCGCAGCGCAATGGCACGCAACTTTAAGTTCCCTTCGACCGTCTCCCATCTTCTTTGCCAAGTAGTCCGAAGAGCTGCCAGGATTCCTGCCATGTAGTCAGTGAGGAAGAGCGAAACGCTGGTCCAGTCGCAGAGTCCTTGCAGACTCTTTGGCGCACTCATTCCCCGCAATTCCTACATGTCCAGGAACCCAACAGAAGATAATCTGGACATCAGCCCGGCTCGCCAAAACCGTGGCGTCACGGATATCGCAAACCAGGGGATGCGGAGATTCCAATGCCTCGAGAGCACTCAGGGCGCTTTGTGAGTCGCTATAGATCACAATCCGGTCTCCAAACCGGGCACTTCGCGTAATCTCCCATACCGAGTGGTGTATTGCCACCAGCTCGGCCGTGAAGACAGACGCAGCGCCTGGCAGAGCCCTGCTGACTTCAAACAGAATCTGGCGTGGAAGCCGACCCCCTCTTTGGACTTGGAGCCATCCGTATAGACTGGCACGGTTCCAGCGTGACACGAGGTGTGCTCCAAAAAGGTCGAACGCAATACTGCTGGCACAGTATAAGCTTTGGGAGCAGAGGCGTGGTGACAAATAGCCAAATTTGGTACCCTCCAGCGTGGCATCTTGGGCAGAACCAGGGGCGCCAACGGCCCAAGAGCTATATCTAGCTCTCGAAGGAGTTTCCTGGCCCTAAACCCAAAGGGCTTAGAGTATGACTGGCGTCTCTCGGCGGCATAGGCACCGGACTCGCATGTACAGGCGAGTGAAGCACTGCATGCGGCGTAGAGCGAGTGGCATCTCCCCAGCATCGACCAACAGGCTCTCAATGGGGAAGGTGCGGAAGGCACTGGTCGCAAGGCGGAGGCCGGTGTGCTGGATCGAATCCACCTTCCGCAATAAAGGCTCGGCTGCGGATGCATAAAACTTGCATCCATAGTCGAGCTTCGAACGAACAAAGGATCGATAAAAAAGTAGGGCAGTAGCCCTATCAGCACCCCAAGCGCTGAACCCCACAGAAACAAGAATATCCATGGCGCAGGTACAAGAGACCCTAAGGCTGCGAATATGAGCCTCCCAGGTGAGGCATTGGTCGAATACAAGACCAAGGAAACGGTGCGACTCAACCACATCCAGGCGCACCCCATTAAGAAACAAATTTGGGTATGGGTGGAGCTGTGGATGGCGGCACCACCTTAGTCTTGGCCAAAGAAAACCGAAACCTGTGCACTTCGGCATAGCGAGAGACGCGGTTCAATGCCTGTTGAAGTCGACGCTCCAGAGTTGGAATCTGGGCCGCGCCAAAAGAGATTGAAAGGTCATCCACGTAGAGCGTAGCGAGAACATCTTCCGGCAGCACCGAGGTGATGGCGTTGATGCTCAGGGCAAAGAGTGTGACACTGAGGACACTTCCCTGTGGGACACCCTCTTCCTGCTCCTTTGGGCCGTGGAGAGCTTTCCCCACACGTACGCAGAATCGACGATCTCGCAAAAATTAAGATATAAAGACTGGGAGGCGTCGCCTCGACCCGATCGTGTGAAGAATCTCCATGATACCGTATCACCATGCAGTATCATAGGCCTTCTCCAGATGGAAAAAGACTGTGGCGTAGTGCTGTCTACGAAGGAAAGCCTCGCAGACGGCATTTTCCAGTCGGAGCAGAGCATCCGACGTGTAGTGGAACTTGCGGAAGCCGCACTGTGCAGAAGACAGATGGCCCCCGCTGTCCAGGAAAAAGGCTAGTCTAACATTTACCAATTTCTCCATCAACCTGCACACACAAGAGGTTAGAGAGATTGGGCGGAAACCAGTCGGAGTAGAGTGATCTCTCCCCGGCTTGCGAAAGGCGAGCACAGTAGCGATTCGCCAGGAATCTGGGAGAAGATCTTCCACCCAGATCCTGTTGAACAAATCTAACAGAAAGGCCATGCCTCGCTCACCCAGGTGTCGAAGTATGGCGTACGGGACATCGTCCGGACCATGGGCGGTGCCCGCGCACGAAGCGAGAGCGGAGCACAACTCACTCACAGTAAACTTGTCGTTGAAGGGTTCTCCGCCTCTGGATTGCAGTCCCATTCTCCTGGAGAACGGGAGGGGGGTCCTGCGAGAACTTGCCCCGAATGCTTTTGACTCGCCTCCACACCTCTGCTAAAGGGGTCTTCCCGTTAAGTGAAGACACGTATGCCCGCTAAGAAGAGCGGCGGGCGTGCTTCCAAATATACCAGAACCTAGCCCTAGCCCGACGAAATTCACCGACGGTGAAATCGTTCAGGCGGCGCTTATAGCACATGTAGGCATAACGCTTCTGTTTGAGGGCCGTCACACACTCAGCCGTGCAAAACGGCCATACATCCTAGGAATAGTAGTCAGGCCCACGGCGATGAGGTTGCCGGAGAAGAACTCAATGGTTACATTTACGGACCTAAATTCCTCAACTGATACAGAATTCAGTCATTTCCTGAAATGCAGGCCACCGCGCCCATGCCAAGCACCATCGAGGTGGGCTCTCAGGCGGCAGTAGCCCTGAAAATGATATTTGAATGGGAAAGTGATCACTACCATGGAGGTCATCGACCACCCCCAATCAAAATCAGGCTGTGCATCTGAAGAGCACAAAGATAGGTCAAGGCAAGAAAATGAAGCGGTTCTCGGACAGTGATGGGTAAACTCATCCACGTTTAGGACACCCATCTCAAGCTCTTCAATCAGATCGGCAACGTCTGGGCCCCTGGGATTTAGGGAGTAATCTCCCCAGAGAATGCCTCCCATTCAGATCTCCAAGCAAGAGAAAGGGCCTCGGCAACTGTGCCACGATGTGGCGGAAGTACCCCGCCTCGAAGTCAGCTGACGGTGGAATGTACGCAGAAATGATAGTATACCTCCTATCCAGGGTCAGCTGGACAGCCACTGCCTGAAAGGAGGTATCTAAGGAGAAAGGAAGAACGGAGACATCATGCCGGGTGTAAACAGCGCATCCCCCAGCCCGGCCATCCCGCGGTGGTGGGGTCGCAAGACCCTTATACCCCGGGAGGGCGGGCAGGGGGCACGCGCCTAGCATGGTCTCCTTAAAAAAGATAGCTAACGGGGAACGGGACGAGACGAGCCTCTGCAGCTCCTCCCAGTTGGCCCGGAGTCCACAGCAATTTCATTGAAGGAATATGCCCTCCAGGCTTAGCTCGGAGGAGATGCACGGCCCTCCTCGAACAGAAGATCCTCACAGGAATGGCCGTACGCTTCCCAGAGGCAGAACCCCAGCGCTGTTGGCCGGACAAAGCGCTGAAGGCACTGTTGCCTTCGAGGACTTAATGGGGGAGGTTGGGCTCAAAATGCGAGTCTTTTCCTCCTTCCGCCTTGAAACCTTAGGACATAATTCAGAGGATTATGTCCATTCATGCAACCGCAAAATATA
Source organism: Ceratothoa steindachneri (assembly GCA_963969495.1). Taxonomy (NCBI): domain Eukaryota; kingdom Metazoa; phylum Arthropoda; class Malacostraca; order Isopoda; family Cymothoidae; genus Ceratothoa; species Ceratothoa steindachneri. The sequence continues at coordinate 32,761,723 of OZ018335.1, forward strand.
ATCTCCCCACTCCTTAGAAAAATATATACATATGTACATAAAAAAAAAGTCAGTCCCATCTAGCAGCTTCATCCATATATTTATCTAATCTATTCTTAAAACTACCCAGAGAGGAGGCTTCTATCACATGTCTAGTGAGCCTATTCCATTCATCTACCACACGATTTGTAAACCAATTCCTCCCAATCTCCTTCCTAAACCTATATTTATCAAGCTTAAACCCATTGCTATGTGTCCTGTCATGTTCACTAAGTATAAGAACCTTACCCAGATCCCCTTTATTATATCCTTTTACCCATTTGAAGACTTTAATCAATTCCCCTCTGACTCTTCTCCTTTCCAATGTATGTAGATTTAGTTTTCTGAGCCTTTCACCATAAGGTAAGTTCCTTAGCCCACCAATCATCTTTGTCATCCTTCTCTGCACAGACTCAAGCAAATCAATATCCTTCCTATAATATGGTGACCAAAATTGTACTGCATAGTCTAGATGAGGCCTAACTAGTGCCAGATACAGTTTTAGAATGACTTCAGCACTCTTATTGCTTACACTCCTCTTAATGAATCCCAATATCCTATTAGCTTTATTCTTAGCATTTAGGCATTGCTTTCTAGGACGAAGGTCTGAACTTACCAAAAACCCAAGTCCCTCTCACAATCGGTCCTCCCTAAAATTGTCCCATTTAATTTATAACTATTCAATGGATTATTTCTACCTATACTAAGTACACTACATTTGTCTATGTTAAACTTCATTTGCCATTTCTCAGCCCAATTGGACAGAATGGTCATATCCTCCTGCATTACAACAGCATCAGAATCAGCCCTAATGGCCCTACCTAGATTAGTGTCATCAGCAAATTTACTCAGGTCACTACTTATACCTATGTCAAGATCATTAATATAAATTAAGAATAGCAAGGGACCCAAAACAGATCCTTGCGGAATTCTACTGCTAACACCCCCCCACTCAGATTTAACTCCATCTATACTAACTCTTTGCTGTCTGTCACCAAGCCATGACTGAATCCACCTAAATATACTGCCATCAATCCTGTGTGCTTTAACTTTGCTCAGAAGCCATAAGTGTGGCACTTGATCAAAAGCCTTACTAAAGTCCAAGTATAAAATATCATAGTTTACATCATTATCTGCTGCTTCATACACCTTACTATATTAGCAAATTAGTCAGATAGGATTTACCCTTACTAAAGCCATGCTGTGATTCTTTTATCAACTTATGCTTATCCAAGTGATATCTGATATTCCTTGCTATAATAGATACCATCATTTTCCCTACCACTGATGTCAAACTTACTGGTCTGTAATTAGACATATTTGTTTTATCCCCTTTCTTAAATATAGGTATCACATTGGCTTTCTTTCATGCCACTGGCACAATGCCACTCTCCAATGATTTTCTAAAGATGCATGCTAGGGGCTCACTTAACACATCCTTACATTCTTTCAAAATTCTAGGAAAGAGCTCATCAGGACCGGGTGCTTTACTACTTTTGATTTTATCAATTTCCTTTGTCACTATCTCCTTTGTGATCTAGATATCCTTTAATTTCTCTTCATCATTACCCAGAAAGATCATTGACACCTCGGGTATATTTAGAGTATCCTCCTGTGTAAATACTGAGAGAAAAAAGTCATTTAGCATTCCAGCCATTGAGTCCCTATCACTAATTCTCCATTGGAATCTATAAGTGGGCCTATTTTATCTCTAACCTTAGTTTTGTATAATTGATAAAAACTTTTAGGATCTTCCTTTGCCCTATTTGCCACTTTAATTTCATAATTTCTCCTTGCTACTCTAATTAACTTTTTAACATCTCTTGCTAGTTCATTATATCTCTGCCTTAAGTGATCCTCTCAATTTTTTATTTTCCTATAAATGCCCTTTTTAATGCCAATATAATGCTTAATTTTACCTGTCATCCATTTTGGGTCATTATTTTTAGTCCTAATCTCCTTATATGGAATGTTAATCATCTGACCTGTAATTAATTGCTCAATTATTCTTTCATACTCCTCTTCAATTGTAATCTCTTCCTCCTGGTGATTATTGTCTCCACTAATTGATATCATTGAATCTATTCCTGGTTTGATTTCATTGCCTGGTTTCTGTACAACTGCCTCCAGGTAAGTCCTCAGCCCATTATAATTTGCTCTTCTAAAGTCAGGAATTTTAACATTGTTCATGCTACTATCAATACCATTCCATTTCATCTTGAATCTAATTTCACAATGGTCACTATTACCCAAATTTCCTCCAATCTCAGTATCCTTAATAACTTCTTCCCTATTTGTCAGAACTAAATCCAGTATATTATTACCTCTAGTGGGTTCATTAATAATCTGCCTCAGAAAATTATCTTGGACAACATTCAAAAATTCCTCAGCCTCCTGATCACCCACAAGAGATTCCCAGTCTATATTTCTGTAATTAAAATCGCCCATTATACACACATGCTTACTTCTACATGCCTGTTCTATCTCCTGTCACAGAAGATTTGAAGCTTCCTTACTAAGATTTGGTGGTCTGTATAATAATCCTATGACAAGCTTGTTTTTACCTTCCTTTACATTTAGCCATAATGACTGTGTTATCATCTAATTTAATTGTACTGCTTACACAACACTGGAGATTATTTTTAATATAAATAATAACCCCTCCTCCTCTCTTCCTATTCCTATCTGTATGGAACATGTTAAAGCCCTCAATCTCAACCTGCCAAATCAAGCCAAGACTCTGTTATCGCAATTATATCAAAATTCTCTTCACTCGCTAACGCTCTTAAGAGATCTATCTTATTCCTTATACTCTGACCATTTGTGTAGTATATTTTTAAGTTTTTTTTATTATTCCCATCTTCATTGCATTGTGCTTTTTTATTCCTAGTTATCTGCTCATTCACTTTTGCATTAGTCCCCCTATAACGCATCAGTATGCCCTCCCCCCCTAGCTATTTCTCATCTCTGCATCTCTTCCATTTCCTACACCTGCCCTCTATTCCTGTTATTCCCTTACCTCTAACAGCTTCTAGTTTCCCACCTGTAAGGACCTAATCACACTATCCAGCTCCCCCCATAGAACCTCAACACCTGCCCGACTAAGATGGAGCCCATCCATCGCATACAATCTCCTATTCCCGTAAAACCAACCCCAGACATCTACAAACACCAATCCTAACTCCTCACACCGTCCTTTCACAAATTCATTCAAACCAATTGCACGCGACAACCATTCTACCCCCACATCCAATCTCGGAAGCACACCAGAAACAACACCTTTTACCCTGCTTTTACTCATCCTTTCAACTAACCTTTTATACTGCTCACGTAACTCACATGTACCCACCTTCTTTTCATCATTCACTCCCACATGCGTAATCACAACTGCATCCCTCTCACACCCAAAAACCAGCTTATCATACCTCTCACAAACATCACTTATACCAGCACCCGGCAGACAAACTCATTCCCTTCCACTTGCTATCACTCAACTTCCTATCTAAATACCTAATCTGAGAGTCCCCCATCACTAGCACCTCAGTCATTCTCCTATTCTGTCTTGGCCTAACATTACCCTCCCTCCTGCTCTCAGTCACACTTCCACCCATCCTGCTTTCATCCACAATCACACCAGGCAAATCACTTTCACACTTACTTACTTGGTATACTTGGTCGTGTTTAGAGGTCTACGCCTCACAGTCGTGGTGGTCCACCGCTGCTGCCGTCCCTTGTGTCCCGTTTCATTAGAGCCACTTGGTCCGGTATTGAGTTTGACTCCGCTCGGCAATACTTTATGTATCCCGGTACTGTGGGTTCGTCTGGTAGCGACCCTAAGTATTTGTCCAGGCTTGATTTAAATCGCTCCACACAGCAGGAGGTCAACTTTCTTGTTTCCTTGGGGAGTGTGTTGAATATCCGCGGCCCCTCTTGTAGCAAGCTTGATGCCAACAGTGATCTTATTCTTGTTGGGGCTCCCGCAGGTAAGGATCTTCTTCCACATTTTCTCCCAGTTCTCTCATTTTCATGGATGTACAGTACAGAGGGATTTGGATCTGGCACTAATTGTTCTAAGATCTTCCATAGATAGATTACTCTATATCTCTCTCTTCTCCTCTGCTGAGAGTAGAGGCCTAGAGTTTTGAGTCTTTGCCAGTAGTCCAATTCCCTCATGCCCCTGATTTGTCTGGTGAACATTCTTTGTACTGTCTCCAGCATCTGTATTTCCCTTTTCTTGGATGGGGACCACAGTTGGCTGCAGTAATCTAGTATGGGTTGTACTAGGGCTTTCCAAAGGGTTAGCATAGGTTCAGGTTCCCTCGATGAGAAGGTTCTAAGGATCCATCCACTCATGCCTCTGGCTTTCTTCACTGCTTCTCCAATGTGGTGGCTGAAGGTACCATCGCTTTCCAGATATACACCCAAGCATTTCACGTGTTCCTTTGGTATTATCTCTTTACCACTCTCTGTGAGGAGCTTTGTGTTTGATTTTATATGCTGGTTTGTGCCATATCTCAGTACTTCAAACTTATCTTCATTAAAGTCCATGTTGTTCTCTTTGGCCCAGTCATATATTTTGTCCAGGTCTTCTTGGAGCAGATGCACTTCTTCTTCCTTCTTGATTTGCCGACTGATGTGCGTGTCATCGGCGAAAGACATGAGGGATGCTCCGGCTCTTGCGCCAATATCATTCAAATGTATCAGAAACAATAGTGGGCCAAGAACCGAACCTTGTGGTACTCCACTTATTACTTTGGCCTCTTCTGACTTTTGGGACTCTACAGTCACAAACTGTGTTCTGTCTGAGAGGAAGCTATGTATCCACTCACCTATTTTACCCTTTATTCCTAGACCTTTTAGCTTATGGAGTAATATCCCATGATCCACTTTATCAAATGCCTTAGAAAAATCCAAGAACACCGTATCAACATTTTCTCCTTTGGCTAGGCTTTGTAGGACCCAGTCATAGTGGGCCAACATGTTTGAGAGGCAAGATCTTCCTTTTCTAAAACCATGTTGTGAGTGTGTGAGTAGCTTATTTTCCTCCAGGTACTCTAGTATCTTATTTCTGACACATTTTTCAAATATTTTAATTAAGTGTGAGGTCAGGGCTACTGGCCTATAATTTTTGGGCAGGGTCCTGTCTCCTCCTTTGTAAATGGGGCTGATTGCTGCTTTCTTGAGTGGGCTTGGAATTTCTCCTGCGTCTATTGAACAGCGCCAAAGCCTACTGATGGGTTCCGCCAGGATTTCCTTGCATTTGAGGAGCAAAATTGCAGGTATTCCGTCTGGTCCAGGAGCTGCATTGTTTCTTAGCTCTCCTATTGCCCTCTCAATTTCTTTGGGTGTGATATCCATGTCCGTGATGGCTGGTCCAGGGTGAGCTTCAGTGAAGAAGGTAGTTGGGTCTTTAACTTGTTTTGTTACCTGTGGCGTACTGAATGCTCTACTGTACTGTTTGACCAGAATCCTGGACATTTCTTCTGGGTCCTTCGTAGTTTGTCCCTGGTCTGTTTGTAGTGGCCCAATCTTAGTTTTTACTTTAGTGGAACATTTGCAGTAGCTGAAGAAGTATTTTGGGTTTCTTTTGATGTTTTCTACCGCTATTCTTTCTTCCCTTTCCCTCTGTTCCGTATGGGATTCCATGATTTGGGTTTCTACCTTTAATATTTTTGCACTAAGAGCTTGCATCCTCTCTTTCTTGTGTGCCTTGTCCAACTGTTTGTTTAAGGCTGCTCTTTGTTTCATTAAAACCCTTCTGTCCTTTGGTATTGCAGTAGGTCTGTTTGTTTTCCTTTTCTTTTTGGGGACATGTTCTTGACATGTTTTTGTTATCTCTGCCATGATCACATCTAGTACTTCACTGGGACTTTTCCCCGTCCTATCGAGGGTCAATTCCCAATCTACTTCACCAAGTCTTTGTTTAATTTCTTCCCAATTTGCCTGTTCACTGAAGAAGTTTAGGGATGCAAGTGTAGATGTTTCCTTCTGGCAGAGAATTGTCCCTTTGGTATTATTTGTACTGTAATTAGTTTCTAGGATTACAAGATTGTGGTCCGATATGATTGTCTTTTCCACCCTGATATTGCTGATGGCCTCTGAGTTATTGGTAAAGTACAAATCTAATACGTTAGCCAATCTTGTAGGCTCTACAATCATTTGTGTCAGGAAAGCCTTTTCTGTAGTTTCAAGCAGGAGGCTAGCTTGGTTTTGTTCCTCCCTTGTGCCTCCCGATATTAGGCCCTCTGGCCACCTAATGTGGGGGAAGTTAAAGTCCCCACAGAAGATTATCTCTGGCATAGGTGTCTGCAGCTTTTCCAGTGTGACCATTATTTTCTTTATGCAGGCCTCAAAGTTTGCTTGTTCGCACTGTGGAGGTCGATAGCAATTTACTATTATTTGGCTGCCAGTATTTTGTTTTACCAGGAGAGCCATCATTTCCACCTGGCCATCCGAGTGTAGCATTAGTGGTTGGGTTTTACTAGCAATATCATCTCTTACATATGTGATCACCCCACCATTTTTTCGGTTCACTCTGTCCGTTCTATATATACTGTAATTTTCAATTGCTATTTCTGAGTTATGTATTTCACTCCTTAGGTGCGTTTCAGTGAGGGTAATATACATTGGGTCTTCTAGTTTTACTATGTCCCTTAAGAGTGGTAGTTTACTTCTGTTTGTTTTGGGATATAGACCCTGTATATTACCCATCATAATTTTCTCTAATGGGCTATTATTGTATTTGCCCAGGGTAGGCCCATCCTTTGGCCAGGAATTTGCAGATTTTGTGCCATCCAGTACCCCCGGTTGTCCCTGACCATGTTGTTTAGCATTTGTCCCTGGGACTCTATCGCTTTGACTAGTGTTTCCATAACTGTTTCTACACCCACCATCATTTCTAAAAAAGAGTTCTCTTTGGGAGTTGTTTGGGTTTTGGGTCCAGTCGAAGCTTGTCTCATATCCCTCGGTTTCTCTTCTGGCGCATTGGCCCTGGTTTTTGGACGAACGTCTTGTTTTGTTCGTCTGGTTCCTTTTCTGTGTACATAGGTGCATCCTTCTCTAAGACACTCTTGGTGCTCCACTGCATATCTACACAATATAGGATGGAAATTGGAGCATTTGGGACCTAGCTTACAGCCTTTAATGTGGTCTTTCCCATGCATTACCCATTTTTGGCAAGGCTTGGGATGGCTAAAAGCACATTCTTTTCCTTTAGCCCCATGTTTGCATATCCCTTTCCTGTAAAACCTACATACTGGTTTGTGTGTGGCTTCTTGTTGCATACTGGCAGTTGTTGATTTTCCTACATCTACAGTTTTTTTTCCTTCTTTTTTTTGAATTTTTATCTTGGTGGTTATCTGTCTTGTTTGGATTTTCGTTTTGGTTATATGCTTCATTCTTTTTCCTTTCACGATTATGAATTTCAATTTCTTCTTCTTGGATCTCATCTGCTATTTCGGCATCGATCCTAGCATGATCTGCTTCAAATGTGTCTACCATACCTTTTACACAGTTTACACATGTATAATGCCTTTTTGAGTGTTCTAAGATAATAATAAAGTATGGTGGTAGACTTGTGCACGAATAGTGGAACCATTTTTTGCATGGGCCATTGCATTTTATACCTGAAATGCAAGGTTTTTTGCACCACTCACAATTGTTTTCCGCGTTTCCTTTGTCAACTTTATTATTTCTTGATTTGTCATCTATACTAGATTCACTTTCACTTCTGGATTCTAAATTTTCATTTTGGAGAGCCACCGCTTTATTATTGTTTACATTTTTGCTGGGCGCCGCCATCTTGAAAATTTCGGACAGGATTAGTTCACGACCCAGGACATTGAATCTGTTAGTCAACCTAACAGGTTCTATGTCCTTCCTTTTCAAACACCTAATTTGTCCTAACTTATTTATCCTATCCATTTTCACCCACCATTCATCATCACTCACAACTTCCACACTGTTCCAAGTCCTAGCCCTATCTTCCACCCTCTTAGCACTAATCTCACCCTTCAATCGCACACTTGCATCACTTCTAACCTCAAACACCAAATCATTCAACCTCTTACATTCCCCACTCAACCTCCTAACCTCCCCTTCCAGAAAACACACTACATTCACTCTCCTTTCAACTCCACATACACACTACTTTCAAACGGCATGCTCTCATCTATACAAAAAGCCATACTCTCAGAAATTCACCAAGGACAAAGTTAACACTCACCAAAAAAATTCTTGCTCAGGATTGCCGCCAGTTATCTTCCCCAAATTTATCTTTCCAAAATTTAACCCAAAGCACCTTCAAATGCCATTGGAATTATTCATCTGTATAATTCCCAGTAAAACTGAAGATCCATCCATTTCTAAATATGTTTCACCTGTATCATTAACTGTTGTTTATTACTTGTTCCTGACGGCAAGCATAGCGAGCAAGAGGGTTATGCTCCCCATATAACAACCCATAGTAGGGCTCAAAATCGGTTTCCAGTAACCAAACACAGTAAAACATTAGGTAAAGGCCAGGGGAATTGCTTTTGGTGGTCACCTGACTGAGAATCAAGTAAAACGACAGTTAATGGGTTAGGTGAAACATATTGGGTAATGGGCGAAATATTATGGGAACACGAGCGGGGTATGGATCTTCAGGTTTACCCTTTGGTAAATCCATGGCTGGAACATTGTCACCCTAATACTAAAATTATCTTAAAATAAATACTTTATTATTTATTCCCAAAGGGAATTAATAAATTACCTGCAGAAGTAATGAAGCCCATGATTCAACAATTTCGAAAACAACAAAATATAACGTCGAGATAGAGTAGAAACACTAAGTCTTGTGGAAGATTTCTTACAACTGTCTCTGTTTTACGTCATATTTAAGTAGTTTGCTACCATAGTAACAGATATACCGGTTGTTCATATAGTGAGGCAGAGGCTAATAATTTAATAACAGAAAAGGTTGATGGGTTTGACCTTATATACTAATCGTTAATTTATTTTTTAAATGAGAAAAAAAGTATAAATTAGAGAGGTTATTTTGGCAGAATGATTCGATAAAAATTATATCAAGTTCAAATCTAGAAGTTTTTATATAATAATTCCATATATGTAAACCTTTTCTTTCATTCTTTTCAGATTCCCGCAAATGGCATATTTGAAAAAAATGTGTATTTTATATTACCAAGTTGAAATCAATAACAAACGTGAAAAGGAACTACTACGCTTTATAAAAAAAAATAAGATATTCCCGCCATAAATCGTTCGCTGTATGGTTGCACATTGTAAGGAACATCATAAGAACATAAGAAAAGAAGGAGACTGCAAAAGACCATTCATGGCTTACACTTGGCAGCTCCTGTTCCAGTCAACACACAAAAGATTTCTTACCAGAGAAAAGTCATCAACATTGTCACCCTGTTACTTTTTTTATTGTTTATCTATCCTGTACAAGCTATCTAGGCAGTGTTAAATATGGCCTCGAATTTCAAAATAACAGCCGTTCTAAAGCCATTAGATGGCGACATTGTAGAATAGTTCCAATAAGTTTGACATGGTCGCTAAGTTAAGAAACTTTCAAAAGTTTGAGAGTATTATTCACTTATTTTTAGGAGGATGTGTGTTTGCAGTTTATAGTGAATTAACAGATACACAAAAAGACTCAATAAAAAGAGATTTGATCGAGGCTTTTGCGATAAGTTTGCTTCAAACATACGAACAGTTTACTAAATGAGTTTGATGTGATGAGTCTGTTAATGTTCATTCGACAGATTTACCTAAACTAGGACAGTTGGCCCACCTGAGTTAAAGAATAGGATGGATTGCAATGAGAGTACTAAACTACCGTATACTGTGGGAATTTAATGAAGAGATAGACTGCTGGATAGCGGATGGATGGCTAAAACCATCCATCAGAGTTTCTAGAAAATGAGTTATTCTTCTTGTGTCTGTGGTTCAGTCTACGAAGAACAAAGTGAGACTTATATTGGATTTTTGCGAGGTTAATAATTTTGTGGAATGTCATTCTAGTGCGGATGTGGCTGTTTACGATGAAACAATAAGGAAGTGGAGGCGTAATCCTGAACTGCTTATACTTGATTGTAGTTCTGTATAACTTTAAATTCATATGAATAGTAGCATGTTGTTTTTTCAGTAGGTAAAATATAAGGGAAAACTCTTCTTCCTTACAAGATTTGGGTTCGGATCGAATTCTGCTCCCAAAATTATGACCAATAAAATGAGGGCGGTATTGACGGAGTATGATTATTTACGCCGTGGTGATGACCCTACAATTCCGCAGACTACGAGCAGATGTTATCCAAACTTTCAAGATCCTCAGTGACGCAAAATTTAACTAGGTTAACGTAAACTTTGCGTCACTGAAAATGTTTTTAATAGTGACATGGGTTTCTTCTGCCAAAAACATGGGCTGAGTATCGGAAATCCTTTGTCACCCATTCTGTGCAATCTTTTTATGGAGCATTTCGAAATGTCTCTACTCCCCTTTGTGACTCCATCCCCAAATTTTGTATGGTACAGATATGTTGATTACGTCATATCAATGTGGCCTTTAAATCAACTGGGATTTTTTTACAATTTCTTAAACAACCTCAATAACCTATACCCTACCATAAAATTCAAATTTGAATGGAAAAATAATAATTCTTTACCTTTCCTAAATGTCAAAATTGTAAGAGTAAATGACCGACCTACCTTCTCTGTACCGTAAAACCACTGATTCCAATTAAATCCATTTTTACTCTTGGCATTATATAAAAGTTAAAAAAGCCATTGCAATGTCTATGTTTTTGCGAGGTTTTAGAATTTGTGACCCATGTTTCTTGTCCAATGAAATTACTTTCACCACCTGTACATTAAAAGAACTAAAATATCCCCTCCATATCATCAATGAATGCTTATCCAAGGCCAAGTCAAACTTCTATTGCCCTAAAGGTAGGAACCCAGATACTAAAAGAAACTGCCTCCCCCTTCCATTTTCTCCATTACTGAAAGGTTTAAATAGTATCCTTTCCCCTAACCGCACCACTTTTAAATACCCTTCGACCATTAAAAAATCATTCCCTACCACCAAACCTATAGAAGGAACCAACGAAACAGGAGTCTATTTAATCCCCTGTAAAGAAATTAACTGCCCTTTATTTTGCATAGGCGAAACAGGAAGAAATCTGGATGAGAGAATATACGAACACAGAGGAGACGTTAGACGGGGAAACACAGCATCTAGTCTTCTCACACACATACCAATAACTTTAACCACCCGATAGACTTCCCACGGGATAATCTAATCTACCCATGTATAGCGTACGAAAAGTGCAGGCGAGTGGCTTCAAAGCTTCGTTTGAATTAGTCTTTTTTGAGACTCAGGATGGCTGAGTGGATTCGCTGCTAGCTAACAGTGGTCCAGCAACGCGGGAATCTGTTCGCAACTCGCCTACGCTATCATTTGTTCTTTACCCCTCGTCCTACTTCCCTCTATCTACAATGGTGCCCAGGCCCGGGAGGGGGGGCAGCACGTGTTTCGTAGAGCTCTCGGAATATTTCGAATATTTGCTATACTTTGGTGTTTGATAGAAGTTTATACGCAAAATAGTATTACGTATAGTCTAGTGACATAGTAAACATAAATATTTAGTTATTAGATCGTATATTTACTTAATATAACGAAGTTGTTTAGTATTGTTAATTTTTCGACAAGGTTCTTTTGTTTATATTTTTTTGCTCGGGAAAGTTTGGAGTAGATAAATTAAATTAGTGTTTTGAAACCTCGTTTCTAGGTTGACGGTTTAATTAGCGACTGATTTGGACTTGTATTGTGCCTTAAATCTAGTTTCTGTCTGTTGATTTATTTTTTCGGATTTTTCTACAGTTTTTCACCGCAGAATCAGCGAAAGATAGGTTGCTCTTTTTTTCTTTCTTATTACTACTTAAGTTCTTTCTTTGTTTGAATAAGTGATGGAGTTTGGCGATGAAAGTGAGCATGAGTGTCGGAATGTATGCATTGGTTGTGGTGTAGTTGCTGAGGGGTATACATGTGTTGTATGTGGGCTGCGTAAAGGCATTGTAGATTTACAATGTAGATATACATTGTAGATATACAATGTAAGATATTTTAACATATGATTTGTGGCAACAAGATGCGAAGAGAATTGAAGTAAATGAAATTAATATGGTGAAGAATAATCACGCTATTAATTACTATATTATTATTTCACTATTCTTGACCATATTATTCCAACATATTAATTTCACATACTTCAATTCTATTCGCATCTTATTGCTATAAATCATATGTTAAAATATCTTACATTATATACCTAACCTACTTATCTCATTGTACATTCGTTGATTTTATGAATATATTTCTATTTGTGTAATTGTCTTTCTTAAAGCCCAAGTCATTATTCCAAAATTTATTTCGCTGTCGCCTTAGGCCTAAAACTAACGTCAGACAACTTCGATCAAACAAATTTATGGTTATGGTTTTCGAAACGCTATTTAGGGGGATTTATTAACAGAAGATAAATCAAATAGATAACCATATACTATAAAATTGGGACCAATTATAGATAGAGGGAAGTAGGAAAAGGGGCAAAGAAAAAATAATAGCGTAGGCGAGTTGTGAACAGCTTCCCGCGTCGCTGGACCACTGTTAGCCAGCGGCGAATCCACTCGGCTATCCTGAGTCTCAAAAAAGACTGATTCAAACTAAGCTTTTAAGCTGATCGCCTGCACTTCTCGTACGCTATAAAACCCACCTCCTAGAAGCGGAGCGTATTTTGAAGAAATGAAGAGAGCCCGTTTGGAAATGTTATCCAAGGGCTAACGCTCCCCTTCCCGCGTCTGGGCACCATTATAGATAAGGGGAGTAGAAAAGGGGGCAAAGAAAAACTAATAACGTAGGCGAGTTGCGAACAGCTTCCCGCGTCGCTGAACCACTGTTAGCCAGCGGCGAATCCACTTGGCCATCCTGAGTCTCAAAAAAGACTCATTCAAACGAAGCTTTTAAGCCCCCCCCCCCTCCCTGCACTTCACGTACGCTATAAGGGAATGAGAATGCAGGATTTAGACAGGATATGTAGGCTGGAGGGGTTAGTTTCTGAGCTCAGGCGGGAACTTAGTGTTTGGCCTAGGGCTGGGAATAGGTTAGGTGGTGATGTAGGCCAGATAGATGTTTCAAGTGAAGGTAGAGGGCCAGTGGAGGAGGTAGGATATGATAGTTCTAGGGATAGTGAAGTTAGTCCCCTTAGATTAGTTAGAAATAGGCCTAGTGAGGATGGGGGACAGTGGAGAGTGGTTAGGAAACGTGTAGATAGGGAGGCTTCTCCTGCTCTTTGTGAGAATAGGGTTGCCTCTGTTGAGGTGGTTAGCCAGGGGGAGAATAGGTGTGTGAGTCAGAGGGACACAGATCCTATTAGCTTGACTAATAGATTCAGTGCCCTAAGAGAGGAAGTAACTGGAAGTGATATGACTGGTGGGGATGGAGGTAGAGTGACTGGTAGTTTGAATGAGAATAGGAGTGGGGATGGAGTTAGGTCTGTGGGGGTTAGGAATAGGAGTCTGACTGAAATGCTTGTGATGGGTGATTCGTGAGTTAGATATTTAGATAGGAAGTTGAATGCAAGTAGATTGAATGGTTTGAGGGTGTGTTTGCCGGGTGCTAGAGTGAGAGATCTGCCTGATAGGTATGAGGAGCTGATGTCTGGGTGTGCGAGGGATGCGGCTGTGATTACACATGTAGGAGTGAATGATGTGAAGAAAGTAGGTGAATGTGAGTTACGTGAGAGGTACACGAGGTTGATTGAAAAGGTGAAAGAAAGTAGAATGAAAGGTGTTGCGACAGGTGTGCTTCCAAGAATGGATGTCTCGTGCGATTGAGCTGAATGATTATATGAGTAGGATGTGTGAGATGGAAGGTGTCATGTTTGTGGATGTGTGGGATATGTTTGTTGGAATGAAAGAAATGTATGCGATGGATGGACTGCATTTTAGTAGGAGGGGGGTAGATGTGTTGTGGGAGGAGTATGATCGTCTTATTTGGTATTTGCGGGTGATAAACTAGATACTAATAGTGGTCAGGGAATTATGAGAGGACATTATAGTACTGAAAGTAGAATGGACTTGGCAGATAACAGAAATAGGTTCCAAGACGATAGAGGTGAGGTCATTGAGGTTGGAAGAGGTGCTTCAGGGATAGGGGGGTTAAATTGTTTCTATAGAAATACTCGTAGTCTTAGAAACAAGAAGGATGATCTATATAGTTATATTAGCGATGAGGATATAGATATATTATGTGTTACTGAATCATGGGTTAATGAAATAGAATTTAGTGACACTATAAGTGAATTTGATTTACAGGGTTATAATATGTGCATTAGTCAAAGGACAGGTAGGATTGGTGGAGGAATAATTATCTATATAAAAAACAACATTGTTTCAAGTTTAAATACTTCAATAAAGCAGGATGGAGTTTAGTCACTTTGGATAGATATTAGGGTCAGTAAAAGTAGAATGGGACGATCGGGAATTTTTTACAGACCACCTGGGCAGACTAATGATATAGATGAACTAAGGATAAGGGAAATAAGTAAGGGATGTGAAACAGATGCAGTTATTATTGGGGACTTCAACTTAAACTCTGTGGACTGGGAAAATATGATAGGTAGGGATAGAACAAGTGGCAGGTTCATAGAATGCTTTGAGGATAATTTTTTGAATTAATTTGTTAATGAGCCAACGAGGGAGGACAATATATTCGATTTAGTACTTTCTAACGGTGATCATTTAGTTCAAGAATTGACTGTTGGGGAAGCATTGGGAAATAGTGACCATCAGATAGTTCGTTTTAACTTGGGAATTGAGAAGGGTAAAATAACTGAGAATGCTGTAAAAGTTCAAAATTTTTATATGGAAGATTATGTAACACTTCGAAGCTTGCTAAATTTGGTAGACTGGGATGTATAATTCAGAGGTAAAAATGCTCATGGGATATATGATACTTTCAAGCATATAATAAATGTAGTCCAAGAACAATGTATTCCAATGAAGGCCATTAGGAACTAAAGTAGGAAACCATTATGGTGGAATCAGGAGATAGCTAGAAAAATTTCAGAGAAGAAAAGAGCATACAAAAAATTACAGGTACAAAATAATATTCAAAATTTAAGTGATTATAGAATGGCTAGGAATGAGTTAAATAAGATTATAAAGAAGAACAAAAAAGGGGCAGAAATTAAATTAGCTCAGGATAGCAACAAAGATCCTAGAAAGTTCTTTGGTTACTATAAAATTAATAACAAGTCTGACAGAGTTAAAATAGGACCTATCAAACATGAAGGGGTTGAGAGAGAAACTGATGAGGAAATAGTTGAGGTACTAAATGGTCATTTTACATCAGTATTTACAAAGGAGAAACTGAATAGTATTATTTATAGTACTCATGGGTTAGGGAAAGAGGTGTTTACTACCATGAGTGTGGATTGGAGGACGACAAAAGGACTAATAGGTGAGTTAGATGCTACCAAGGCCTCCGGCCCTGACTATATTCATTCTAGGATACTTAAAGAAGGGGTGGAAGGATCTCAATAGCTCTGGAGAAGTTGTATACTAGGTCACTGGAATATGGAGAAATACCCAATGATTGGACGAGAGTGAATGTAGTCCCCATTTTCAATAAGGGTAGTAAAGAGGATCCAAATAACTTTAGACCGGTTAGCCTAACTCCTGTAGTCTGTAAAAGTCTTGAGAAAATAGTTAACAAAATGGATTTGCCAACATCTAGAGAGGGAGGGGTTAATCAGCGATGCTCAGCATGGGTTTAAATCAGTTAGATCATGTTTGACTAATTTACTAGACTTTCTGGAGTTTGTAACAAATCAAGTAGATAAGGGAGAGAATGTAGATGTAATTTACTTGGATTTTAGTAAAGCATTTTATAAGGTACCACATAGGAGACTAAATGATTGGGATATGTGGGGATGTTTCAAATTGGATAGCTGAGTGCCTGAAAGATAGGAAGCAAATGGTAGTGCTAAATGGTGTAAAGTCAGAGTGGAGGGATGTTATCAGTGGGGTTCCTCAGGGATCAGTTCTCGGTCCATTATTATTTGTCGTCTATATAAACGATCTTGGGGAGGCAGTTAATAATAAAGTGTCAATTTTTGCGGATGATGCCAAATTAGCAGCTGTAGTTGAAGATATTGATGATAATTTTAAAGTGCAGGGGGATTTAAATAAATTGTTATCCTGAGCACATTAGTGGCAAATGACTTTCAACCTTGATAAGTGCAAAGTTACTAACATGGGAAAAGATAATAGAGAATTTAACTATGAAATGGATGGGTATTGGCTGAGCTCATTAGAGGATGAGAAAGATCTAGGAGTAGTAATAGATAAGTCATTAAGGTTTTAAACACACTTGGTCAAATAGAGTGCTGGGTTTCATTAAGAGAAATTTCAGTTACAAAAGTAAGGAGGTTATTCATTAAACTCTATAACTCTTATGTTAGGCCACATCTAGAGTACTGTATACAGGCATGGTCCCCACATTTTAAACACGATATTAACCTTCTCGAGTCAGTGCAAAGGAGGGCAACAAAGATTATTCCTTCCCAGAGGCACCTTGAATATATAGATAGACTGAGGGTATTAAATATGTTCTCGTTTGAAAGGAGGTGTGTGAGAGGGGATATGATTGAGCTCTTTAAAATTTTTTCCGGGATAGATAAATTGGATGTTAGCAAGTTTTTTGAGTTAGATGATGGAAATCGGACTAGAGTTCACCACTTAAAAATTAAAAAGCAAGGGTGTAGGTTGGATTTAAGAAAATATTTTTTTCACCAATAGAGTGGTGGACTTCTGGAACAAATTGCCGGGGAGGGTAGTAGGTAGTCCAAATTTAAATGTATTCAAGAGTAGGTTGGATGAGTTTATGGGGAGGGAAGGTTGTGATGGTTCCTAAGTTTTGTATATATTAATATTGTTTGTATATATCTATAGCTGCATGATTTAGTTCTTGACAAGCTTCGATGGTGATACCCTTGTTTCTGGACGCAATCCTCTGGATGTAGTTTTCCTGGGAGTTTGGGTGCCTTAAAAAAGAGGTCGTTTGACTCGGATGATCTATGATGGGCCCTTGTGGCTTTTGTCATCTGTTATATTACATTGTGGGGGACTTTGATTTTGTCTTCCTCTGGTGATTATTGATATAGTCCTATGTGTGTGGGTTTTGACGGATGCGGATGACCTTTGATACGCCCTTGTGGCTTTTGTCATCCGTGAAATTATGTTATGTTATGTTTTTATGTTATAACACTTCCAAACGGGCTCTCTTTATTTCTTCAAAATACGCCCCACCTCTAGGAGTGGAGTTGTATAGCGTACGAGAAGTGCAGGCGAGTGGCTTAAAAGCTTCGTTTGAATGAGTCATTTTTGAGACTCAGGATGGCCGAGTGGATTCGCCGCTGACTAACAGTGGTCCAGCGACGCAGAAATCTGTTCGCCACTCGCGTACGCTATTATTTTTTTCTTTGCCCTTTTTCATACTCCCCTCTATCTACACCGTGTAAGGACTTCCGTAAAAGAAAGGTCATTGAATCCACCCTTATAGATGCAATCCCCAACTTTAACCTTTCGGATGGGCAATTCAAATACAGCCCCTACGTCAAAGATCTAATCTTAAAAGATATCCTTAATGAACTTAAATTCACACCTCATGATTAGGAACTCAAATTAGATCTCTGTAATATATATATATATATATATATATATATATATATATATATATATATATATATATATATATATATATATATATATATTATATATATATATATATATATATATATATATATATATATATATATATATATATATATATATATATATTGTAAGAAAAATAGACCCTGCATTTGCTGCGCTATCCCACACACACACACGTATGCTAACATTGTTGCCCCAAAACTTCCTAGGATGCTGAGGAATGAAGCTTCTTTTCCCCGCACACTGAGCCCCTTTTTCCGCTTTCGAGATTGTCCCAGTGACAATTGTGCTTGATCTCGCCTCTTACACACCTCCCTCTTCAAGACTCCCGACTCGTTCCGTTTCCTCCACTTCAAAGTACAGTCCAGTGGTTTTCAATTGTAACGTCTCACTTCCGAAGTTACTCAAGGTAAGTACACAATTTCTCATACCCGGGAGAATAGGCGCAGTCCTTCAAATTTTCCTTCATATTTTACCCGTTTCATTTTAAACTGTGAACTAACGAGGGTTCTCTGAGCTTACATCGCTTAGAGAATCTCCACCCTTATCTTTTCAAAACCTTACTCTTATATATTAGTTTCTCTTTTCCCTGACCATCAGCTACCCCCCTTTGTTAACAAACCTAATACGTTGTTTATAGCAATGCCCTCCAAGCATTCCTATAATATAATCCTCCTGGGAAACGTAAATATATATATATATATATATATATATATATATATATATATATATATATATATATATATCATCAATTATTATGTATAAAATTCAATTCTTGTCATTTAAATAATTCATGCAAATTTATGTACATCTAATAATTTATTAATTCATTTTTTTCCCTAACTTTGTCAATTCAATCGTTCGATTATTTTACTTAACTTTTGTAAATTAAATCATATTTTACCATATCTTACATTGTATACCTAATCCAACTTATCTCATTGTGCATTCGTTGATTCTGTGAATATATTTATATTTGTTTAATTGTTTTTCTTAAAGCCTAGTTCAGAAGTTCAAATTTATTTCACTTTATTCGTAGGCCTAAAAACTAGCAGACGACTAACTTTCATCAAACAAATTCATGGTTATGGTTTTCGAAACGCTATTTAGGCTGATTTATTAACCAAAAATAAATCCCTTCAATAACCATTGATCGAACTAAAAAAATTCAATGTAAATTTCTATGAAGAAGGTAGCACTGGTAATAAACTTCTATCACATATCATTTATAGCAAAATGCCTACAAATTTTAAAAGAGAACTGAGATTGACTACAAGGAGTGATTTCCCTTCTCTCTCTGACCTTTTTAACAATTATTCCTCAACCATTCTGACCCTCGAAAAACTGGAACCGGTCAAAAATATTTTTAATCGCCCCTTCAAAAGTCTCTCACATCAAATTGCCAATGGAGACTATTTAAAAAATGTAAATCCCTCAAATCAAAATAAAAATCTTTTGTCTCAAATAAACCAAATTACGGATTCAAATCGACCCGCTCAAATTTTAATAATTCCATTAATGATCAACCATGCCTCCAAACACTTAAGACGAACATTTTTGTTGGCTGGGCGGAACATCCAAGCAAAGGCTCAAATTTAAATACCCTCCAACCTAAGGCTCTTAGGGCCCTTAATCTGTATTGTAAAATGTGTACAGGGACCCATTTAATGTTAAAGTGCCCCGTTTTCAACACCACGGCTCTTAGGATAGCGATGTGTTCCGAGCTAAAGCTATGCAAAAGGTGTAGCACTTCCGACTGAGCAGAGAGATTTATCTCATCCTTGTAGTTTCTGCCAAGCGAGAACTCATATTTCTGCCCTTTGCCCTTAAACTTTAAATCATGGTGAAACTGCCTGATTAGGAGACGGCCGTGTGGGGACGTTGGGGTTGGTGGCAAATTTTGCCGAAGGTTCTGGTACGAGTCCCTTTAGCAACTCAAATTTCTTGCTCCCTACTCTCCCCGTTGACCTTGATCTGGGGGGAAAGTTTCCACCTGCCAGGGCCCTACTGGACTTTACGTCCCAAAGGTCGTACATTTCGGAATCTATGGCTATCTCAGTAGGTGCTAACCTGGGCAGGCTTCCGAAATACTCATGCACAATTCACCCGCTCACCGGTTGACAAAACCTGCCTTTGGGGCAAATGGAGGCCAACCTCTGCTTCGGGTCTCAAAGTATTCAGGCTTCCCTTCTTTTGGTTGATCTGAATTTGTCCTTCGACTTTTCGGTCACTGGACTTAACGAATATATACAGACTCTCCGGATAGCTGGGATCCCTTTAGCAGACAGAGCCTTTTACCTCTCGAGCGGTGTCAAAGATGGCATCATGGTTGTAAATTGCCTGCTAGGGGTAGATTGCACCCAATCTATAAAAACTTTTCAAAATAAGACGCAGGGCGGAGATGCATTCTTCTCCTGTTGGCTTGGGCTCATCTTATATGGGAATGTGAGAACATTCCAAAGCCCTTCAAAGGAAGAGATTGCTATGCCCCCCCTGGTGTTAGCCGTCTGCCCTAGCCAGGCGGGGGTGGGGAAAGTTCCAGTGTTGTCAAGGGGAAAGGGAGGTGAGCCGCCGACGGAGGCAAACGGTCATCCTAAACCGCCTCAAACTCAAATTCAAACTTATATAAGACCCAACATTCAAATTCAACTCGGAAGCCCTGCCTCGGAAAGCAATCCGCCGGGGGCCTACTCCACAGTCCTCAAAGTAAATCAAGATGACGGAGCGGAGATTAAATTAAAACCAGCTGCAAGGCTTTCCAATACCGACCTTAAAACGGATGCTTCCATCGTCCCCTATGTCAACATGGGTTTTGACCCCATTCATTCATACCCCCCCCCCCTCAATTTTTGTAAGTCCGATACAGATTTAGACGTAGCGCTTGAACATGTGTTTAGCTTGGAATCTCTGGGCATTAAAGATGTTAATACCGGATCCCTGGATACGATTAAAACCTCCAAATTTCATAATTCCATAGAAAAGAGGGGTGGGAAGTATTTTGTAGAACTCCCGTGGTACGATGAAATTTTACCGGAGGTTCCCTCAAATTTTAAAGTAGTTTTGGATATTTGAAACAAAGTCAAAGCGTCCTTGGCTCAAAAGGGGCTAACTGAAGCCTATAATGAATTTTTTTAAGGTCAGTTGGATGAAGGTATAATTGAGCTCATAAATGTGTCCCCAGAGAATTATCACCGCTATATTTGGATCCCCCACCGACCCGTCATAAAATCTGGTGTCCAAACCGCCACTAAAATAATGGTTTTCCTCAACTGCAGCTTACATACGTTTGTATCTCGATCTCTCAATGACGCATCCTATTCCGGGATAGACCTTCCCACGCCCCTTTTTACCATCTTGTGCCGATTTCGTTCGAACCAATTTGTCATTCTATCGGCCATCGAAAAGGCATTCCTCTAAATCAAATTAAAATTAATAGAAGACAGAAATCCTTTCTGTTTTTTCTGGGTAAAGAATGGTGAATTTTTAAATATCGCTATTGTTCTCTCGTTTTCGGACTTAATTCCTCACCCTTTATACTTAACTACATCCTTAATTACCACATCAGCTCCTATACCTCAAATCCGTGTAGCAAAACGTTGAGTAATTCGTTTTATGTTGATAATTTAGTAGTCACGAACTCTGACCCTACAAAGAAATAGATCTAGAATCAAGAAAAAATATGCAACAAGGAGGCTTCAAGCTGAGATCATGGAACAGGAACCATCCTGGTCTCAAACAACTTTTCAAAGACGATAGTAGATCGGTAATTCATGGCACTGGGACCGAACGCGTTCTCGGGTACCCTTACGAATTAGAAACTGACTTTTTGTCAGTCATCCCTCTCTCTTATGACCTCATCGCAAAACTAAAAGAAGCATACTCTCTCAAATTTCCAAAGTATTTGATCCGTTGAAATTCTATTTGCTTGTGACAATTAAGGGCCGATTACTGATGAATAATCTATGTTCTAAACATGTTGATTGGGATTCTGAAGTACGCGAAACCGAGGCGAAGGCATGGGAGTCCCTTCGTTCAAATTGGTGAATTGGAGGATGTGAAAATTCCGCGGTTCGCTTTGGAAGATGACGGTAAAGCCAAACTAAAGGTATTTCGTTATGCTAGTAAGGCTTGTTGTGGGGTTTTCAGCTATGATTTGCATTCTAACGAATCCCAACTCATATTTTCAAAATCCAAATTTTCTCCTATTTCCGCGAGAACGCTTCCTTTCTTGGAATTAATGGGCGTCGTTCTTGCCTTTAAATCACTCCCCTCTTCCTTGAGTCGTTAGCCTAAGGAGAGGGGATGGTCAGGTTTTACGGTACCCCATAAAATTGCTCTACCCACTCGAGCTCTATATTACCAATTCTGGGTCGATAGGCCCCAATCCAGCCTACAACGATTTGGAAGGTAGGGAAAAGGCCACCCACCACAAATGGGAAATTTAAGATAAGGGATTCAACCCAAAGCAACGCGGTTGCCGAAATCACCACCCCTCTCTGGCCTCAGAGGCAAGCAACCTTGAGCGCAAGAGGTAAAATTAAGGAAATTCAAGACTAAGAAAACCAACTTGAAATCAGCCCACCCCCTTTCAAACGCCCCCTCTTTCAAACGCGCGCCCTCCTCTCAAACGCGCGCTCTCCTTTCCAACGCGCGCTCTCCTTTCAAACGCGCGCTCTCCTTTCAAACGCGCGCTCCCCTTTCAAACGCGCGCTCCCCCTTCAAACGAGCGCTCCCCTTTCAAATGCGCGCTTCTCTTTCAAATGCTTGCCCCCCTTTCAAATGCTCGCCCCTTTCAAACGTGCATTTCCTTTTCAAACTACTTCAAAACAATTGCTTTCAAATGCTCACTCCCCTTTCAAATGCTTGCTCCTCTTTCAAATGCTCACTCCCCTTTCAAATGCTCACTCCCCTTTCAAATGCTCACTCCACTTTCAAATTCTTACAACCCCTTTCAAACGCGGCCCCATTTCAAATGCTTGCTCCCTTTTCAAAGGCATGCCCCCTTTCAAATGCTCACTCCCCTTTCAAACGCGCGTTCCCTTTGCAAATACTTCAAGACAATTACAGAAAAGGAGAGAGTAAGAGAGATTCAGATTTCATTGATTAAGACATTCAATTGCAACGAATTCACTCGCGTTCACGCTACCGTTTTAATCCACTTAATCTTGTCTCGCCCTTAACTCGTACTTGCGTTGATAATATATAGACTACTAGGCTCTCGCCTAGTACGCTCCGTGTCGCGTCACTTGCACCGTAATATTAAGTTATTAGAATAAAATGTTTATTTTCGTATGTCCATTTGGCTTTAAAACCTTTGGTAAGCCCAGCCAAGTAGAAGACCAGCTTAAAATCATTTATCTTTGGAGTCAGATCAATAATTCGCCGTAACACCACCCTTGACCTATAAACTGGAACTCATCGCGCCCTTATAAGGTGGCGGTTACGGAAACCTCTTTCATTCACATGCACTTGATTCACCGTCATCCGGAACTACATAATTGGTAACCTTGTCTTCTACAATACCATTTACCTAACACCCCAAAACTCACGACTCCTCATAACATTCCTTGTTCTCTTAATACCCTGTTACTATCCGGTTATCATTATTTATCCTGTTAATCCCCTAGCCTGTTTTTTATCTATTACCAATTAAGATCTTGTGAATTGCCTCTTCAATATTTTTACATATCCATTAAACAATAACTCGTATAACAAGTTGTATCAAGGTATATCAAATCAATTATCCTTGTTGTTTATTGTTAATGCTTAAGTATAATATATGTTTATACCTTGTGTTTACAGCATTCCGTCAGGTAGCCCAAATCTTAAAATTCAACCTTCATTTCCTTCAATCTAATTTAGGGTACAGGATATTGTATTTATATGCTATCTAGGTCAATAATATAATAACCAGTACGCATAAAAATGGTGCCCATAATTTAATATATCTCCCGTCAATCAGTAAATATAAATTCAAGCGTAAATAAGAATTTTCCAAACCAGTGGCGGCTCGTGTATAGGCACTGCGGAACTGCAACACCCCCTGTTTCCACTCGAGATTATCGATAACATTCAATATAATGAATCCGTTTATCCTTCATTCTTTCTTTATACTTGTACATTATATAATCCTTACGCTTAATGTCAGTAGCCATCCCCTGGTTTATGAAAAAAATACAAAAATCCTTGTATAGAACTGTGCGCTTTACAGTTCCAGCTTCGCAGTGTTTGGCTGTTGTGCGCATGCTCACATGTCCGAGACAGGAAGTTGCACGCTAGAGAGAGGGAACACTGTCGCACCCTTACTGCTGGTGGAAAGTAGTGTTTGTGTTTGACTTCGCCTGTGTTGTGCATAAGACCGTTTATATTCTAAATGTGATAAAGTGTAGAATTTAATTCATATTTTTATTGTTTTTTTTATTAATTAATTGAGCTGCTGAAATTTATCTTGGAAAATAATCTAGATGATGTTCTTAGTGAAATTATGAGACTGATAAAAATTCTCTTAACAATTTCCAGAACTACATCAAAGGTAGAACGCTGCTTTTCAACACTTAAAAGAATAAAAACTTTTCTAAGGAGCACTATGAATTCTGGAAGACTAAATGCACTTGCAGTGCTTTCAATGTTAAAAAAAATTCCTCAGTAGTCATTTAGAGATCAAAGAGAAAATAATTAATCTTTTCGCGCAAAATAAAACAGGGAGAATGGTTTCGTTTTTGAATGAATGGATCAAGCTTCAACTGTATCAATTTAGGCGAGTACTAAGTAAAAAATGTTTTATTTTGTTTTGTTTAGTATTTTATTAAGTTTATAAATTTTCTTTTTATATGTTTATTTCCTTTTACGCAATATTATAACAATGCTAAAAAAATTCTAATGGAGCACCCCAACTAATTTTAGCTACGTGGATGTCCACGAAAAGTTTTGATTTTTTTTACTTATAATAAATTAAAAAAATCAAAACTCCTCGCAGCGATCCAAGTTTTCCCTTCTTTCGAACGCCCATTTTCATTCACGGTTTCATTTCTGTATCAAGTTTTATCGACAACATCCTTCTCCCAATTTTTACAATTCTTATTAATTTAAAGTAAATAATCTCCCTTAATTAAATACAATGAGCGAGTAATTTCATCTTTATAATAATAGTTTTCTAAGTTTTTTCATTCCTCTCTCGCAAGACTAATTTGCGCGCGCACATACACACACCCGAATTTACTCGCATTCTTTCACGCACATGACTCCTAAAAGTAATTCATTCTACCAAATACGATAATTCTCATTCACAAACTTTGAAAAATCCCAAAATGAACACAATGGTAAACCAATCATCGGCTAAAAAACATCGGTGAGTGAACAAACGTCTTCAACAGTGCAATCTTCAACCGAAACACACAAGAAACCATCTAAATCCCGCATGCATGCATATCACTACCGGTTTTTGATGCAACAAACCCAGTCGCTTAGCTTGATATTTGTGACTTAATTCTCCACCCTCACGCCATAACAGAAGAAGAGAAGATATCTGCCATAATCCACAAAGTTCCCAAAAGTATCTTCATTAAATTTAGGGATATTTTATTTAATAGGGAAAAGAGTAGGAGCATATAATGAATTGATGGAGGCCTTCCGAAAGGAATTTGGGAAGTCACAGGTTAAAGAATTAAGGGAGCTCATTAATACCCAGGAGATAGGGGATAAGTGTCCAACTAACTTTTTAAACCATTTGAAGGACTTATTATCAGGTCAAAAGGCCCGCAATCTGACCTTTTCGACCCTCTCCTCACCGAAATTTAAATGCGGGGAGTCCCAGAATATATTAGGCCCCTCATTCTAATGCCATCACCATCCGATGTGAATTAGCTGGCGAATGCAGACGACAAGTTGTATAAAAGTCCTTATGTGAATTTTGGTACAGTACACAATCACAGCCCTGAGCCTAATTCTTCAATTTGACAGATTCGCGTAACGGCAAGTTCTGCTTTTGAACGACCGGAGCGCGGTGAAATTCCATCCCCTCTAACGAGGGATTTAGCTGCCACCTCATCGAGGATTGAGAGTGACATCAGCAGGTTGAAATTTCAGCAAGGGGCACAGAGCGATTGACGGCACGGGCGTGGTGAACGGAGAGATAGGCCTATTCGAGTTCCCGTAAAAGAAACCAACGGGTAAACCCCAGCACAAAAGGTGAGATGCAGCAATTTTCACAATCTTCTTCCGCCTATTCTCACCATAATCTTTCACAACAAAAGGGTCTCTGCTGGTACCATAAAATGTATGGTAACAACACTGTATGCTGTACATAGCCTTGTAACCACTATTATGCTTTTCCCACACTGTGCCAAGTAGTCTCCCAAAGCATAATGTGACTTTCACTCAATAAACTCAATAGTGCTGGTACCGCAACAAATATGGCGCACAAGCTGTAAAATGCTTACAACCGGTACCACCTCACCTCATTGACCTAATCTCAACTCTCCACTCCCCGCACATCACTCATCTCAACCAAACTCTTCAAATTTTCAAACTTAAATTTCAACCTCAAATTCTCCTTTAAACTAAAAAGGCATGGGACAGAAGGGTCTACCTCTCCTTGTGTTCCCTGGGATTTAGTTTTGAAGGCAACTAATTCGAAAAAATATTAGGACCTATGTAAGGCGTAACCTTCAAGTCTCATTCGGTCTTCGTAGAGCAAGAGTCGGCAAACTTTTTGGTCTTGCGTCCAATTCCATTAAAAAAAAATCTGGTCTAGAGTGCCAAGCAACTATAATGCATAATGTACATAACCTAACATGGTCAAAAGACATAAGTCGATATGCGCAAAAGATAAGGTAAATATTGCGTTAAAAGAAATATATTAAATTTTATCATTAGAAAATATGTAATTTTAATATATATAATTTTTAATGTGATCATGTCCTTGCTTAAAGGAGAGGAAAAATCTTTTGACGTGCCAAGTTTGGCATGCGTGCTTAGGTTTACCGGCGCATGAAGTAGAGTTTTTGATTGACTTTCGTCATGGCCGAGATAGATTGTCCAATATTGGGCCACGATTTTCTTTCGGCTCACGACCTTTTGGTCGATTCTCGTCACTGCAACTTGTCAATTACAAAACTTTACTCAATGTTTCAGATTCGTACTCACCTTCACAGAGATCCCTCTTTTCAATTAGTCTCCCACCCACCGAGCCCTAATTCCAGCACCTTCTGCAGGACTTTCCCGACCTTACCCTTCCACCGTCGAAGGATAGGCCCAATAAACATAATGTAGTGCATCGGATCGAGACGACAGGAGGACCTGTATTCTCCCGACCTCGTCGTTTAGCCCCATATAGACTTTCTGCAATGCGTGATGAATTCCAATTCATGATGGATGCTGGCATTTGTAGGCCTTCATCTACACCTTGGGCCTCCCTACTCCATATCGTTCCCAAATCCACGCCGGGGGAAATCATAGCAGTTGGGGGATTACAGAGCCCTAAACACGATAACAACTTAGGACCGTGATTCATTGCCGTACGTAGTCGATTTCACTTCATCTCTCTCCGGCTGTACAAACTTTTATCGCTTGAATCTGGTTCGTGCTTTCAACCAGATCCCTATTCACCCAGACGATATTTTAAAGACTAGCATCACGACTCCATTTGGTTCCTTTGAAATTGTTAAAATGTTCAATGGTTTGAGAAATTCTGGCCAGACCTTCCAGCGTTTCATGGACCAAGTTCTGAGAAGTCTCCTCTTTGTCTTTTGCTACATTGATGACCTGCTTATAGCATCTTCCTTGCTCGATGAGCACCTTTCTCATCTTCGTCAAGTCTTTTCTCGACTTCAAGAGTACGGTATCGTACTCAACACTTCTAAATGTCTTTTTGGTGTCTTGCAGCTCTCCTTCTTGGGACACCACGTTTCGAGGTTCGGGATTAGTCCACTCGAAGAGAAAGTTACCGTGATGCGCAATTTTGCCCAAACCAGATCACGCAAACAACTCAGACGCTTATGTAGCATAGTCAATTTCTACCATAGATCCATTCCGAATTGTGCCCAAGTCATGCAACCTCTCAACTCCATGTTGTCTAAGACCATAAAGAACTCTCCTCTCGATCGGTCTACTAAGGCCTGCGATTCGTTTTCTCGCACCAAAGAGGATTTTGCCCGCACTGTGGAATTGGCTCATCCTTCTCTAGGAGCCCCCATCAGCGTCGCTTTAGACGCATCCTCAACTCACGTAAGTGCAACCTTGCAGCAGAAGATTGGTGACCTGTGGCAACCTCTTGCTTTCTTCTCTCGTTCTCTTTCTGACCTTCAAAAGAGGTATGGTACGTTCTCACGTGGGCTGCTGTGTATATGCCTCGCAATCCGTCACTTCCCTCCATTTTAGAAGGGCATGACTTCACTATTTTTACTGATCATAAAGCCTTTGGTCGGTGCTTGCTAGTCTCGTTCCACGTCTTCGGTGAACACTGGAGTTGATACTCGTCACCTTGACTTTATCCTGCAAATGACAAACGATATTCGCTATGTTTCTGGTTCTTCAAACGTCGTACCAGAAGCACTTTCTCGCATTTCCGTGATTTCGAGTACGCAACTATCTCTCTCTGTGTCCCTCGATCATGCGACAATAGCGCTGCCCAGGAACAGGATAATGACATGCAAATACTGCGTCACTCTTCCCAACTCGTTGTTCGCGAAGTAGAATTACCAGACAGTCGTTCCAGGCGCATCTTGGTCGACTATTCAGTTCCTGATTGTCCTCGTCATCTAATTCCTCTTGCTTACCGTCTGCATATTTTCGACCAAATCCACGGACTTTCACATCCTGGCATCTATGCAATACGCAAGCTCGTCGCACTCCGCTTCGTATGGCCAGGTATGAATGCCGAAGTAGCTAAATGGACTTGCTCATGCTTGGCATGTCAGCGTGCCAGTCCATCGCCACACGAAAACTCCTCTGGTCACTTTTCCCCTTCCTTCGTCACATTTTGACGCAGTTCACGTCGATTTACTAGGTCCTCTTCCTTACTCCAGTACTTATAATTATTTTCTCCCCATGTTTGATCCTTTTACTATAGGTTTTAAATGAATATTGAGGCAATATCCTAGATAGCTCTTAGATCAAAGTAAACATAAAAACCTATATTTCGTTATTCCAGGGAATGAATTGTTAAACGCTAACGCGAGTCAAAATTTTGCGGACGAATTCCTTAGGCTTAATCTGGGTGACGTTGGGAAAACGTGAGTTAAAAACAAAGAGTTAAGAAAAATATATACTATTGAATAAACAGTTAGATTATTTAAGGATGGGTGAATTTATCAAGTAACAATTTATGATTGGATTGAGAATTACACGTGAATTAAATTTTCATGAGTTAATGGGAATGGATTTAAAATTGATAAATATTGTTCGGTAAGTAGAGTATAGCAAATGATGATTGATAATTGCTAATTGGATAATTGGTAATAGATTATAAGTAAATTGGTAAAGAGCTATAAGTAATTGGATTGGTGAGTAATTGGATGATAAGTCATACTATGATAAGTAATTGGATTATAACGGAGTTGAATGGGTCAGTAAATGAGACAAAAGAATCAAGCATTAATTAGGGATTCTTTGGGGAAATATTTAGCTAAACAATTACAATTCGAATATTTACATACCTTTTCACAGATGCAACACAGCTAAGCGAATGAAGCCTCATGGCTTATTTTTAAGACGCTTAGGAGAGCGGGTGTACCAATCTCCCGATTTAAGTCAGGGTTACCAACCCTTCTTAAAATTTTATATATATATATATATATATATATATATATATATATATATATATATATATATATATATATATATATATATATAGTAAGAAATAAATATTTATATTTGTAGGGGTGTGGACTGCTACATTACTCTTTGGCCAGTGGCAGTTCCTATCCTGGATATCAGAGCTTCCACCGGCACTCGAGCTTTCGTCTCACGATAGGTTGCTTGTTTTGTTGTTCAGTTCACGATCATGACTGACCGTGGTAGCCAATTTGAATCCCACTGTGAGGGAACCCCACGTGGAATCTCTTGAGTTGACGGAACTTCCACGCGCTGCAGAAGGCCCGGTTAGGCCTAAATTGGTAAGCTTAACACCTCCCCCCCTTCCACAAGTGGTAGCTTTGAACCGCGTCCCCCACGATTCACCTTTACGCGGACTAGAATAGCCTATGCAAGAAGATTCGAGGTCATTTGCCATTTCTCGGCCCAATTGGACAGAATGGTCAATTCCTCCTGCATTACAACAGCATCAGAATCAGCCCTAATGGCCCTACCTAGCTTAGTATCAGCAAATTTACTCAGGTCACTACTTATACCTATGTCAAGATCATTAATATAAATTAAGAATAGCAAGGGACCCAAAACAGATCCTTGCGGAACTCCACTGCTAACACACCCCCACTCAGATTTAACTCCATCTATACTAACTCTTTGCTGTCTGTCACCAAGCCATGACTGAATCCACCTAAATATACGGCCATCGATCCCATGTGCTTTAACTTTGCTGCTTCATACACCTTACTATAAAAAGACAGCAAATTAGTCAGACAGGATTTACCCTTACTAAAGCCATGCTGTGATTCTTTTATCAACTTATGCTTATCCAAGTGATCTCTAATATTCCTTGCTATAATAGATTCCATCATTTTCCCTACCACTGATGTCAAACTTACTGGTCTGTAATTAGACATATTTGTTTTATCCCCTTTCTTAAATATAGGTATCACATTGGCTTTCTTCCATGCCACTGGCACAATGCCACTCTCCAATGATTTTCTAAAGATGCATGCTAGGGGCTCACTTAACACATCCTTACATTCTTTCAAAATTCTAGGAAAGAGCTCATCAGGACCGGGTGCTTTACTACTTTTGATTTTATCAATTTCCTTTGTCACTATCTCCTTTGTGATCAAGATATCCTTTAATTTCTCTTCATCATTACCCCAAAAGATCATTGACACCTCAGGTATATTTAGAGTATCCTCCTGTGTAAATACTGAGAGAAAAAAGTCATTTAGCATTCCAGCCATTGAGTCCCTATCACTCACTAATTCTCCATTGGAATCTATAAGTGGGCCTATTTTATCTCTAACCTTAGTTTTGTATAATTGATAAAAACTTTTAGGATCTTCCTTTGCCCTATTTGCCACTTTAATTTCATAATTTCTCCTTGCTACTCTAACTAACTTTTTAACATCGCTAGTTCATTATATCTCTGCCTTAAGTGATCCTCTCCATTTTTTATTTTCCTATAAATGCCCTTTTTAATGCCAATATAATGCTTAATTTTATCTGTCATCCATTTTGGGTCATTATTTTTAGTCCTAATCTCCTTATATGGAATGTTAATCATCTGACCTGTAATTAATTGCTCAATTATTCTTTCATACTCCTCTTCAATTGTAATCTCTTCCTCCTGGTGATTATTGTCTCCACTAACTGATATCATTGAATCTATTCCTGAATTGATTTCATTGCCTGGTTTCTGTACAACTGCCTCCAGGTAAGTCCTTAGCCCATTATAATTTGCTCTTCTAAAGTCAGGAATTTTAACATTGTTCATGCTACTATCAATACCATTCCATTTCATCTTGAATCTAATTTCACAATGGTCACTATTACCCAAATTTCCTCCAATCTCAGTATCCTTAATAACTTCTTCCCTATTTGTCAGAACTAAATCCAGTATATTATTACCTCTAGTGGGTTCGTTAATAATCTGCCTCAGAAAATTATCTTGGACAACATTCAAAAATTCCTCAGCCTCCTGATCACCCACAAGAGCTTCCCAGCTTATATTTCTGTAATTAAAATCGCCCATTATACACACATGCTTACTTCTACATGCCCGTTCAATCTCCTGCCACAGAAGATTTGAAGCTTCCTTACTAAGATTTGTCAGTCTTCGACTGACCTTCAAACAGGTAGCACGTGTTTTATAGAGCTCTCAGTCTGTTGATCTATTTTTCAGATTTTTCTATAGTTTGTTTGTTTTTTGTTTTTTTTCTCACCACAATCAGCGAAAGCTAAGTTGCTCTTCTTTTTTTTACTTATTGCTACTTAAATTCTTTCTTTGTTTGAATAAGTGATGGAGTTTGGGGATGAAAGTGAGCATGAGTGTCGGAATGTATGCATTGGTTGTGGTGTATTAGGTGAGGGGTATACATGTGTTGTATGTGGGCTGCGTGAATGCATTGTAGATTTAGAGGGGATGAGAAGGCAGGATTTAGACAGGATATGTAGGCTGGAAGGGTTAGTTGCTGAGCTCAGGAGGGAACTTAGTGTTAGGCCTAGATTTGGGAATAGGTTAGGTGGTGAGGTAGGCCAGTTAGATGTTTCAGGTGAAGGTAGAGGGCCGGTGGAGGAGGTAGGATATGATAGTTCTAGTGATAGTGAAGTTAGCCCCCTTAGATTAGTTAGAAATAGGCCTAGTGAGGATGGGGGACAGTGGAGAGTGGTTAGGAAACATGAAGCTAGGGAGGCTTCTCCTGTTCTTTGTGAGAATAGGGTTGCCTCTGTTGAGGTGGTTAGCCAGGGGGAGAATAGGTGTGTGAGTCAGAGGGACACAGAACCTATTAGCTTGACTAATAGATTCAGTGCCCTAAGAGAGGAAGTAACTGGAAGTGATATGACTGATGGGGGTGGGGGTGGAGTTCGAGTGACTGGTAGTTTGAATGAGAATAGGAGTGGGGATGGAGTTAGGTCTGTGGGGGTTAGGAATAGGAGTCTGACTGAAGTGCTTGTGATGGGTGATTCGCGAGTTAGATATTTAGATAGGAAGTTGAATGCAAGTAGATTGAATGGTTTGAGGGTGTGTTTGCCGGGTGCTGGAGTGAGAGATCTGTCTGATAGGTATGAGGAACTGGTGTCTGGCTGTGCAAGGGATGCGGTTGTGATTACACATGTAGGAGTGAATGATGTGAAGAAAGTGGGTGCATGTGAGTTACGTGAGAGGTACAAGAGGTTGATTGAAAAGGTGAAAGAAAGTAGAATGAAAGGTGTTGTGACAGGTGTGCTTCCAAGAATGGATGTTGGGGTAGAATGGATGTCTCGTGCAATTGGGCTGAATGATTATGTGAGGAGGATGTGTGAGATGGAAGGTGTCATGTTTGTGGATGTGTGGATGTGTGGAGCTTTCTACAAACCACCTGGACAGACTGATGATATAGATGAACTAATGATAAGGGAAATAAGTAAGGGATGTGAAACAGATGCAGTTATTATTGGGGACTTCAACTTAAACTCTGTGGACTGGGAAAATATGATAAGTAGGGATAGAACAAGTGGCAGGTTCATAGAATGCTTTGAGGATAATTTTTTGAATCAATTTGTTAATGAGCCAACGAGGGGGGACAATATATTAGATTTAGTACTTTCTAACAGTGATCATTTAGTTCAAGAATTGACTGTTGGGGAAGCATTGGGAAATAGTGACCATCAGATAGTTCGTTTTAACTTGGGAATTGAGAAGGGTAAAATAACTGAGAATGCTGAAAAAGTTCCAAATTTTCATAAGGGAGATTATGTAAAACTTCGAAGCTTGCTAAATTTGGTAGACTGGGATATAGAATTCAGAGGTAAAAATGCTTATGGGATGTGGGATACTTTCAAGCATATAATAAATGTAGTCCAAGAACAATGTATCCCAATGAAGGCCATTAGGAACAAAAGTAGGAAACCATTATGGTGGAATCAGGAGATAGCTGGAAAAATTTCAGAGAAGAAAAGGGCATATAAAAAATTACAGGTAGAAAATAATATTCAAAATTTAAGTGATTATAGAATGGCTAGGAATGAGTTAAATAAGATTATAAAGAAGAACAAAAGGGTGTCAGAAATTAAATTAGCTCAGGATAGCAACAAAGATCCTAGAAAGTTCTTTAGTTACTATAAAACTAATAACAAGTCTGGCAGAGTTAAAATAGGACCTATCAAATATGAAGGGTTTGTGAGAGAAACTGATGAGGAAATAGTTGAGGTACTAAATGGTCATTTTGCATCAGTATTTACAAAAGAGAAACTAAATAGTCCTATGTATAGTACTCATAGGTCAGGAAAAGAGGTGTTTACTAACATTTGTGTGGATCGGAGGATGATAAAAGGACTAATAGGTGATTTAGATACTACCAAGGCCTCCGGCCCTGATAATATTCATTCTAGGATACTTAAAGAAGGGGTAGAAAGTATCTCAATAGCTCTGGACAAGTTATATACTAGGTCATTGGAATATGGAGAAATACCCGATGATTGGAAGAGAGCGAATGTAGTCCCCATTTTCAAGAAGGGTAGTAAAGAGGATCCAAATAATTTTAGACCGGTTAGCCTAACTCCTGTAGTCTGTAAAATTCTTGAGAAAATAGTTAAAAAAGGGATTTGCCAACATCTAGAGAGGGAGGGGTTAATCAGCGATGCTCAGCATGGGTTTAGATCAGGTAGATCATGTTTGACTAACTTACTAGACTTTCTGGAGTTTGTAACAGATCAAGTAGATAAGGGAGAGAATGTAGATATAATTTACTTAGATTTTAGTAAAGCATTTGATAAGGTACCACACAGGAGACTAGTTCATAAATTAAAAATGATTGGGATATGTGGGGGTGTTTCAAATTGGATAGCTGAGTGGCTGAAAGACAGGAAGCAAAGGGTAGTGCTAAATGGTGTAAAGTCAGAGTGGAGGGATGTTATCAGTGGGGTTCCTCAGGGATCAGTTCTCGGTCCATTATTATTTGTCATCTATATAAACGATCTTGGGGAGGCAGTTAATAATAAAGTGTCAATTTTTGCGGATGATACCAAATTAGCAGCTGTAGTTAAAGATATTGATGATAATTTTAAAGTGCAGGGGGACTTAAATAAATTGTTATCCTGGGCACATAAGTGGCAAATGACTTTCAACCTTGATAAGTGCAAAGTTATTAACATGGGAAAAGATAATAGAGAATTTAACTATGAAATGGATGGGCATTGGCTGAGCTCAGTAGAGGATGAGAAAGATCTAGGAGTAGTAATAGATAAGTCATTAAGGTTTTCTAAGCAGTGTATTGAAGCAAGAAATAGGGCAAATAGAGTGCTGGGTTTTATTAAGAGAAATGTCAGTTACAAAAGTAAGGAGGTTATTCTTAAACTCTATAACTCTTATGTTAGGCCACATCTAGAGTACTGTATACAGGCATGGTCCCCACATTTTAGACACGATATTAACCTTCTTGAGTCAGTGCAACGGAGGGCAACAAAGATTATTCCTTCCCTGAGGCACCTTGAATATGAAGATAGACTGAGGGTATTAAATATGTTCTCGTTCGAAAGGAGGTGTGTGAGAGGGGATATGATTGAGCTGTTTAAAATTTTTTTCCGGGATAGATAAATTGGATGTTAGCAAGTTTTTTGAGTTAGATGATGGAAATCGGACTAGAGGTCACCACTTGAAAATTAAAAAGCAAGGGTGTAGGTTGGATTTAAGAAAATATTTTTTCACCAATAGAGTGGTAGACTTCTGGAACAAATTGCCGCAGAGGGTAGTAGGTAGTCCAAATCTAAATGTATTTAAGAGTAGGTTGGATGAGTTTATGGGAAGGGAAGGTTGTGATGGTTCCTAAGTTTTGTATATATTAATATTGTTTGTATATATCTATAGCTGCATGATTTAGTTCTTGACAAGCCTTGATTGGTGATACCCTTGTTTCTGGATGCAATCCTCTGGATGTAGTTTTCCTGGGAGTTTGGGTGCCTTGAAAAAGAGGCCGCTTGACTCGGATGACCTATGATGAGCCCTTGTGGCTTTTGTCATCCGTTATATTATATTGTGGGGGACTTTGATTTTGTCTTCCCCTGGTGATGGTGCTTTTTGTGGGTGGGTTTTGACGGAGGCGGATGACCTTTGATAGGCCCTTGTGGCTTTTGTCATCCGTGTAATTATGTTATGTTATGTTATGTTATGTTATGACTCTGTGTTATCATCGAATTTAATTGTACTGTTTACACAATACTGGAGATTATCTTTAATATAAATAATAACCCC
This sequence comes from Ceratothoa steindachneri, assembly GCA_963969495.1. Taxonomy (NCBI): domain Eukaryota; kingdom Metazoa; phylum Arthropoda; class Malacostraca; order Isopoda; family Cymothoidae; genus Ceratothoa; species Ceratothoa steindachneri. The sequence goes on from OZ018335.1 coordinate 32,797,565, forward strand.
TCCTCCTCTCTTCCTATTCCTATCTGTATGGAACATGTTAAAGCCCTCAATCTCAACCTCAGGTTTAAAGTGATTACCTGCCAAATCAAGCTATGACTCTGTTATCGCAATTATATCAAAATTCCCCTCACTCGCTAACGCTCTTAAGAGATCTATCTTATTCCTTATACTCCGACCATTTGTGTAGTATATTTTTAAGTTTTTTTTATTATTCCCATCTTCATTGCATTGTGCTTTTTTATTCCTAGTTATCTGCTCATTCACTTGTGCATTAGTCCCCCTATAACGCATCAGTATGCCCTCTTCCCTAGCTACTCCTCTATCTCTGCATCCCTTCCATTTCCTATACCTGCCCTCTATTCCTGTTATTCCATAACCTCTAACAGCTTCTAGTTTCCCACCTGTAAGGACCTAATCACACTATCCAGCTCCCCCCATAGAACCTCAACACCTGCCCGACTAAGATGGAGCCCATCCATCGCATACAACCTCCTATTCCCGTAAAACCCTCCCCAGACATCTACAAACACCAATCCTAACTCCTCACACAGTCCTTTCACAAATTCATTCAAACCAATTGCATGCGATAACCATTCTACCCCCACATCCAATCTCGGAAGCACACCAGAAACAACACCTTTTACCCTGCTTTTACTCATCCTTTCAACTAACCTTTTATACTGCTCACGTAACTCACATGTACCCACCTTCTTTACATCATTCACCCCCACATGCGTAATCACAACTGCATCCCTCTCACACCCAGAAACCAGCCTATCATACCTCTCACAAACATCACTTACACCAGCACCCGGCAGACAAACTCTCATTCCCTTCCACTTGCTATCACTCAACTTCCTATCTAAATACCTAATCTGAGAGTTACCCATCACTAGCACCTCAGTCATTCTCCTATTCTGTCTTGGCCTAACATTACCCTCCCTCTTTCTCTCAGTCACACTACCACCCATCCTGCTTTCATCCACAATAACACCAGGCAAATCACTTTCACACTCTTCCTCTCTCAGGACATTGAATCTGTTAGTCAACCTAACAGGTTCTATGTCCCTCTCATTCACACACCTAACCTGTCCTAACTTATCTATCCTATCCATTTTCACCCACCATTCATCATCACTCACAACTTCCACACTGTTCCCAGTCCTAGCCTTATCTTCCACCCTCTTAGCACTAATCTCACCCTTCAATCGCACACTTGCATCTCTTCTCACCTCAAACACCAAATCATTCAACCTCTTGCATTCCCCACTCAACCTCCTAACCTCCCCTTCCAGAAAACACACACGGCATTCAGTTACATTCACTCTCCTTTCAACTCCACATGCATCACACACCACATACACATTACTTTCAAACGGTATGCTCTCACCATCTATACAAAAAGCCATACTTTCAGAAATTTACTAAGGAAAAAAGTTAACACTCACCAAAAGAAATTCTTGCTCAGGATTGCTGCCAGATATCTTCCCCAAAAGTATTAATCACTAATGTATTTATTACAGTGATTGGTGTATTAAATACAAGAAAAACTACACACCCAAATCAGTATTATATCCCAATCTTACAATGAGAATCAGGAGCTTCCTGTAAGACAACCTTCCAGAACAAAGCCAGACAGCCAACTTCTCCAGAGCTATTGAGATACTTTCTACCCCTTCTTTAAGTATCCTAGAATGAATATTATCAGGGCCGGAGGCCTTGGTAGCATCTAACTCACCTATTAGTCCTTTTATCGTCCTCCAATCCACACTGATGGTAGTAAACACCTCTTTCCGTGACCCGTGAGTACTATACATAAGATTATTTAGTTTCTCCTCTGTAAATACTGATGCAAAATGACCATTTAGTACCTCAACTATTTCCTCATCAGTTTCTCTCACAACCCCTTCATGTTTGATAGGTCCTATTTTAACTCTGCCAGACTTGTTATTAATTTTATAGTAACTAAAGAACTTTCTAGGATCTTTGTTGCTATCGTGAGCTAATTTAATTTCTGACACCCTTTTGTTCTTCTTTATAATCTTATTTAACTCATTCCTAGCCATTCTATAATCACTTAAATTTTGAATATTATTTTGTACCTGTAATTTTTTGTATGCTCTTTTCTTTTCTGAAATTTTTCTAGCTTTCTCCTGATTACACCATAATGGTTTTCTACTTTTGTTCCTAATGGCCTTCATTGTGATACATTGCTCTTGGACTACATTTATTATATGCTTGAAAGTATTCGACATCCCATAAGCATTTTTACCTCTGAATTCTACATACCATTCTACCAAATTTAACAAGCTTCAAAGTTTTACATAATCTCCTTTATGAAAATTTTGTTCCCCCTCGTTGGCTCATTAACAAATTGATTAAAAAAATTATCCTCAAAGCATTCTATGAACCTGCCACCTGTTCTATCCCTACCTATCATATTTTCCCAGTCCACAGAGTTTAAGTTGAAGTCCCCAATAACAACTGCATCTGTTTCACATCCCTTACTTATTTCCCTTATCATTAGTTCATCTATATCATCAGTCTGTCCAGGTGGTTTGTAGAAAGCTCCCAAATGCACCATTCTACTTTTACTGAACCTAATATCTATCCAAAGTGACTCAACTCCATCCTGCTTTATTGAAGTATTTAAACTTGAAACAATGTTGTTTTTTATATAGATAATTATTCCTTCACCAATCCTACCTGTCCTTTGACTAATGTACATATTATAACCCTGTAAATCAAATTCACTTATAGTGTCACTAAATTCTACTTCATTAACCCATGATTCAGTAACACAATATATCTATATCCTCATCGCTAATATAACTAAATAGCTCATCCTTCTTGTTTCTAAGACTACAAGCATTTGTATAGAAACAATTTAACCCCTCTATCCCTGAAGCACCTCTATCGCCTTGGAACCTATTTCTGTTATCTGCCAAGTCCATTTTACTTTCAGTACTATAATGTCCTCTCATAATTCTCATAATGACCCCAAATTGAATATTGATCCCAAATTTGTTTCTTGGGTATATTTAAGCTCTCCAACAGTTAATTTGACAAAATTAAGTCCATTAACAGTGAGGTTAAATATTGCAGAACAGGATCCCTCTTAATACATACAAAATCCTTAGATCAGACAACTGCCCTCTTAAATACAAAAACCATTATCAATGGACAATATGATGTAGAGTGCTCAGTTGCACAAAATTTAAATACTATTCAAGGTATCATATATGCACTTGATCTACTATACTTTGATGAAGAATTATTACTTAATGAATTAAAAATTCAAAATGAGTCACTTATGAAAATTAGACACCTCAATAAAGGCCCTTCCCGTATCCCTACCCCCTTGTTAGTATTAACTTTTGCTGGAAATGTCTTGCCTTCTAAATTATATTATGAATACCTTACATTCAGTATTGATAACCATTACCCTAATCCCTTGATGTGCTTTAATTGCTGGCATTTTGAACATGGAAGTATGAGCAACATAATTCTCAGGATTGTATTTCTCCAAGGAAAGCTCCTAAATGTATTCACTGCTCTTCTCCGAACCATTTAGGAAATTCTAAGGAATGTCCTGTGTGGATCAGGGAGAAAGAAATTATTCATTTAAAAATTGATAAAAAATTATCCTTCTTGGAAGCTCGACAGGTATATTTAAAAAATCATTGTATAAATGCAAGTGACATATATACAAATAACAAGAAAAAAAATATAACTGAAAAAGCTACAAAAGAAACACAATGTGACCTACCCATTACTAGACCACAAACTCTACCTGCAAACAGTATTAATAATGAAGATAAACAAAACTCTCATAATGCTGATATCTCAAATGAATACCTATGGTCTATCCTTAAAGAATATAAGAAAATCATGCAAGCAAACATTTCCCCATAACAGACAGTTAACAAAATGGCTATAGTGTTTGATAAAATGGGCTTTACAAAAAGAATTGATTCAAGGGATGGTTACAGAATATTATTTGGTGATTAATAGTTTAAATTATATATAGATAATGAACGTTAGAATATGTCAGTGGAATATACGCAGTTATGCAACAAGGTTACCATTCCTGCAGATGATCTTAAATGAGTATTCCCCATCAATTGTAATGTTACAAGAAACGAGGTTAGGAATAGAGCAAAACATTTCTTTAAAAGGATATTCCATCTTAAGAAAAGATAGAAGCCATTAATGGAGGAGGAGTTTTACTTTAAGAAGTACATGAATCCAGAGTCTTTACTGTTATATCATAAAGCTAAAGCTTTAGCCAGAAGGGTAATTAGATTATTGAAACGTCTCTCCTGGAGAAGGTTCGTACAAACTATTAATCATAACACTCATACAGCAGAAGTTTGGGATAAGATAGGGAGACTTACAAAAAGACATAAACCACATCCACTCGTCACATTAAAATCTGGCAGTAACCTTACTTCTAACCCATTTGTGACTGCCCAAATATTAGCTGGCCACTTTGCTACTATTAGCAGTATTCACTCCTACATTGAACTCTTTGTATACACTATGGTGGAGGCTGAATTTAATGAAATTTCATTTGAGGTATCTAACAATGAGGAATATAATACATTATATGAATTAGAAAAAGTTATTTCCCAAAACAAGCCAAGCTCTCCGGGCATAGATGATAATATATCCTTTCCTAGCAAATCTTAGTAACCTAAATAAACATAATCTCTTAAGTTTCTACAATCACCTATTTCTAAATAATACCTTTCCAGATACATGGAAAGAGTGTTTACTCATCCCTATTTTAAAGTACTTATCATACTACCAAAGTGGATTCATAAGCACTTCTCAATTATGGATAGTTTGGTATGCTTGGAATGTGACATAAGGGAAGTGTTTCTCTGCAATAAATATGTAATGGCAATCTTTCTGCCATTGAAAAAGCATATGATACCATTTGGCACCATGGTCTTTATAAAAAACTATACAAGATGGGTTTACGTGGCCATCTCCCCAACTTTATTAAAAATTTAATTTCCTCTAGAATTATTTTGAGTTTCGATAGCTAATCTCCCTTCAGAAAAATTTGCTGTACAAATTGGCTTACCACAGGGCAGCATTATAATGCACTCTTATTTTCAATCATGTTAAATGATTTATTAAAAAATTTAGACATAAACCATGCTTTGTACGCTGATGATATTGCAGTGTGGCTATCTGGTGAAAACTTAGATCAAATGCACAACCAGATGCAAAATATCATGGATTCTATATGACTGGTCACAAAAATGGGGCACCACCGTTTCTCCTACTAAAACTAAGTGTATAATTTTTACAAAACACCCTAGGAAACACAACTTGCCAGAGCTGATACTATTAAATTACCCTATTAATTACATGCAAACTCATAAATACTTGGGCATGGTATTAAATCAGGGACTAACTTGGGCAGCTCATATTATGTCATTAATAGAGAAATGTAAATCTAGCATTTTGCTCCTAAAATATCTTACAAATACAAACTGGGGGTCAAATAGAATGCATCTATTACATATATATAAATCCCTTATTAGAAGCAAAATAGACTATGGCTCTTTCCTATACCATACATCATCAGAAAGTAACCTATTAAAACTTCATAGAATACAATTTAAATGTATTAGACTAGCTATAGGTGCATTAAATTGTACCAGAGTTGATTTTTTAGAAGCAGAGTCTAATATAATGCCTCTTAAATTTCATAGAATATTGCTAGGACTAAAATATGGTATCAAAGTACTTCAGTATTGCAAATCACCCCACATTTATATGTATTTTACAATTCTTTTGGTATAATTTCCATGACCTTCGGCCTCACCCAAAACCTTTTTGCGGTTGGATTAAAAAATATATAATGAACTTAGGATATGACCCCATTGATTTAAACACCATAAAAATATCTAACTGCTATATAACACTAACTAAAGTTCACTTTAACCTCTCATTAACTGCATACCCTAAGAACAAAACTCCTTCATGCATTTATCAAACCTTGTCCTTAGAATTAATTGAGTTGTATAAATCCTCAGGTTTTAATGTAACTTTCACAGATGGTTCCAAAAATAATGAAGGAGTAGCATGTGCTTTTAGCTGGAGAGAAACCATAAAGACCTTCGAACTGCCCCATCACTGCTCTATATTTACTGCTGAGTTATATGCAATATTGAGTTCACTCAAATACATAAATCAAAAGCTAGACAACTGTAAACTACTCATAGTTTCAGACTGCCTATCAGGTTTGCTAGCTGTGAAAGAACAAAAAGTCATTACTTAATCCACCGTATAATTAACTATATACATAAAATCAACCTGGAAGCTGTTTTTTATGGGTTCCTAGTCATGCAGGTATAAAAGATAATGAAGTGGTTGACGCAGCAGCTAAAGCAGCAATACACAATGATAATATGACATACCTGGGGTTCTCAGTATCAGAAATGATAGGCATGCTGCAGCCCTCAGTTTTCAACCTCTGGCAAACTGAATGGTCCAAAAATAATGGCATTCTTTCCCAAATCATTCCTAATTTAAACAATAACAGACCTTATAGAATGTCACATTGTGACAGCATCGTACTAATTAGACTAAGATTAGGGTGCAGTAGACTATCCCATGGCTACTTCTTTGATCCAAAATGCAATACATAACTTACCCCAGAACATGCTATAACTCAATGCCCTGAATATGCCTTAAGTCATAACCCCTATTAAATTTCTGCCTGGAAAACAACCTAAGATTTTCATATGCTACTGTTCTAAATTCCTCAGTCCCATTTGAACTAGTACTAAAGTTTCTAAGAGATACATCATTATATAGACACATTTAATTTTTATTTTATTCCCAGTTTGTATATCCATTTATGTACATATATAAATATGAGTATTTGTATACATAATTGTGTAACTATTGGCACTGTCTAGTTTAGCTTATCTTCTCATACTAACAGACTCCACCTTTCTCTTTATTCTTGAGTGTCTAGGGGTGGAGTTCTAGACTGAAGAGGTGATGGTGACTATCTTGACTGTAATTTCATGGTGCCAATAATCCTTATAGGGTTTCAGCACCCATAAAACAGATTAAATCAATCAATCATTCCATTTAGGGGAATTAAGAATGCAAGTCTTTCAACCCTAAATGGATGTTAAATAAAATTAAACAACGGCATTTATAGGAAAATATAAAATGGTAGGCTAACTCAAGACATTAAAAAATTGATAAAGTTGAAGATAAGCTCCTTGGCTGCTAATTTATATTTATAGATTATTTGTATATGTGTTTGGTTACTGGAAGCCAGTTTTGAGCCAGCATAATGATCTTAAGAGACTCCATTGTTATTTGAGGAATAAAAAGACTGACAAGCCTGCTGTGGGACCTTTGATCATTAATGATTCCTGGGTGTATGATAACTGTTCAGTGGCCAACCATTTGGCTGACTATTTTTCATCAGTTTTTGTGAGGAAAGCGCCTTTAGATCTCTTTCCTCACCAGTTTTATATTTCCAAGTTGATGTTTCAGATATTAGACCCCTGTTAGACTTTGCATCCCCAGTTTGGCACTCTGGGTATCTTGAGTCTGTTCAGCAGAGGTTAACAAAACAGAGGTGAACCTATTTCAATACCATGGGAGGTTAAGAGACTTGTATTGTATTTCTCCCATCTTGACTCCAACGATGAGTTGACGCACAAAACACTTAATACAAAATTTAAATTGTTCACTCAAAAATAAATTCATTAGAATATAATCTCCTTTTAATACTAAAATATAGTTTCCATATCACTATGTAAAAATATATCAAAATTTATTTTGCTATTCATATATAACATCAATAATCACAATTGTCCAACCTTGGACTTGAACAAGCCAATAGTTGCTGCATTTACTACTTCTTCTGGCATTGCATTCCAACTATTAACTACTGACACTAAAGGAGTTAGCTCTAGCTAAGGTTCTTCAATGACCTCTTTTCTTTAGTTTATAAGTATTTGAATGTGTGTTGGTCTCAGTGTACTCGAAGAAGAGCTTATAGTCAATATCCTCAAATTCATTTAGGTTTTATAAGTTTCTATTAAATCACCTCTTCGTCTCCTCTTCTCAAGTGTTGTGAGACCCATTCGCTCACATCTTTCCTTGTATTCAAGATCCCTCAATTCTGGAACAAGCTTAGTCATATGTCTTTGGATTTTTTCAAGTTCAAGTATGCCCTTTTTGTAGTACGGTGACCAGCTCTGGACAGCATATTCAAGGTGTGGCCTAACAAGCGCACAATATAAAGTATGACAAGTATCTATATCAATTTCAGGAAAATGTCTCTTAATCAGCCCCACCATCTGGTTGACTTTCTCTGCTACCACGTTAACATGATGTGAAGGCTTTAGGTCTGCTGACACATAAACTCCTAAGTCCTTTTCTACATTCGATTCTTTGAGTTGCTTTCTATTGAGATCATAGTTTTTATGTGGATTTCTGTGACCAATGTTACAGAATGTGACACATTTATCAGTATTAAAGTCCAGCAACCATTTAACACTCCAATTTTCAAGTTTTTTCAAGTCCTTCTGCATTGCTTCAATGTCTTCTTGTGATCTAATTTCCTTAAAAAAATTTGCATCATCAGCAAAAAGCAATACTGTACATTCCAATTCATTCACTAGGTCATTAATGTAAATAAGAAATGGTACAGGACCTAAAATGGAACCCTGTGGTACTCCTGAAGTTACCCTTAGTTTATCAGACTTGGTCTCTCTTATTTCCACATAATGTTCCCTTCCAGTTAAAAATGCCTTAATCCAATGTAAAATTTTACCTCTTATCTCATATGCCTCCAACTTACTTAATAGTCTCTCATGTGGCACTGTTTCAAACGCTTTCCTAGTCAAGATAGTTTACATCAACTGGTATTTGATTATCCAGTACTACTGTCAAGGTCTCTATATATGTCAGTAAGTTTGTAAGAAGTGTGCTTCTCTTTGCTCTAAACCCATGTTGACCATCATAAATCAATTCATTATCTTCTAGATGCTTAACTACAACTTTTCTTATCAGTTGTTCACACATTTTACAAAGTACACAGGTCAGGGATACTGGTCTGTAATTTAGAGGGTCAAGAATATCACCCTTTTTATAGATTGGACACAAAGATCCAAGAATCCAAAGAGCTGGTACTATCCCTGAATCAAGTGATTTCTTGATAATAATTAAAACTGGTAAGGCTAGTTCATTGTGACATTCGCTCAAGAGCTTCGGATGAATTCCATCTGGACCCTTTGTTTTATTACCATTAGCTTTTTTCAGTAGTTCCTTAATTTCATACATATCCACATCAATGTCTTCAATTACTGGCCCATAATATCCAACATCAAATGCTGGTATATTCAATACATCCTCCTGTATGAGCACACTTTGAAATGCTGTATTCATTTCATTGGCAGTTTCTAAGTCCGTTTTGGTTATTTCACCATTTTGATTCCTCACTTTAAGTACCTTTTCTTTTATGGTGGTTTGACTCCTCACAAAACTCCAGAAATGCTTAGGGTTTACTTTTATGTCTTTACATAATTTCTTTATAAACACTTTTTTTTGCCTGTCTAATCACACTTGTTAGGTTTCTGACCCTTCTGTATTCTGCAGCTCTCCTTGGTGTCTTCCTAGCTTTAAGCCATTTCTATGCCCTTTCTTTCTTCCTAATTTGGTTTAACACTTCTTTTGTCATCCACTTAGCTTTTCTTTTTCCAACCTTACATAATATCTTTGGCACATACTTATCTATAAGATCACATAATATCCTGACTAGTAATTTATACATTTCTTCAACTTCCTTTTCTCTAAAGAGTTCAATCCAGTTAATTTCTGCTAACTCTCTTTTCATTCCAACATAGTTAGCCTTGTGAAAATTATATCTAGAATGCTGGCTACTATCTACCTCTTCATTACCTGTTTCCAGTAAGAGATCACATGCAATCACAGCATGATGACTTTTTCCTAAGGGGGGAAGCAATTCTAAACCTATAATATCATGAGAATCCCTGGTAAAAATGAGATCAAGCCTTGATGGATCGTTTTCTTCTAAATTGTGAATGACTTCCAAAACATGTTGTAAGAACACATCATTAACACTATCAAGAAAATTTCTTGCATCCAGAATCTGGCCAACACTAGATATTTCATTGTTTTCCCAGTTTATCTCCTTAAAATTAAAATCACCACAAATAAACACCTGAGATTCATTGTTATAATCACCACTTAGCCTTATAAGGTCACAGAGAAGGTTATTCTTCTCTCTTACTGAAGTTGGGGGGGGGTCTGTATATTGTCCCAACAAACATGCCCTTATTCTGACATTTAACTTCACACCAAACCGCTTCAGCATAAGCATGGTTGTTCTAAAAATTCACATTGCTACTTGAAGATAGTAACTTTTATTCACTAACGCTACCACACCACCTCCAAGTGCTGCTTGATTTACTCTGTCTTTTCTGAATACAGTATAATTATCAACATCAAAAATTTCTGAATTATGATGATCACTCAATTTAATTTCTGTTAAACACACAATATCTGATTTGATTTCATCAATCAGCACCTGCAGTTCACTTGATTTATTGAAAACTCCATCAGTGTTAGTATACATACATTTGAGGGTGGTGTAGGTGTCTAAAAATTCCTTCTTAGAGAGGCATTTGGATTCACTTTCACTTGGACTACCTTGTTACCCCTAATAATCCACTTAATGCCCTTAATACTCTGTTGTTTGAGAGCTTCATTATTTTGTTTCATGTTATCAACCAGGATTTTCCTTTTGTTTCTGTCCTCCTGATTCATATCTCTGAAAATCTTAATATTTCTTATCTTTTCCTCAGCATATTCCCCCAGTTTAGGGGCAGCTCTCAATACCCTATGTGCGGTACTCTCCTGGTCTAATACTACTTTGATTAGCCTTGGGCTTTTGGCTTTCCATCCACTCTCCTTTTTACCTAGTCTACCAACTGACACAATTTTACTATTAATATCGATTTGAGTCAATTCCCAGAGTATCAGTAAACAAACTTGATATAACCTATCCATCATATTTTTTCCTTTGCTCACCCACTGTGGCTTCCGACTTGGGTACATTGGCTAGCAGTACATTTTTTGCCCTGGCTGACCTAGCTTTCTCAGTCTCGCAGACACTTTTTACTCTATCCTCAATGGTTTCAGTGACAGTATTTTGTATTTCCTCTTTAACCTTGTTTTCTAACTCTTCTGAATTCCTTCTCACTTTATCTTCAAGAACTAAGATTCTCTGTGAATTCTCTTCAACTTTTTGTCTAATAGGACCTAACTGTTTTAGAATTTCTTTAGACACTATATTACAATGATTGAGGAAACAATCCAAATCATTGTCTCCTACGTTAGCTCCCGCCATGTTGAACAACGCTACATACGCCGGTTAGTTATTTATTTACACAGAAAAACTAAGTTAAATATTTCAAAATTTGAGTGTTGTTCTTCAATCCTCGCAGCGATGTTCAAGTCTTCACTCTCAACCTCCCAGTCACGAAATAAGGTAAAATAACAGCAGAACAGCAAGAGCTCAGGAGTGAAATCTTCCACATCTGTCTCCGACAATTGCAGCTACAACTGACTTGCCCTATGTTGATAGACTAAACTCTAAAAGCTTTTTTCCATAAAGGGTAGGCTACTTAGACATGACATGATTTATTGCTATCGTATTTTCCACAATCTTTGCTCTATCTGTCTTTTTGATATTTTCACTTTATCCCCAGATGTAGGCACTAGAGGTCACATAAAATTCAAGTTCAACACTCTCAGTCTGAAGCTCGTAAACATTTCTTCTCTTCAAGAGTGGTGGGAAGATGGCATTCTCTGCCCTCAGAAGTAGTTGATGCTCCCAGCCTTCCAGTGTTTCAATCCAGATTTACAACTTTTCCTACATGACAAACTATTTTCCCTGTAGCAATCAGTTGCCACTCCTATGTCCTTGTTTCCAGCAACCCCACAAGTTCTTTTTCCTGTTTTATTCCATAGGAAGATACATTCAACCAGTCACTTTTGTCATTTTTTTATAGTTATTATAACTCATTTGTCTGGTACATATGTAGATTGGTGGCTCGAACGATGGGACGCAAACTATTTCGTCTGTGTTCCAATATGTTTCACATTTTGGGAGTAAATTTAAGGGGACGGCTTGTATGGGGGTAAACACAATGGGGGGACCACCCTACAATGATCCTGAGTTTCATTCAATGGGGGGGGGAGGTGGGAAGCACAGCCCCCCAGTATATAATCCTAATTGTTTATAGAATAATGTTCTAACATTTGCAGAAGTGAATGATTTAACCAAATCATCTCTGCACCTTTAATCGTTTTGCAAATTATAATGGGGGTGGGGTCTGACATCAGAAATGGCTGAATTGAATTTTTATTTGTTTTTTTCACTTAATATCTTTTTATTATCCTCATTTGGAGTCATTTTTATTTGTCAATATATTTTCCCCCATTTTACTATTTTTATTACCTTTTTTTTATACAGTCAACCCCCTATATTCGCGGGGGATAGGGACCACGAATCCCCGCGAATATTGAAAAACCACGGATAGTTGATGCTACCCCCAAAACACTCCCAACCCTTCCCAAATATTGTAATACACTCCTGATATTAATTCAAGAAGTTATTTTTTGTCATGTTCATACACATACAGTACGAAATAAAATATCGGAACACATTAAATTATTTTATTGTATAATGTTTACTCACCTGGAGATAGTTTTGTTTTGGTTGAAGAATGATGACTGATGATTATAGACAAATGCACAAATCACCGCTCATACACGTGGGACACAGGCGTACTGAATGGAGCGCTGGAAATCAGTACATATACTGTACATACTGTAGTCAAGCGAGTGAGATCTGAATGCTGATTGGCTGGAATTGTCCTGTCTCAGCCAACCAACACTTATGTTTTATGACCATCTACATAGGTTTCCGCGGATGTCTGGAAATTGCACAAATTTGGAATTTTAAGGCAACCCCAAATTTCCATGGATAGTTGAAGGCACGGATAACAAACCGCGAATAGCCGAGGGTCAACTGTACATTTAAATATACTTAGCTAGATCGTTTAAAGGAACTACTTTTTGTTGAGCCCTTTGGGTGGAGTAAAAAACGCCTTTTATGCGGGCAATGCAGTTTGAATATGGAATTCGTTTCTAAACATTGTCCTTCATCTATTTCCAAACTTTGTGCTCTATTTTCAAACTTTGTGCTCTATTTTCGGATCAAGATAAATTGGTAACCTTTTTAAACGATCAGTCAGCCTCCCCCTCCTGACTTGCCCCCAACCTTCGCCCAGTCAATACCACATAACCTGCGCCCTCACAACAATGAAACGCATCGGTGTAGAGCCACCGACCAATCAACTCTTGCTTTCCTTTTCGCAAATGTTTCCCGCAACGCTCCTCTGACTACCTGACTGCTGTATCACATACAGCAGTCCCTCTCTGTTCTTTCTATACACAAAAGTCAAGTCGTCAATCTACTTAGTGAACATGACAGAACACGTAGCAATGGGTTTAAGCTTGATAAGTATAGGTTTAGGAAGGAGATTGGGAGGAATTGGTTTACAAATCGTGTGGTAGATGAATGGAATAGGCTCACTAGACATGTGATAGAAGCCTCCTCTCTGGGTAGTTTTAAGAATAGATTAGATAAATATATGGATGAAGCTGCTAGATGGGACTGACTTTTTTTTTATGTACATATGTATATATTTTTCTAAGGAGTGGGGAGATTATATTTTGCGGTTGCATGAATGGACATAATCCTCTGGTTGCATTTTATGTATATTGTAGATTAGATCTGATGAACTCCTGTAAAGGGTGACAATGTTGATGACTTTTCTCTGGTAAGAAATCTTTTGTGTGTTGAATGGAACAGGAGCTGCCAAGTGTAGGCCATGAATGGTCTTTTGCAGTCTCCTTCTTTTCTTATGTTCTTATGTACTTAAAAATGAGGAGAGCACTGAAGCACATCATTTGGAAGGATATGCTTGAAGTAAAGTCTGTTGAAGACCAGTGGGACACATTTGTTGATGTCTACACCAACCTTGTAAACAAATTTGTTCCTAGAAGAATGAGGAAAAACAGTAAGCCAAAACCTTTATGGTGGAACCATCAAATATAGAAGGCATCAAAGAATAAGAAAAGATGGTGGAAGAGATTTCAAGAGTACCACAGGCAGCAGGACTATGAGAAGTATAAATGTACAAAGAGATGAACTAGGAGAGAAATCAGACATGCCAAAAGGAAATATTAAGCTCGTCTAGCCAAGAACATAAAAAATGACCCCAAGGCCTATTATAAATATGCCAGGAACAAAATAGCAGTAAAGGCATCAGTGGGACCCCTCATCGAAACTAACAACTCACTAATATATGATGAAAAACATGTGGCAAATATTCTCAATGAACAGTTCACTGTAGTCTTCACACAAGAAAATGGCCTTTCTAACATATAAGAACATAAGAACATAAGAAAAGAAGGAGACTGCAAAAGACCATTCATGGCCTACACTTGTCAACCCTACAGAGGCACTATGCTCATCTCGATTGACCTGTCACCAAATAAAGTAAAAGAGAAACTGAAACAACTTGACCCAGAAAAGTCCCCAGGAGATGATGCTATTCACCCAGTTATACTGAAAAATCTGGCGGAAGAACTAGCTGAACCTCTGAGTATGATTTTTAATCCTAGCATCGACACAAGTGAAGTACCTGATGATTGGAGAAAAGCTAATGTTACGCCAATCTACAAAAAGGGATCTAAACGTCTTGCTTCAAATTATCGACCAATAAGCCTGACTTCACAAGCCAGCAAAATCCTAGAATCATTGATCAAAGAAGGCATAATGGCACACCTTTTGTAGCAAAACCTGATCACTGGGACCCAACATGGATTTTTGCCTTCAAAGTCATGCCTGACTAATCTGCTAACTTTGCTAGAGAAAATGACCAGTTATATAGATGAGGGAATGCCAGTGGACATGATATATTTAGACTTTGCTAAGGCATTCAACAAGGTCCCACACAGGAGGTTGCATGTGAAGATTAAAGCCCATGGAATAGGTCATCAAATAGCAGGCTGAATCAAGGCTTGGTTACAGAGCAGGAAACAGAGGGTGGTTGTTAGAGGGGAGGCATCAGGTTGGGCAGATGTCTTGAGCTGTGTCCCACAGGGATCAGTGCTTGGTCCTTTGTTGTTCCTCATTTATATAATGAAACCTGTCCTGTAAAATGCTCAAATTTGCAGATGACACATAGTTATTTAATAAAATATCGAGCCAGGAAGGAATAGATAACATTTAGAATGGGCTGCGCTCTGTTGAAAAATCGTCAAAGGACTGGCAAATGGAATTCAAGCTTGATAAATGCAAATGCCTCCATTTAGGTTACTCAGATACCACACACATCGGAAACCTTTCTTTTACAGTCCTTTCGTTCACCTTTCGATAATCAACATGCAATCATCCGGATTACGTACAGGTACAATCAGACTATTCCATGCACTCTCGCTCTCTTCAATCACCCCCAATTGCTCAAATTCTACACACTGCTCCTCAATCTCATCAGCAACCGGACATGGGAGATGCCTCGGCCGCTGATAGATTGGGGAGTCCTTCTTCAGGACAATCTTGAATTCTGGAAGTTTTGCAACCCCGAAATCCAGATCACCCTTACTGAGGGCTTCCTTTCATTCAAATATCATTCGATACACATCCTCCCTTTCATACTCAGTTAAACATCCATCTAATTCCACCATGCTCTTCACTTCATTATACGTCCATTCACATGTCTTTTCACCTGCAACATTCACCATGACATCCATACTATCATCCATACCTACCTCATTGACAGTGGAGAGGCATCTCCAACTTGGATAACCCTGGGGTCCGCCTGCACACATACAAACGGATCATTCATTCTGAGCTGCCAAGTGTAGGCCATGAATGGTCTTTTGCAGTCTCCTTCTTTCCTTATGTTCTTATGTTCTTATTCTCATCAAGCCATCAAACACACAAGCAACACGCCTTACCTTATAACACGCATCCTTTCCATCCAATATCACAGTGTTCTCACCCACATTCAAACTAACATCCCTACTCCAACTCACTCTAACAGAGACCTCACCCTTCACAAGCCTTACATTCTCCATAGCAGTCGCCTCAATACCAGTAAACACACTCCTCAAAACGCTACCATCTTTCCCTACATACAACTTATACACCCCATTTTTACCAATCTTTCTCTCAATCTGATCATTCGCAGGATGCACAACCATACGATTCATTTTCATAAAATCATACCCCAAAATCACACCATACTCACTACTCACCTTATCAATCACAGAAAATTCACATTCATTCATCAACATACCATGCATTCGAACAGGTGACCTTATCATTCCAATCACAGGCACTCTCCTATTACCAATACCTACCAAACTACCCTTACACTCAGACAGGAGGGCTTTCTCACTCAACTTGCCATACACATCTTTATACACCCAACTTGCCTTGCATCCAGAATCTATTAAAGCCAAACACTGAATTCTATTCAATTTCACCTTCACACTCAGACACTCATACTTCCTACCAGACAGCACTTTTGCACTAGACAGACTTACCAACATATTACTCACACTCATGCACCCAGAGGATACTTCAGCAGGTACCCTCTTACAATTCAGTTTCCTGCTTCAGACTTTCCATTCACACCTTGCGCTCTCAGTCTAATCCAACACTTTTCACTTGAATGTCCTTCCATCGCACAATAGCTACATACATTCCTCTGGTCACGACACATCCTTGCATAGTGACCAGCCTTTCCACAATTACCACATGCATATTTCATACTTTCCCCAGCAGTTGCTCGACCATTCAACCTCAGACAATCTTTCTTCAAATGGCCTATTTCTTTACACTCGAAACACTCTTTCACACTTTCCTGGCAATCCTTTATCATCTGCCTTTTCTTACCACACCCAAAACATGCACCAGACATCCACCTACATTCTGCCAACATATGACCTTTCCTTCAACACCGACGACATTCCACAATCTTTCTCCCACCATTCGGTCTCTCATTTGCTGGGACATACCTCGGTTTCTCTCATATCCATTCCCACGCTTGAAATTCATCTGCCCCCTTCCATTCGACCACCCTCCATTTACCCATCCATTCTGCCGGCCCAGGAAGTTTGACATTACTCCAGCTGGCGCAGCCTTCAGGGCATCCCTGTAGCTGACAAACTGCTGGGGTGGATGAAAGCTCCTGGGTTTCTTACCCCCAACATTTACACTGTACCATCCATCCTCTTCTAGATTGCTTTCATCATCAAATCGTCCATCTTCTAACAGTTCCAACACATCCTCCCACATCAACCGTTCACCTGTCAGTCTCATTCTCTCCTTTCTCTTTCCACTCAGCCATTCACTCACATTTCGCGGCATCGTGTCCAAAAACTTCATCAGTGGTTTACATTCATTTACATCATCATCACCATACTTCTTTCTCGCCATACTCTCAAGCCTATGTGCATACATGTTCACACTTTCACTCTTTCCCATTTGAGCCTTCTCAAATTCATTCACCCTTTTATACTTCACACTCTCTTTCATTCGTTTCACCTGCCCAATCAATCTCTTCTTCACTACATCGTACCTCGGTTCCCCCACACTTGTAATCACACAGAAAAACTCCAATACTTTTCCCTCCAAACATTCCCCCAAAACATTCATCCAGTATCCCTTATTCTCCGGGTACTTGAGCTTACAATA
This sequence comes from Ceratothoa steindachneri, assembly GCA_963969495.1. Classification (NCBI taxonomy): domain Eukaryota; kingdom Metazoa; phylum Arthropoda; class Malacostraca; order Isopoda; family Cymothoidae; genus Ceratothoa; species Ceratothoa steindachneri. The sequence continues at coordinate 32,815,416 of OZ018335.1, forward strand.
TCGCTCAAATTCCCCGAAGAATTCTTCCACACTTTTCCCACCATGTAACCTAAATCTATCTATCTTTGGCACTTCCCTAATCAAAATTCCTTTCCCCACATTCACTTCACTCTCCGAAGAGCTACTCTCAATCTCACTCATTCCAATCATATTGTCACTCTCTCCCTCATCTGAGTATAGCGAATCCACACTCTTCCCTCTCGCCTTCCTATCCTTAACCTTAGAACCATGCTTCCTTCCTCTCTTACTTTCCACTCTCTTCCATTCACCCCCTTTCCTACCACTCACAGTATCTTCTTTAGACTCAATCACACTGCCATCCATTCCATTTAGCGGAGTCCCTTCAGTAGGAGCAGGGGTCAGGGTTGTAGGTCCTGGGGCTGGTCCAGCCCCTGTCATCATGTTATATAGGTCCTGCATCCGTCGGTCAGTCTGATCCTGTTGGTCTCCCATTTCCTTCTTCATCCTATCAGTCTTTTCATTCATCCCTTTCATTTCATTCTTCATTCCCTCAATCATTCCCCGCAACATTTCACACTCCTCTTTTTTCTTCCTCAACTCCAGTCTCAATCGCACTACTTCTTCATTCAAAGTTTCTGCCACAGCTATTGTTCCCAAGTTAGTAAAAAGATAGGAGGAGGGAAAAATCAATCAAACTACTTGTCACGCTAATTGGGTATGGACTGCAATCCAATCCCATCACGCTCCCGGTTTCGAAGTCTCATATCCCTATTCGGGCGCCAAATGTAGCGGGCCGAAAATCTAGACTAACCCCCAATCGATCCAACCCGCTTCCTACACTAATCCGGATGTGAGAAATCGAAGGAGAATGAAACGGATTGTATATACAGTCCCTTTACTTACAAAAAAAAAATGTACAATGATAATTACAATAATTTATATTTACAAGGGAAGTGTGCACACTTCAAAATGAGGTCAAATTCCCCAATCCAAACAAGATACCAAAAGAATTTTATAACAGGCGAATAGAACAAATTTACTTAAATACATCTACACAATGAAATGAAAAACAACAACAACAACTGACCGAAAAGGGGCACGCGCTATCACTTGTGTGCTGGAGGTGGGTGGTAGTAGGCTAATACAAAAGGAGGCAGGCTCGTCAGCCAATGCGGGTGGGCAGTTCAGGTGTCTAGCGAGGTATGAAAGCCCTCCGTCTCAGGGCTGGGCAGAGCAATGGTCTAGAGAACCCCTCTCGCAGTCTGTCCAAGCTTCCACTCTCTGTAGAAGAGATATATTCTACGTTTATGATCCATTTACTATACATGGAAGGGAAACTAATAAGTGGGCATTACCTGAGTAAATTTATCGACTATCTTACCTCTAAATGTATATCCAAACAATTTTCAGCATTAATAATTCTTTAAATATTTATCTTTAAAACTATTCTTTCAAAATATAATCTCTGAAAAGAGAATACAAACATCAATAAAATTAAAAACAAAACAAAATTTAAATTCCAGTTATTCACACACACACATTCTTACAGAAGGAGGGAGAGGGTATTGGGAAAAGGGGGTGGGAGAATGGCCCTTCATACACACTCACATTCGCTCCACCACAATATCAGATTGTATGAATCATGAAACCAATACTGTTCATGCTTTTTAGAGGTTATCAAACATATCAAAACGGTGATGCCCACTTTGACAGATATATAGTACTTCAGCGATGGTGCTTCTTCCCAGTATAAGAATTACAAAAACCTTGTGAATCTTTGCTGCCACAAAGATGATTTTGGAATACCTGCACAGTGGAATTTCTTTGCCACTAGTCATGATAAGAGTCCCTGTGATGGCATAGGTGGCACTGTCAAACGTCTAGTTGCACGTGCTAGTTTGCAGGCCACTCTCTTTGGACAAATTCTAACCCCTCTAGAAATGCATGATTGGTGTGTCATCAATGGGAAAGATATAAAATTCTTTTATGTATCAACGACAGATGTCATCAATAGTTGTGAACAGTTCAAGTTAGAGGAAAGGTACAGTCATGTGTCTACAGTCCCAGGTACACGTTCCCATCATAGTTTTGTGCTAGTTGGGGACATGAAACTTGAGATTAGGCGAATTTCAGTAGAAACCGTCTTTAAAACAGTTCAGATGGGAGGCTTGCAGGGTATCAAGCCACAAGATGATAGTGCTTTTGAGGTAGGAAAGTATGTAGCTTGCATGTATGACGAAGACTGATATATTTAGGATTGTAGAAGATCGCTCTGACGAACAACACAACTTGCTTGTCAACTTCATGCAGAAGGGTGCAACAGAGCAATCACTTTCATGGCCATGAAAACATGACATCTGCTGGATTCCTTTCCAAGATGTAATCTGCACAGTTGATGTCCCTAGTGCCCAAGGAGCAAGGGACAGGCAGTATTTCTTGATGAGGACTCTGTGATGGACCCTGTCAAAGGCTTTGATGTCAAACAGGACAAGATCAACATGTCCTTAGTCGTACCAGTAGAAGGAGAGATGAATTATGAGTCAGTATCAGAGAAATAACCTTAATTGGATGCATATTTGTTGAAATTATAAACAAAAATATGCATTTTGACCCCCCTTCCCTGCTTGCTCAGCTTGCCCTCAGGAACAAGTAGTACGATTGTGCTTTCATCCTTGTTATAAAATCTTTTGTCCTACTACTTATTCCTGAGGGCGAGCACCGAGTGGAGGAGGGGTATGGGGAGCTCCCATATAGTAACTCATAGCCTGGCTCGAAACTGGCTTCCATTAACCAAATACACAGGTATATGAATAACCAAACACTATACAAATACTCTATAAATATAAATTAGTAGCCAAGGAGCTTATCTTCCACTTTACCAAAAAATTAATTAGGGTAGCAAAGAGAATTTATGAAATTAATGTGGCAAATAAGGCAAAGGAAGATCAAAAGATGTCTACTTAAAACTACAGATGGAGATCTAGTGATAGTAAAAATGGCTACGATGTTAAGTATTTTATATCAGTATTTATACACAAGGATAATTTACTAGCACCTGAGGTGACCTTGCTCTTCTGGTGTAATGAAAAAGAGAAATTAGAGGATTTTTTAATTAATAAGGAGATAGTCAATAGAAAGGTGTATAATGCTGCTGATATAGATGAGAATTACAATATTATTTGGATTTTAGTAAGGCTTTTTACCAAGTGCCACACCCACAACCTTTGGAAGGATTTTTAGGTGGATACATTTGTGGCTTAATCTAATATAATTCAACAGATGATAAAAGCTGCAAAGGCCTATCAGAAGTCATCTGAGTCAACAACCACCCTACAAACTGCATCCATAACACTGCTTAAAAGAATCACCGGTAAAGGTTAAGATTAGTGACGTACAATTCTTTTTTGCAATTACTACTAGGGAATGCTATTAGATCACTACAATCAAGGGGAAGGGGGTAATTTAAGGCATGTGATAGCACTGCCTACTTTAGGCTATTTTTGCCAAAAATGAAAAAAATTTAAGTACTTATGAAAAGGGGGGAAAGCACCCTATTTAATTGTGGGGGTTGCACCCTACAATCTAAAAAACCCCTCTTAATATTCCTAATTCAAAAGCCTAACATCAGATTCAAATGCAAAAGGCGATTGCTAAATGTTGCAAGGCCTTTAGTTTTTTATCTTGTTTCTTGACTCAGACATATAAGCCCTACCCCCTATTTAACAAAAAAATTTAAAAAATGGTTTTGTTTCCTCACCTTACAATGTTTCTGCCAGCAGATACAACATGACAACTGCCTTCCAAAAATCCTTGCCACAGTAAGCACATTTGTCACACCAAAATTTACCTAAATTATTTAATTTCAGAATAGTGTTACACTTAGGACAGTTATATGTGTAAGAACACTGTGAGCAACTAAAAATGCCACAATAGACTTGCAATTGCAAAGAACTTTGTTAAATAAACATTCAAAATTGAGATCACACTCTCCTTCACAAGTCATTTTGAATAAATGTGCTCAGGCAAAAGTAAAAATCACTGGTAGAAAATGCATATTGTGTCTAAAACTATGCTTTGCGATTTGTAAAAAAATGATATCATGGTAGGCCACACATGCACGGGTGTGGCACTGCTGGCTCATGCATGCGTTGTGTGTCTTTGCCAGATCGTGCATGCATCGGTGGCACACTTTTGGGTGGAAGAGGAAGGAAGATATTGAGAAGATGGAGTAAAGAACTCTTAGAACTTAAAGTAACAAAATTTTGAGAAAATAAATTTCTTTAGAATTGCATAAAAAAATAGGTATTCATACGTAATTCATTGAGCTGAATAGCATTTCTTCTTTAATTTTTTTTATTAGAAAATTCTAAAACCCTTGGAATGATGGCACTATCGTCATCTTAAATTACCAAAGGGGGAGGGCATTTTGAAATTCCCTTCAAAATGATGTACAATTTGATGCAACCCCCAAAAGTAAAAAATCCTTAAAAAAAATTGTAGGAATTTCAGTCTAAAAGCTGGATCAAAAGAAGATCACCCCCCAAAACTTGTTTCCAAAGAGTTGGAAGTTGTTGCATACAAATACTGTTACAACTTCTAGGGAACTCGCGGAATAATTTAATGTAATCTATATGACTGCCCTACGCCAATTGAAAATGATTAGAAATTGGGTCCTGCATGAACTGTCCATGGTGAATCTGCAACAGCGTGTTGGACGCTGTGAGTCATTGCTTTCATGACACCTTAAGGCACCATTTAGGGGCAGCTTGTTAATGGTGATGAGAAGTGGATCCTTTATCATAATGTTAAACGGCGCCATTTGTGGATCAGTCAAGGAAGCAGAATTTCTCAACACCCAAGAGGAGGACTTCATCCAAAGTTCATGTTCAGTGTATGGTATGATATTAAAGGAATTGTTCATTAGAGCTTTTAGACAACAATCAAACAATTAATGCTAATCTCTTCCCAAATCAACTTCATCGTTTGAAAGCTGCTTTAGGCTAATGATCATCCTCACACAGCTCGAATAACCAAAGATCTCTTTGAGGAGCTCAGGGGGGAAATATTGCTTCATCCTCCATATTCTCCTGATTTTGCTCCTTCTGATTAGAATTATCACTTGTTTAGGGGATTACAGGGTAGGGTAATCTTTCAGTTTAGCTCCTCTGCTGTTTTTGTTCTCACCAAAATGAATGGAAGCGTGATTGTAAAAGTTTCGTTTAGTGTACATTGTTGCTTTATTTGTAAGTTATAATCTTAAGCCATCATGTTTTTCCATGAATATCTAAAAATAGAATGTGAAATAGTAAAACTTGACTTAATTTATTATAAAAAATAGAAAAATATTACAATTCTATCTACAGTGCTCAACAAAAGTTTAGGCTGGGGAAGCGGGGGTGGACTAAACTTATATCTAAAAAAGAATGGTATAAATGAGGGTGATTTAATTTAGTCAGAAGTTTGGGCCGGCTGCATGACGTCACTACATCCCTCAGTTTTCCACTCAGCCTGCCAGCATGTGCTCAGTGTCGGCTTGGCCGCGGTAGTGAGAGGACTGTGCTGTTGTTCTCTTGACCAATGTCATTTTGTGACTGGTTTTTTTTTTGTAGTTTGGGAGTGTTTGTGGCCTTATTATGGGGAAAGCGAGACAGTTATCATCTGAAACTATTGCCCAGATTATCGCTCTCAAGGAGGCCGATAAGCAAACTAAGGAAATAGCCGACCAACTTAAAATAAGTGATCGTGTTGTGAGGCATTACATTGCTAGGTGGAGGGAAGGAGGGTGTGACACCAAACCAACCCAGAAAGAGCTGCCTGGTAGGACTCGTAAGACCTCTAGGCGGGTTGATAATGTTGTTAAGAGAGACCTAGAGAAGTGTCCTCGTATTTCAGCCCGTAAAATTAAGGAAAATAATGGTGGTCTGTTCAGTGAGGTGTGTCTGTGCACTGTTAGTCGACGTGTTCATGAGCTTGGTTCACAAGCCACCGCCCCGTCAAGAAACTGATTCTCACCTGTGTGCAGAAGGTTCGTAGCGTCGCTTATGCTCTGAAATATCTTCAGTGGGATGATGCTGACTAACTTGACGTGCTTTGGTCGGATGTAGCAACATTTACAGTGACTGAGGGGAGGGGTGGTAACATGTATCGGAAGCATGGCAGTGACCCCCTTGACCCACGCTACCTTTGTGGAACCGTGAAACACCCAAGTTCATTAATGGTATGGGGTTGTTTCTCAGACAGGGGCTTGGGGAAGCTTGTTGTTGCCTGCCAACATTAAAGTCAACCAGTACATTTATTATGAGCTCCTAAATGAACATCTGGAGAAGTATTTTGAGTTAACAGGCGCAAGCGTGTTGCGCCATGTTTCAAAAGGATGGTGCCCCCTGCCACACTGCCAAATTTGTTATAACCTGGCTTAAAGACTGTTAGATTAAGTTCATTGAGGATTGGCCTGGTAACAGTCCAGATTTAAACCCGATTGAGAACCTTTGGCAGGTGGTTAAACATGGGTTACAAGGGAAGGACATCAGCACTCTCCCCAAGCTGGAGAAGGAAATTAGGGCTTGTTGGGATGCTATACCTACCCAGAAGCTACATGATCTTGCTATGTCCATGCCACGATGCCTGAGGGATGTCAAGAAACACAAAGGATGCCCAACAAAGTATTAAGGGTAAGATTAATATTTTTGATGACACTTTTATCATGCTGCAACTTGTCTGACATGCACCCAGCCTAAACTTTTGTTGAGCACTGTACATGCTTCCTGGCGATAAAGCTCTGCTATTCCAGAGATAAAAGTGTGGAATCTCTCCCTAAGGCAAAATTTGTTCTAAAAGCTGCAGCTGTGACCATAAACAACTTTTTGTTATCACATTCAACCACCCCTGTTGTACTTGCATTTCCCAAACTTACATAGCTACAGGTAGCCACTCAAAGGCCAGTTCCATTCTATATTAATATGCTAGTAGTCCTCCTTTGGACATTGTTGCCATGATGCTCACTCCTGTGACATTCAATGCACAACAGAGCTCTGTATTTAAACAATATCATTATTCATTAAAGAACTGTCAATTTTGTTTTTAAAACTATTCACACTACCTTCGCCGGGAATGTGCCATTTATCGCTGATTTTAAAGGTGAAATTCCTTTAGCTATGTTCGTTTGATGAAATTTCTGTCCTTTCAGTTTAAAACCATTGTTACTTGTGTTAGCATGGTCATACTTAATTCTTTTTTCATAATTTACATTTTCAAATTTATATAAATTTTGAATACCTCCATAAGCTCACCTCGCAATCACCTAGTTTTGACAGTTGGTAGTTTTAATATATTTGATCTTTCGATATACAATTTATTTCTAATTGAGGGAATTAGTTTTGTTGCCTGGCATTGAATTCTTCCCATTTTATTGATGTTTACATATATATAAGGTGATCAGAATTGTATCTCATATTCTAGGTTTGGCCTCACTAAACTTTTATATATGATTATATTTAGGTATGATTATATCTTGGTGTTTGTAGTAAAAACTTCTTGCAATAAATCACAGCATTCGGTTTGCCTTCTTACATGCTTTATCATACTGTTTGTTAAACTTAAAATCCTTTGAAACTTGCACCTTTAAATTGTCTTCATCCATGGAGATAAGATTTTTACCACCCATTTAATAGTTTAAACTTAGGTTATTTTGACCTATGCGCAAAACTCTACATTTGTCTAAATTGAATTTCATGTTCCATTTATTAGACCAGTCAAAGATTTTATCTAGATCCCTCTGAATTAATTTGCTATCATTCTCATTTAAAATTTTACCCCCAATTTTTGTGTCATCCGCAAATTTGGATAATCTACCAAGTAGGCCAGTGTCCATATCGTTCAAATAAATAAGAAATAAGAATAGTCCCAATCCAGACCTCTGAGGCACGCCACTAGTTATCCTCCTCAATTTCCATCACTTTCCCCACACTGCATAATTTTTTTAATATATTTTTGACACAAGTTAATAGGCACCTCCCCGAATGATAGGACAACCTTGCTCTTCCATCCATATAAGCACAGTCGCTTCTGCACCCATTTGGAAACCTTGTATGGGTTCTTTTTCCTGGGTGCTCCCCTTGTAGAGCTCTCCACAAAGTATTCACACTTAGCGTCGCCTAAAACCCTGGCTCCCCCTCCCCCCACAACTGTTTCCCAAAATAGATGCATTTCTCCAAGTCATTTGACTTAAAGGAGGCAAATCCCACAAAGGTAGCAGTAAGACTGTCTGGGGATTCCTAAAGCTGTCCCCTGAAAGGAGGTAAGGCTTCCACACCCCCACCCAAGGCCTGATCAAGCAACTTGGAGATGCAGAGCCCTCATTCCCCATTGGCTATTTGTTTTCAGGAGACCATGTTAAGTGCATGCCCCCTCCCCACCATTCTTGGTTATAAGGATTTTGCAATCTCATTATAGAAGGATGCCTGATTTATACCAGCATGATGTCCCATTCTAGGTCACTGCTGCCTGAAAAACTGCCTCTGAGTGTATGTGGTGATGCACATTTCAGGAAATGACTGATTTCTCTGTCCCAGTTGATGTGTTTAGATTGGTGGATGAGGCTATTAAATTCTTCTCTCTGAAACCTCATCACCGTTGGTCTAACTACTATTCGTAGAATGTCTGGTTATTTTGCACACTGTCTGCTTCCTTGGTGGTCAACCAAGTGTGAGACACCCCTCAGACAGAAGTGTTATGCTTATATCTGCTATAAGCACCATCCAAGCTATTTTGCTGTCAGTAAATTTCTTCAACCTAGTGCTAGGTTCCAGTATATATCAAAGCATGCACGCCACTCTTCCTGATGGGGAAGACCCCTCTAGCAGAGTTGTGGAAGCAAGTCAAAAGGATTCAGGGCAAGTTCTCATTGGATCTCATCCATTTTCCAGGAAAATGGTACTGCAATTGTGGACCACACCTCCGTGCAGATTATTTCGCAACTGCTTTCTCCACATTCTTGGGCTGAGATGCTGCTCTGCCAACCTTCATTGCATGCTGTGATGTCACTGAAAGCTGCTGACTGGACTTTTTCTCCGGAGATGGTGAACCCTTCATTGACAGGTTTACATTGAATGAGTTGCATTTTGCTATCGCTTCATGTGCTGACATTGCCCCTGGTCTGGATGATCTCATATGCCATTCTTCGATATCTATGTGACTGATGCATGTCATTTTTGATAGATTTGTTCAAAAGGATCTGGACAGAAGGTATCTTCTTAAACTCCTGGCTACTGTGCTCACTTTTTGCAAACGGGAGAGATCACTTTACTCCGGGCTATTTCTACCCAATTTCTCTAACCTCTTGCCTATACAAGTTGATGGAGAAATTGATAAATGTTGGATAGGCCTTTTTCCTGTACAGTGGAGGCCACTTGTCTTGTGCAGTTTCTGCAAGTTCCACTTGATGTCAGATTCTCTGCTCCAACTGGAAAATGCTATCCTTTGTAGATCACAATAGGCATTACCCACATCTCTCTCTCGCAATTGCGAATAGTACAAGCTTCGGTTTTCCTTGGCCAAGACTAAGGTAGTGCACTTCTGCCACCATCTGCTGCTCCACCCTCACCCGGACTTCTTCCTAGCAGAGTTCACATGGAAGTGGTGGATTCTCACTGTTTCTTGGTCTTGTTTATGGCATGCCTTACCTTTCAGAACTTAGGGTGCTGATATGGCTATTGCCTTGCTTTTCTACCAATCCTTTGTTAGTTTGAAGCTTGACTACTGATGCAAGTTTTACTCTTCCACAGCTAAGCTTGTATTGGGGAAGGTGGACTTGATCCACCACCCCGCTGTCTGGTGACCAGTGCCTTCCGCACTTGATTTGTGCCATACTCGGTGCATAATGTCTCTCACTGCATCTGCTGCTAATCTCGATAGTTCCTATGGCACCAAGAGATGCCAGTCATACCTTAAGCCCTAAAGGCTCTTGTGCCAATAGAGCCTCTGGTTCTGCCTAGGACACCACCCTGAAGGCTACCACCTTTGACTATTTGTTGCCACATCTTTAAATCTCAGGAGGGGGTTGGCTTCCATGCCATATCTTTTCTGCTTGAAGCCAGTGGGGCTCTACCAGGTGCTGCATCTATCTTCACAGTCAAGCTGGTTGCAATACGCTGTTCAATATAGTAGATGACACATGCAACCATGGTGGAGTCCTTCGCAACTGTTTTCTCAACGTTGCTGATGGTCGCTGACTGGACTTTACTTCCAGAGGCGGTGAACCCTTCAAACAGGTTTAAATTGAGTGAGTTGCATTACACTCTTGCTTCTTGATTGGATACTGCCCCTGGTCTGGAGGATGATATTCCAATTGCCATGCTTCGACACATGGATGAATGAGGCATGGATAGAGGGTATGCTCCCAGATTTCCTGTGAATGGCTACTATGCTCTACTTTTGCAAACTGGGGAGAGATCACTCTACCACGACAGGCTTCAGCCCAATCTCTCTAACCTTCTTTGAGAGTTCTGTGTAGCTCTTGTGCCAGTGGTGCCTCTGGTTCTGTCCTGGAATTTACCACCATACAATCAGTTTTTCAGCACCTCGTTTCTTTTTGATGATTTTATTGTGGGTTACAATCACTCCAATGTACATTTTGGTGATTAATTAACCTCTATTGTTTAAGGCCCATTCGTAAGATTTCTTACATCTGTGTTATCTTCACTAAGATGCTGAATTGTATACACTTTGTATGGATGCCATTTGTTTAGCTTCAAAATTTGCCTGATATTCAATCTACTGACACTGCTTTCTATAGCCACCCTTGTGTACTTTTGAGGGAACATTGTGTAAAAGCTGCCAATACACTGTCTATTGTCTCTTCATCTGGGACAGTTCTTCTTTGACCATTTCTTTGTTGATCTGCAACACTTCTCATTCTTAAGAATATTTCAATAAGTTTGAATAGTGTCAATTGTGATGTTCATGTTCCCTGTTGAATTCTATTGCAGCCTTGTAACAGCTTCTGATTCAGTAGGGGCTGTGCTCTTGCTGCCAGCTGTCAGAAGAGAGCGTAAAATTTTAAAAATCCTGACCCACCATTATTATGAGTTAAATTCTTTCATAACATGTATTCTAGAAGAATACCTATCTGAAAAATAAAATGTTAATTTGCCTATAGACATGAATTTATGGCCCACCCTATGATTTGCTGTAAAGTATTCATGCATTATTTATTGAATCACTGAAATTCTTTGTGGAGAAGAAAAAGTTAGAAATTAAACAAAATCAAAGTTTGGTTTATTCAAATATGTCAGTCAAGTATAAACCGCTTGTTTTTTGGTGCATTTGAATGTGGTTCAGAATGTATTTTTGTGTCAAGTTGAAGAGTAGGAGTGCATTTGGCACCACCCTTGGTAATTAAAGGTCTACTTATTTAATTCCTTAACATTTGAATTTTATAGAACGTCTCACAAAGATTTATACTTGCAATATAGAGAGAATATGGGAAAACCCCAAGGTTTTGCTACCTAAGTGAAGATGGCAGAAAGTCTTTTCTCTTGGAATGTTCTTTATTTTTGAGGAGTCACTCTGACCCTGGCAATTGCTCTAATACATTTTTACCTGGGTTGATTAAGGTAAGTATAAAGGATATTCTGTTCGGGTTTTGTTTTTTAGGCTAGATAGTATTTAACCTGATCAAAATTTTGGTATTGACAATTTGCTATAAACAGATTTTGAATCTACATATATAATCATACTTTTGTGTATTTGCCTACCTAGTACTATTATTTTCTAAGTTCACTTCACTCGCAAGAATGCATTCGCTATTATATCTCTCACAACTCACAAACTGAAGGCCTAGACCACATCTCAATCATCTTTTTAATGCATCTTGGCCCCATAGCTATATCTGCACTTATAGACATCTTCAATAACTGGTTATACATCACCCCCCTCCCCTTTTGGGAAACGCATACTTTGTCCACCAGCCTCACCCTGCAAGGGGGTGCCCTGTATAGATTATTACATTGGTACCTAGAATAATAGCATCCGTTTCTGGCCCCAGTGACCCTGGCAGTCATAAACTACATTAAAACTAACTGGGCTTTATTCTTTTCTAGATATTTCCATTTTGCCCCTTTCTTTACACACCTAAACTCATCCCTGGTGGTGGCCAGAAAAGATGGGGGGGGGGGCTAACGCCCCTTCATTCCTTGGCCTGGTTGAGGTGGTGGTAACATGCCTGTATGCTGGCTTTTAACCCCTTCTATTGCTCCCATCCTTCTCTTTTCACTATACTTTTATGCCCAAGTCCTGATGCTGCACCATGCTATAGGACATTTGGCCATTGGACAAGAAGTGTGATGCTTAATGCTGCCAGGTGCCAAGCTGGTTCAACTGGCACTCTATGGCCTGCTCCACATTGGGCTTCTGAGTTGGGAGTTTAACATTTTTACTCTGAGGAAAATAGGTCTCCATGCATGATAAAATAAAATAAAATAAAAATCTAACTTCTCTTTGGGAGGTCTCCACTCTAGCACAGAGGTTGGTCTACCTTTTCTGCCTTGGGACTCCTTCCCCCAAAATAGAAAAGTCAGGAGGTTCCTCTGACATCTGTAGTCATTGAGGAAATCATAGGTTCCTCTACTATCTCAAAGACATTATCCCACTTCGTCATTCATTTCCCCACAACATTTTATCCTTTTTCTTAGCATTTATACATTCAGCCACATAACTCTCTACCATGTCTAGGAAGTTCCTTATCAGGCACTTACAATCATTAATATTGGCATTCCTATACCTCTTTCTCACCAGCCATGCTCTCAAGTCAGTGGATATACATATCTCTAATCTCATTCTTGTTCATTCTAGTTTTCTCAAAGTCAACCTCCTTTTGAACCCTCATTTTTTCTTGTATCTGTTTCACTTGTTCAATCATAGGTTCTTTTACAACCTCAAACTTCAGCTCACCCAAATTTCTAATTGCTGAATAAAAATCTTTCATTCCTCCAAAAACACCCAATAGCTCTAGTTCTCCAGGTACATCTCCCTAGAATAACTTTCAAGTTCCTGGAAGAACTCATCTTTCGGACCCTAAACAACAAACTTTCTTATTCTGGCCTCTTCATGAGTCACTCTCTTTCTTAAAATTCACTACACTCTCTGACATACTTCACTCTCACTGGTCATTGTCTCATGTTCATTCACATATTGGGAATCTATACTCTTAGTTACTTTTGCATCAACAACTTTCTGAACCTTCTTTCTTTTATTACTTTGCACTTCAGTCCCTCTTTCTTCATCAGGCACTTCATTACACTGTCTTCCTGTTGTACCATAGTTCCTTTAGACATATCCAGGGTTGAAGTTGAGTTCTGCCCTTTTTCTCGTCTGTCATAGCCTTCTAAACCATATCTTTCCATCGTTCCAGTTGCTTTCCCCATCCCCAACTTTGGATACAAATCTGCCATCTTTCCATCCATTTCCCTTACCATTCTTTCTGATCTCTCATTCATCCACATATTTGAGCCATTTCTTTGTGCATTTGTTCTGTTCTTCAAATCCCCTTTTCAATCTTATTTCTGTTCTTGTACCTTTCACTCTCTCTTAAGGCCTCACACTCTTCTCAATTTAATCTTACAATTTCCTCTCTCAACTTGTGCCTAAAAACATTATTAATAAAGGATAGCAAAGAAGGAACATGAAACTCTTTATTCCACCTTGCTCTAACCAATTATGCCCTCAAAGATTCCTGTTCAGGGATGGTAATTTTACGTGGAACTCACAGCAAAATAACAATATCCCTGAATGTTGGAGCAAGGGTAGTCAAACATGCTTTTAACTTAATTTTATTTACAACTATTGTACAAGTAGACAAATTATTTACAAAAAATGGACAAAATGAAACAGAAAGGCGAGATAAACAACATATAGAAAAAATATGAGACTTCAATAATAATAAAAAAGAAAGAAGACCAAATCAATAAATATTGACACTCAAGAAAATGATTAGAATTTAAACTTTAATTCATTTTGTGACAATTATATTGTTTTCTAAATGTAAATCATAGTCCAAATTGCAAAAAAATCCTCTTGTTACATTTAACAATAACTATTTTAACTTCACCCTGATCTTCCTTTCAGACTGCTTTCACACACACACACATACACACACACATATCTTCTACCACAATTGCCCACAGCTATCAGTTACAAGAATAAATCCAATATCTCTAAATTGCTAGGTGGCCACTGGATGAAAAGGGGAGAGGGGGGGGGATATGATTCTCTCATAATGCAGGGAAAGAGGGATGTATGAGCTCTGGTTGAAAGTTTGCTGGGCTTCATTTCAAAGTCCCTCTCTGAACCAGGATTGGACAGTGGGACAGCACATCTGAACCCCCAAAACCTTATTTAAGTAGAGGGGATAAAGATGGAAAAAGGTCCACTGGTTTCCTTGTCCCAGGAGTATTTATTTTGATACTACAAAATTTCAAGTTTCTCTTCTGTCCTAAATTAGCCACCATATTTATAAATTAATTCTAAATTATTATTTTAGTCAGTACTAACAGCACTATGCTACAACATTTTTCTGACAGTGAAATAGGATGCTATTCCTTTGGGATCAGGAATTAGGCAAAAAAGATTAAGCACATAAAAAATAAATTCTTTTTTTTTTGGTTTTTAATCCTTAAAACTAAAAAAAAATTAAAAGGAAAATTTTCCTACCTACTCTCTTCCCTTTCTATCTCTTTCTCACTCTTCCATCACACAGACAAAAGTAGAATATTAGGACATACTAAAGCAAAGTGGTAAAAAATCCAGTGAAAGAAATGGTGAATGACTCATATACAACTATCATTCATTCATTGATTCATCATTAGCCACAACATAACAAAGCTTGCATGTTCCCACAGGGAGCTCTGAGCTTTTGGTTATCCCCTTAGAGCATCCTTTGGGGCCTCCCAATATAATAATAATTAATGGTTTATTCCAGAAGCTGGCATCCATTTGGCTGAAAATATACATTTAAAGTAACAGCAAAACATATATAGAGTACCAAAACTGGAAAAAACCGCATGCATAGTGAAATATGAAAATATATTTAACCCCAGTTTTATGAGCTGGTATCTCCTAGAGAAAGATCTCATGGCCATTCAGGTTGCAACACACACACACTCACACTCATACTGTTCACAAGACTAAGGACTTGGTCCTTTCGTGTACTGTGTCCTGGGACATCCTATATTTCACAATTGAAAAATGGTATCCTTTGCTCTGGCTGCTCTTGGATGAGCACATTCACTTCTGTATCCATTCAGAACTTTTGCCAGTTCTATTCACCCTGGATACTCCTCTGGTTGTGGTGGTGACTCTACAGGCTCAAGCCCTGCCTCGGTTAAAACCAGGACTCCCCCTGTGTGACTGTTTCTAGTAAGGTGAAATGGGCATGCACCTCTACCGAGTCATTAGACTCGCAGGAGGCAAACCCCCTCAAGGTGGTCATGAAATTCTCTTAGTTTTCTAAACTGTAACCCTCCAAAAGAGGGACCTCTGACTCCAAAGCTGCCCCACTCACCAAAGTTTTTGAGGCCAAGGGAGGAAAAGACTTGTGTGGTAACCCAACCTCCTTAAGTAAGTTCTCAAAGGCAGCTGCCTTCAGGGAAGCATACAGCCTTTCCTGTTAGGGTCATCACATCAAAGAGGTCCCTCGCATCTCCACCAAGTTAGGCCAGGAAGGCATATTTGTTGATTGGAATTGCTGTGGCTGGCTGGGCCAACTAGTAGCTGAAGTGGCTCATCTCCTGCTCACTGTATCTGTTTGCAGTAGACCTTGATGGGTGTGTTTCCCATGCCCACCCTCCAAGAATATAAGGATTTTGCAATCGCATCACTACAGGATGGGTGCTAGGGAGAATTGGGCTGGATAGAGGGTATCCTCCGAGACTAATTGCTATTGTGCTTGCTTTTTGCAAACTAATGGTAGATCATTACCCCAGCCAGTTTCTGCCCAATTTCTCTAAACTCCTGTGTGTGCAAGTTAATGGAGAAATTGGTAAATATTAGATTAGCCTTTTTCTTAAAGAGTGGAGCCCACCTGCGTTCTGCACAATGTGGCTTTTTTAAATTCCACTCCACATTAGATGCTCTGCTCCAGCTGGAAAATGCTATCTGCCTGGCCTCCTTTCTTAGACAGTATTGTCACTGTTTTTTTTCTCATTTGGAGAAGGCTGCAGGTGATACAGTATCAAGACCCTCCACATGATAGGGTGAAGGGTCACCTTGCAATTTTCATTTCTGAATTCCTGTAAGATAGTTGATTCCACCTACAGGGGGGGGTGGAGCCCTCTATGGTCCAATAGGTCAGAAAGAAGGTGGCCTACATAGAAGTGGCCTCAGTGTTATTGGAAAATGTTCTCACTATGCTCTCCATAGATGACCTTTCAATCTCTTTCGGTGCAGCCCAGATACCAACTCTGGAGTGCTGAGTCAAACAGGCATTGAAACACATCTCTGTCTTTGCCAGAGTGCTCAGGTTCTGGTTTTCCACAGCTCCACCCTAACCCAGATTTGTTCTTAAATTGGGTTCACTTGGAAGTGGTGAACTAGGCCCAGAATGATGTCTCCGTTCTTCTCTTCACTCTAGATACCTCCTTTCAGGCAGTAGCTGTGAAGCTGCACCTGGATAGAAAGCATACTGCTATTTCTGTGTACATTGCACCATCAGCTGACTTTGACGAGGCCCTTTATCTTGTTCGGAGATCTAAACTGTAGACACCCCCCTCTGGGGAGACTACTCTACTAATCCCCGGGGTCAAGTCCTTGCCGACCTGATTGACAAGCTTGAGATGGGTGTCCTAAATGTGGATGAGTTTACGCATCACTGCCCGAGAACCGCTTCATTTTTCTGCCTCAATCTATATTTGTGCTCTCCAGATGCACAGTCTGATTTTTATTTGGGGGTGGTCGATGACCATGGTAGTCATCACTCTCCCATTCAAATATCATTTTCAGGGCAACTGCCGCCTGAGAGCCCACCTCGATGGTGCTTGGCACAGGCGCGGTGGCCTGCATTTCAGGAAATGACTGAATTCTGTATCAGTTGAGGAGTTTAGGTCGGTATATGTAGCCGTTGAGTTCTTCTCTGGCAACCTCATTGCCGCATGCCTGACTACTATTCCTAGAACGTCTGGCCGTTTTGCACGCCCAGTGGTCGGCCGAGTGTGAGACGGCCCTCAAACAGAAGCGTTATGCCTACATGCGCTATAAGCGCTGCCCGAACGATTTCACTGTCGCTGAATTTCGTCGGGCTAGGGCTAGGTTCCGGTATATTTGGAAGCACGCCCGCCGCTCTTCTTGGCGGGCATACGTGTCTTCACTTAACGGGAAGACCCCTTTAGTAGAGGTGTGGAGGCGAGTCAAAAGCATTCGGGGCAAGTTCTCGCAGGACCCCCCTCCGGTTCTCCAGGGGAATGGGACCACAATCTCGGACCCCGCGTCCATAGCGGAATCCTTCGCGACCGCTTTTTTCGCATTCTCTAGCCGGGATGCTGCTCCGCCAGCATTCAATGCACGTCGTGATGTCGCGGAAGGCCGCCGGCTGGACTTTACCTCCAGAGGTGGACAACCCTTCAACGACAGGTTTACTGGGAGCGAGTTGCGCTCCGCTCTCGCTTCGTGCGCGGACACCGCCCATGGTCCGGACCATGTCCCGTACGCCATGCTTCGACACCTGGGTGAGCGAGGCATGGCCTTTCTGTTAGATTTGTTCAACAGGATCTGGGTGGAGGATCTTCTCCCAGATTCCTGGTGAATTGCTACTGTGCTCGCCTTTCGCAAGCCGGGGAGAGATCACTCTACTCCGACTGGTTTCCGCCCAATCTCTCTAACCTCTTGCGTGTGCAAGTTGATGGAGAAATTGGTAAATGTTAGACTAGCCTTTTTCCTGGACAGCGGGGGCCATCTGTCTTCTGCACAGTGCTGCTTCCGCAAGTTCCACTCCACGTCGGATGCTCTGCTCCAACTGGAAAATGCCGTCTGCGAGGCTTTCCTTCATAGACAGCACTACGCCACAGTCTTTTTCGATCTGGAGAAGGCCTATGATACTGTCACACTCTTTGCACTGAGCACCAACGGCATCGCCTCGGTACTGCTGGAAGATGTTCTCGCTACTCTCTACGTGGACGACCTTTCGATCCCTTTTGGCGCGGCCCAGATGCCAACTCTGGAGCGGCGACTCCAACAGGCATTGAACCACGTCTCTCGCTATGCCAAAGTGCACAGGTTTTGGTTTTCCTTGGCCAAGACTAAAGTGGTGCACTTCTGCCGCCATCCATGGCTCCACCCTGACCCAGACTTGTTTCTCAATGGGGGGACGCCCGAAGTTGTTGAATCTCACCGTTTCCTCAGTCTTATATTCGACCGACACCTCACCTTGGAGATTCATATTCGCAGCTTTTGGGTCTCTTCCCCAGGATGCCACCCTGCAGGGTACCACCTTTGGCTATTTGTTGCCATGCCTCTGCTCCCAAAGCTTCTACAGCTCCGGGAGTATTGCGTTTGACCTTTTTGGAGAATACCTCATGTCATGCTGGAACTGTGCCAGTGTATATGAATGGCTCCAAGTA
Organism: Ceratothoa steindachneri; assembly: GCA_963969495.1. Classification (NCBI taxonomy): domain Eukaryota; kingdom Metazoa; phylum Arthropoda; class Malacostraca; order Isopoda; family Cymothoidae; genus Ceratothoa; species Ceratothoa steindachneri. Next base: position 32,833,982 of record OZ018335.1, read on the forward strand.
CCAAAAAGGGGTCGGCTTCCATGCTGTATCCTCTCTGTTTGAAGTCAGCGGGGCTCTGCCATGCGTTGCATCTGTCTTCACAGCTAAACTGGTGGCAATACACCACTGGTACGGGTGATTCCGCAATGTGCCTGGTTTGGAGACCGGATTGTGATTTCTAACGACTCACAAAGTGCATTGGAATCTCCGCATCCCCTGGTTCGCGATATCCGTGACACCACAGTTTTGGCGAGCCAGGCGGATGTCGAGATTATCTTCTGTGTTCCTGGACATGTAGGAATTGCAGAGAATGAGCGTGCTGATGAGGATGCCAAAGAGTCTGTGAGGCTTGGATTACCAGACCAGCATTTCACTCTTCCTCACACTGACTACATGGCCGGAATACAGGCAGCTCTCCGGGCTGCTTGGCAAAGAAGATGGGAGACATTCAAGGGTAACTTAAAGTTGCATGCCATTGCGCTGCAACTGTTCCCAAGGACCTACCTCCTAATGCTTCAGGTTGCTTTCTGTTGTCTCTGAATTGGACACACTCACACAATGCACAGCCATTTGATAGAGCACTCGCCTGCGCCCTACTGTGAAAACTGCGTCATCCCCCAGACTGTTTGGCTCATTCTGGTTGAATGTCCGCTCTGGCCGATCTTCATTGACGTTACCTGTCCTGTTAGGGGGGGGGGGGTGAGGTCGTTAATGCCTGTCCCTTGTACTCGGGATGAGTTTGTGCACATTGACTGGTATACTTATAGGCTTTTGGTAGGAGGCCTTCCTTCTCCCCTTCATTTAACTAGTTGGGAGTTTTTGTTATTTTTGTAGGTCGCAAGTTCCTGTACCGGGGCGAGGTCCGTCTCCCCCTGATGCCAGAGCTTATTCTTTCTTGTTGCCTTTTTCCTTTTTTATTTTTATTGGTTTTTTTTGGGGGGGCGGGGGGTTGCATATTATTTTAAAGTAGCCTAGTACTAGTAAGTGGCAAATATGGTTACTAAAGCCCAACTAGGCAGTCACCAGATGAGCTCTTAAAATTTTAAAAAAAATTATTGTACCTGCTCCATGGTCATTCTATATTCTGTGATATTCAGCACTTAAGTTGCTGATAGGGCTACTGCTTTGTTATTCCACAGAGCCTTTATTCTTTTGAAACAACTACAGATGTAAGATTTATGCCTCTGGCACCAAGCATGAATTGCAGAAGGTGAACTTGATCTTTACTGCAACAACTGCATGGTCCCACAGACTTTTGTATATTCTTGTTAGGTGTCCTAGCTTGGTGGATCTGTGTGCATGTTACGCGTCCCAGTATCAGGATGAGTGTCGCTACTACCACTTGTCTCTATTATTTGAGGCAGATTTGTGCATACTTGACTCTGAACTGACTGAATTTTGGGAGGAGGCTGACCTCTTCCATTTTATTTGCCATTTTCGGTATTGGGTGTATACTCAGGGGTCAGGCCTCACTCTGACACTGGACATGTCTTCTTTTGCTTCTTTGTTGAAATCTAAGCTGCATGATTGTTCTCCCTTGATTTGTATGTTAAACTAGTCTTTGTAAATTCTTTCTTTTTCTGATTGTCTCCACTCTACTAATTCTGCCTCTGATTTCTTTTCTAGCCTCCATTAAAGCAATAAATCCTCTTCCAATTTTGAGCTGTTTTTGTCATCTCGCTTGTATAACTGTAGTGTCTTAAAGATCATCTTAACCATTCATTTCTTCTTGTTCTTTATTGCCAAATCTGAACCTTCTTTTCATTGCATCCTATCTTTTGCATAATTCTCTCACCACATCATTATCAAACTCATTACCATTATCTGTAAGTACTCTCTTGGGTGCTCCAAAAGACAGATCCATTTTATTACCAAGGCTTCACAATTGATTGAGGTTCTTAATTGCTTAATAAAGCAACACTGCAATAGCAGCTCATCGGGTCAACTATTACCATTAACACATTGAGTGCGATGGCTAGCACCTGTGCATGCCAGCTAAATTTCCTGGAGGGAAATGGTATACACATATGTATGCCAACTTATATTTCACTGAGTGCCGCATTACTCATATCTGATACCGACCCCATGAGATTTTCAATACAATTAGGAATATGTGACCCCGCAGGAAACATTTGGTACAAAAACCATATATAAGTGACACATTGTGACATACTGGCATGCACATATGTATGCCAATATCCCATTATTATACATAAAATGTGTATTGGCATACACATATGTATGACAGTGGGTATGTGTCTTACTTACATAACCAACTAACTTAACCTAATATCATAGAATAATTAGACTGCACTTCTTCTAAACACATTTTGCACCAAAGTATATGTAAAAAAAAAAAAATTGTCCCTGGGAAAGTGACGCTGATTTACCCCCTGGCACTCAGTGTTAAATATTTAATCTTCGATTTTAAAAAATCAATAGCAATAACCTCATTGAATTCATTGCCTAGGGTCATGGGAATTACTGATATTAGAGTTGTGTTTTTTTTATCTCATGCAGCTATTATATTCCATATTTTGATTTGTTTTTTTGCTATCATGTCTAGTCTTTCCTCGTCTTCAAGATTTGTTTCTTATTTGCTATAAATACCTCCTTTCAGCTAGTGGCAATGCAGCTACACCTGGATAGGAGGTATTCTGTAATTTCTGCCTACATCATCCTACTTTTAGTCGACTTTGACTTAGGGGATTTCTGCTGTGTCTTGGCATGGTTGTCAAGACCCCTTCTCCCGCTTGGAGATTTGAACAGTAGACACTTAACTCTGCATAGACTACATGATCAATCCCGGGGTCTTTCCTTCCTAGAACCGCTTCATTTTCCTGGGTTAATCTCTCTAGGAAAGTGGTAGTGACTACTTTCTCATCCAACTATCATTTTCTGGGCCACATTTCTGGAAATAACTGATTTCTTTCTCCCAGTTGAAGAGTTCAGGCTGGTAGATAAGGCTGTTGAGTTCTTCTCCAGCAACCTCATTGCTGTGAGCCGAGCTATAATTCATAGAATGTCTAATCATTTTGCCACCTTCTGCTTCCTTGTGGGTCACCCAAGTGTGAGGCAGCCTGTAGACAGAATTGCTATGCCTACATGTGCTATAAGCCCCGCTCAAATGATCTTGCAGTGGATTTCATTGAGTGAATGCTAGGTTCCTGTATGTTTGAGGCATGTGCACTGCTCCTCTTCCTGGATGACATATGTCTCTTCACTTAACGAAGATCCCCTCTTGCAGAGTTATGGAAGCAGGTTAAAAGGATTCTAGGTAAGTTCTTTTACGGACCCCACTCCTGTTCTCTTAGGAGAATGGGACTGTAATCTTGCACCCCGCATTCATAGTGGAGACTTTTGCGACTGCTTTCTTAATATTCTCTAGCCGAGATGCTGCTCCACCAGCATATGATGCGCATCATGATGTTGAAGGCTGTTGACTGGAATTTATCTCCAGAGGCAAAAAAAGGCCTTCAATGACAGATTTACATTGAATGAGTTACGTCTGGCTCTTGCTTCATGCGCAAACATCCTGTATGCCATGCTTTGGCACCTAGGTGAGTGAGGCATGGCGTTTCTGTTAGATCTAGATAGAGGCTGTTCTTCCAGATTCATGGCAAATTGTTACTGTACTCACTCTTTGCAAACTGAGTAGTGATTACTCTACCCCAGTCAGTTTCAGCCCAATTTCTCTAACCCAGGATGTCTAAGTTGAGAAACTGTTAAATATTAGATTAGCCTTTTTTCCTGATAGTGGATGCCACCTGTCTTCTGCACATTACGGTTTCCGCAAGTTCTACTCCATATCAGATGCTCTGCTCTGGCTGGAAAATGCTATTTGCAGGGCTTTCTTTCATAGCATTATGCCACAGTATTTTTCAATCTGGAGAAGGACTATGATACTGCATGGTGATATTGTTGCAAAAATAATTGCAAAATCCCTTGGTGCTCTTTCAAATGGCCCTTTAGACCAGTCCTTTATATCACAACAACCCCCCCCATCCCCTAAACTTCTCAATACAATGCATTCTTTAATACAATAAATGTTTCTCTTTATTTATTAAAACTGGATGCTTCCCTCTCAGACTTCCTGAACATGCCCCCAGCATACAATCAGTTATCATACCCTATCATCCAGAGACTACAGCATTGAACATCTCTTGGAAATATAGAATGAGATCTGGAAGAATGTTGCTAGGTGACATTCATGCTGCTCTTCTGGAAGAATGGTGCTCAGTGACAGTCATATCACTCTTTTCCGGAAGAATAGGGCCAGCTGACAGTCATGCTGCTCCTTTCCAAAAGATTGGTGCCAAGGGACAGTCATGCTCCTCCTTTCCAGAAAATGGAGCCTTTCCTTAAGCCCTGAAGAGATCTCTTGCTCCCAGCCCATTATAGGCCATTAGCCCTAACATCCTGCCTTGGAAAGCTCCAAGAAAAAATGGTAAACACAACTGAAATGGTTTTGAGAGGTCAAAACCTGTTTCCTAGCAATTACAACTACAAAAAACTGGTCTACATTTGAACCCTTGCATAATATTGGCTTGTTATTTGCTGATGATAGAATTTTAACTGGCATATATTTTTTTATCTTGCCAAGGCTTATGACATAGTCTGGAGGAGGTGCATCTTGAGCCAAATACAACAGCTTGCAGTCAGAGGCTCACTTAATAAAAAAAACTTTGACCAGTAAAGGCTTCAATGTGAACCTCCATGGTGTGTATTCTCCTTTGAGTGCTCATTAGTCACTATAAATGCAGTCAAACAATACATGAGCAAGCACAGCCTTACCATCTAAACGGAAAAGAATTGCTGTAACCTTCAGCAGAAGATGGAACACACTCCCTTTACTTTGTATCTACACCAATAGCCGATGGATTAACTTTAGGACAGAGAAGATTCTTGAGTCTCACCTTCAGCCAAAGAATGATGTAGAAAGAACACATGAAAAACCTGCTGAAATGCTGCACTCTGATCATCAAAATAAAACAAAACCACCACCTTAAATGGGGAGCAGACTGGAGTATCCTTCTAGATATACACAAAATGCTATTTCCTGTCCAAACTAGACTATGGCTCTTTCTATGCAGCAGCCTCAACCTCCAGCTTGAGCTGATAGCTCATCAGGCCCTCTCACTTATCACTGGAGTATTTAAATCCAACCAGTCAGCTTGCTCTGCATTGAGATGGATTCTTCCCAACCATTCTACAGAAAAGAGGTAGGACTAAGATTCGACACCTGATACTTCAGAACACTTAAATTTGTTTACATTCTAAAGTCTACAATAGCTCCTCCAAACTTCTAACCCTGTATGTATTATTTGTTTACATGAGTAAAAGCACATATAGAATCATTCTACCTATTAGAACCAATTTTACTACTGAAGAAATGTCCCTACCCTAATTTCCCCATGGCTGCTGCAACCCCACATAAGATCAACGATCCCTCTGAATCAACTCGCACAAATGTTCAAGAACCACCAGCCCACCCATAAAGCAGAACAAGCCATCCTTTTTCCGATGGCTAAAATATCTCCAATGGTGTAGCACCTGTTCTCTGTAACAAGGACAAAATCTACCACTTTACACATCAGTCTTGTGTGCAGAATTAATTGCCATCTCTCTGTCCCTCTATCAATTAAATCACACAGCCATAAAAAATTCACAGTATTTTTAAACCACAAAGTGCCTTGTCAACTTTTCACTCTAAAAAAAAAAACAGGACACCAACTACCTAAATAAATCTTAAACCAACTGAGTACCCTTCCATGTAAGATAAATTTCTCTTATGCCCAAGTCACATGGGCATCAAGGGGAATGAGGAAGTTGACACATCTACCAAAGCAGCAACAAAAGATTTGCCCTTGCTAACTATCAATTCCAGTTTCTATAGAGTATACCAAACTCTGCCAAGATAGTAAGGAAGGAATGGTATGTGAATTAGCATACTAATGACTACTACTATTAACATTGAATACAAAATTCCATCAGCAGCTGAATGACTACTTGCAGAAAATCAAGGAGAGAAAAGGTGGTTCTTGCGTGCCTGTGACTGGGTCAAGCAAGAATCACTGATGACTATTAATTTTCTAGCAAGAACTTGTGGACCACCCAACACCATAGAACACCTCATAATAGAGCAAAAATATGGACCTATCTGAACTCTAACTTTTGGAAGAAATCCAACACTAAAACAATTCTAGGAGACAATACAATGAGTGTGAAATACTTGCATTACTTAAAGGTAACAAAACTTTTCCTGAATCCAAGTAGACAATAAAAACCACCATCCCAAATACAAGACATTTATATTTCTATTGTTCATTCTAGACATGGGGAGTTTCATGCAGTACCTCGCACAGTAGAGTGTTGAGTGATGTCACTACCTCTTTCCTTGATACTTGGGCTTGCTTCTGCACATAAGAGTGTGGTATGTTCGAGTTTTGGGAGGATGCCTCCTCCAAACTATTCAAAAAGATTATTGTGGCACTGATGCTCTCTTTGGTTGCTACTATGATGAAATCTTAAATTTTAAAGAATGAAATATATATTTTTCATGGCCCACCAAACATACTGCCTAAGATACAGATGATTATTGCATTAATGTCAACTATAGTTACTTCTTTCAACCTTGTTATTAATTTCTTCAATCACTTCAGGCCTCATTTTGTATTCATATCTTGTTTATTCATAAGTTTTAAGGCTTTTAAAGCTAGTCATAATAAATAGAGTTCTGAGGGACAAAACCATTTTACCAAAGTCTTAAATTTTAATTTTTCCCTAATATTGTCATCAAAAGATCTATTTAGGATAAAACGTTTTAATTCTTTTTTCTTTTCTTTTTTCAGATAGGAATTTTGAATGAATTATGAAAGTGTAATTCCTAAAATGGAGCTTCAGGTGGGAAGAAAGGTAGGAATTGAAGAACACATCCCTGTGTATGTCTGGACAAAAGGTCAGCAGATACAAGTACATCAATTTCCCTCTTCTCACATTCAAATTGAGCAGCCCCAGCCAACTGTTGAAACAATTCCAATTACTCAAGTTAGCACAAATAATTCCTCTGAGGAATCCAATGAAAAATTCAAGTGTAGTGAATGTGGAAAGCATTTTGCAAAGAAAAGTGCTTTTATTTGTCATCAAAAAGCTCATGCAGGAGAAAAGCCTTTCCATTGTAAGATTTGCGAACGATCTTTTGTCAGTAGTCGTAACTTAATGATTCATACCAGAATACATACTGGAGAAAGGCCATTTAATTGTTCTGTCTGTGGCAAAACTTTTACACAAAGGAGTATGTTGACTGTTCATAAAAGAATTCATACAGGAGAAAGACCTTTTAAATGTGAAGAATGTGGTAAAACATTTTATCACAGTGATCATCTCACAAAACATAAGCGAATACACTCTGGAGAAAAGCCTTATTTGTGTGGAGAGTGTGGGAAAGCATTTTCTGACAATAGTGCATTGAAACAACATATAAAAAGACACCAGGAAATTGGACACTTTGTTTGTGCTTGTTGTAAAGAAACTTTTGAAAGAAAATATCTATACGATTTGCACTTGATGGCTCATAAGGGTCTCAAACCTGAAGAATGTGACGTTTGTGAGAAACAATTTCCTTCCAAGGGTCTTTTAGCTAGTCATAGGCGGAGTCACTTTAAAGATAAAGTGTTTACATGTGATGTGTGTGCAAAACAGTTTGTTCGAGTTGTAACGCTAAAAAAACATTTAAAATATTATCATGGACTTTCTTCTAGTAAAACAGTCTTACCTAATGAGGATCGACCCTCTAGGAAAGGTTATGGAGAAAATAAACCCTTTAAATGTAATGAATGTGGTGTAGTTTTCATTAATAATGGAAAGTTTCTTGTCCATCAACAAGCCCATCAGTCTTTTAAACAATATAAATGTGATAAGTGTGGAATGTCATTTGCTAAAAGTTATACCTTAGAAGTACATCAACAGATGCACACATCGGACTCTCATTCAACTGTCAGATCCCAATCTATGCCTCCAACTGTAGCTATACCTATTGTTGCATTGCCAATCGCAAACTCCATTTCATCAAATGTGGAAATTAATTCAGAGAAAAAAGAAGTGGCTACATTCCAGGGACCATCTTCGGCAATTGGGAATAGTGATAATTTAGGGTTAGTGAAAATAGTCTCCTTGCATTCTATTGAAGGGGATATAAAAAATGACATTACTTGTGACCCGTTAGCCTTGGCAACAGCTGCTGCTCAGTTAACAACTACTGATTTTGTAGAAAATTTTACTCTATTTGATCAAACTTCTTACACATATTATATTCCAACCCAAGTAGCAACTGGTATGTCGGATATGGATGCTGAAAATGGACAATGTAAGGAAAAGTAAAATACAGCCTGGTTACCAGTCTCCCCTTCAATTATTGTATCTATTTATATCCTTAATTTGAGGGTTCTCAGCTGAGATTCTTGGCCAATATTAATACATTTCCTTGATTTAAAAAAGTCCCCAGTTTCCCACTGAGTGGGGTTGGTATGTATCATTATACCACTAAAACCTTTAGACCCTACCAACCACAAACCCAACCATCATTTTGTCCACAAGCCAACATGACCCTTTATAGCTATAGGGTAGGTACTAAGTGCTGTAGCATCTCATCAGGATTAACCCTAGCCAAGGATTCAAAGCACTGCCCCTCACTAACCCCCTCCATGCACATTATTGATCATACACAATATCATCCAGTTGCTCCTCAGTCACCCTTTCTCTCTCAAACACTCATATATTCAACCCACCTTTTACACCATCTTCTAACCATCTTCACATATTCAACCCACCTTTTACACCATCTTCTAACCCATGGTTCAGATTCCACATTAATCAGTAGGTTCTCACTGAAAAATAAGACATCTTACATGCTCATACGACCTCACAACCTTATTCAAACCCTTCATATCATAAATACCTCTTCCCAATCCTTCCTTCACACACCAAGCATCCCTCTCACTCTAGATAAGATCTTTATTTCCTCCTATACATTTGTCCCACTCCCAAACATCAACATTGGCAATAGCATATTCTCACGCTGCTTCGTGGCACATTACACACATACAGACAAACCCATCTCATTCATTAATACTCTGTTCTCGCATGATACTTTCCTACCATTTAAAACCTTGTAGTCACAATATATTTCATATGTACCACTATCATTCACAACAATCCTTGGTACTCAAAAGGTTGCACTTTTTCAAGGGTAACTCTACAGACTCTAATATTACACACCACCCCATCCTCTCCTCCAAATACCATTACTCTACTTTTTTCTGTATTTAATTTTAGTCTCCTCCCATCACATACTCTGCCAAAGGTCTCTATCAAAGGTCTCTACCAACATTTCCTAATCCTTCCCACCCTCAGCTACCAACACTAGGTCATCATCAAATGCCAACATAGTCAGAAGCCATCCCTCACCATTCCTCATCTATCTCACACCACTTTTCCTCGCTTCCATTTGTACTTCTCCATCCATAAAAATATTAAACATCTATGATGACATCACACAACCTTGTCTTACCTCCACTTACATATCTCACACCTCTGGTATATTTAACACAAACATCCACCTTATTTCCAACATAAATACCACTCACACCATCCAATACATGGTGGGTTTGGTAATTTGTAACCATTGGAAACTCTGAATTCTGCTCATGCATATTGTATGGCATCAGTTATCTCTTCCTATCATAGTAGGCTCAGGTGTGCATCATCTTTGACTGAATTCAATCCTCCAAAAATTTGGAAAAAGCAAGCTGTGCTGCTAGGTATTCATACCATCAGCTCCAAATGTCAAGATGTCCAAGCGTTTGACTCTCAATTATGATGGTGCAGAGAATCAGGAAAGAGTCGGATGAGTCATGCTATGATTATGAGAGTATGACAGCTTGGAAGCCACTCTTAGATGTTCTGATATGAAAAGAACCCCCAAATTTATCACAGAGATCCAGGCCAGATTGATAATGATCTCAGCGAGTCACTGAGGTCCATAGGCAGGGACAATGTGGTTTGTCTTTCTCATTGGTCTGAAGATAAAGGACAAATGGAAGGAACGTGCTGTGAAGCTTGTGAACAAAAGCATCTCCTCAAGCCTGGCATGCTTTGATTCTTCTCGGACAAGAAGAATTTCTGCCAGGACCAGGTAGTGAACTTGCAAAACAACCCCTGAGTAGCTGTGTACCCCAGTTATGTACAGAGTCAGGAAGACCAAGTTCCCAGTTCACATTATGGGTGGTCAGTAGTGAAGGCCATATTATGCCCCCATTTATCGTCTTAGGGGAGCCTCAGACTCAATGCGGAGGGTTAGATCAAGTGAATAGAGGAGATGGTTTGCCCTGGATCCAGGAAGTGAGTACTGAATTGCTGTATGTATGGTAGCAAGACTGCATTACACCACACAAAGGAGGACCCAGTCTTGGCTGTCACAATTTCTTTGACTACATCCTCCTCAAATTTCAGACTGCAACCTCCTGGACTATTATGTGTGGGGCATGGTGGAGAAAGAGAGAAACAAGTCCCTGCACACCACCCAGTTAAACAGGGGGACGTTGAGAAGGCCTACGGCAAGTTCTGCCGCTGCCTGAAGGCTGTAATCCATTTCATTGAATAAAATGAATGGTACAGGAATCCTTCAAGTCTTACATGTAACTTTGGTAAATATATCTGTCTAAATGAATTGTATTATTTTCTTTTATATTGAAGTTAAGCCACAAATTTCCCATTTCACCCTGTACTTTATCACTCAACACTTCAAATCAACCAGCTTCACACAAAGTGGGCTTGGGAGGCATAAATGCTACTAAAAACTACTTTTCCCTACCACCTCCTTTATCCATAGTTAAGTACAAGGTCACCCATATTTTTTTTTCCACTTCAATTTTTTTTTTTTTTTTATAGTGATGGAGTCCTATAACTTCTCATCCAGTCAGAATTCTTACCTAGCAAGGCACCTAGCACACACCCTCACAAACCTCTCCATGATGACCTGTCATACACTTCCTCCTCAGTGAGCCTTCTCACACACTGATTCACAAAATCAACCCTTCTGACATCCTGAGACTCTTGTATATTCTCTTTACAAGTCTAATCCCATTCATGCATCCCTCCATATGCCCATATCACCTAGGAACTGTTTGTCACAACCTCAAGAGCCTACTTGTCGATGCTGGGAGGATACCACTTGCTCTGCACCATGCTCTGTGAATTATGCACCTGTACGTGCTAGCCCTGCACCTCCCTAAGTCACCAACGCTCTCAGTTCATCTGTGGCCGATCTCGATGGTACCTATGCCGCCGAGAGACACTAAATCAAAATTAGGACTAGGAAACTTTCAGATTTAGGGTAGCTTTTAGGCCAGTGGTACCTCTTGTCTGCCCAGGACACCACCCTAGAGGGTACCACCTTTGACTATTTGTTGCCATGCCTCTGCCTTCAAAGCTTCTATGGCATCAGGAATATTGCATCAAGCATTTTTGGAGCACACTTCGGGTCACACTGGATCCGTACCAGTGTATACGGATGGCTCCACGTCCCAGGAGAGAGTCAGTTTCCACACTGTAACCCCTCTATTTGAAGTCGGTGATCTACCAGGTGCTGCATCTGTCTTTGTGGCTAGCTGGTTACAATACACCCCTTGGTATGGGAGATAATACATTGTTCCTGGTTCAGAGACAAAATTGTGATCTTCAGCGACTCATAAAGTGCCCTGAGTGCTCTCAGGGCATTGGAATCTCCACTCTTCCTGGTTTGTGATATGTGATACCACGGTTGCTGTGAGCTGGGTGGATAATATTATCTTCTGGGTTCCTGGACATGTGAGAATTGTAAAGAATGAGTGCACTGATGAGGGTGCCAAAGAGTCTGCAAGGACTGGGAGACCAGACCAGCGTTTCACTCTTCCTCACGCCAATTACATGTCAGGAATCAGTGTAGCCCTTTGGGCTGCTTTTCATAATGATGGGAGACAGCAGAGGGGAACTTAATGTTATATGCCATTCCACTATGACTTCCCATAGATCTGCCCACCAATACCGCAACAGCTTCAGCTTGATTCCAGTCATCTTCAAATTGGGCACACTTGTTGTATGCACCGCCTTTTGATGGAAGGCTCTCCTGCACTTTATTGTGATGACTGAATTATTTCTCAGACTATTTGGTACATTCATGTTGATTGTTTCAGTCTAGGTGATCTTCGCTTGTCCCTTGAACTTGAGATATGTTCATATACACAGACTTGCGGACTATCTGACTTTTTGGAGGAGGCTGGCCTCCTCCATTTTATTTGACTATGTTATAGGTTGCATGTTCCTGCCTCAGGGTGGTGGCCCGCCTCCCCCTGAAGCAGGATCATGCTTCCTTCCCTTTTTGCTTATTGTTTTGGGTTGTTGTTTTTTTTCGCTTGTGTGACTTTTGGTTTCTACCTAATCTAGACTAGTATAAGGTTGTAATGTGATTACAACAACTTTTGCCCTAGTAGCCAGTCTCCAGATGGGCTCTTAAAAAAAAGCGTTATCTTCCGTACCTGCATTATACAACCCATCAAAGTACTTTTTTACCCTTTACTTTCAATCTCATTGTTCACAAGTTCCCTGCCTTTATTATCCTTGATGTTCACAGCTTTGTTTCTCACTTTATTTCTGAATAACTTCTTGTTCCCATCCGAATACTCATTCATCTTCCATACAAATTTTCATTTGCTGCTTTCTTACTCTGAGAAATTGCATTTTGCTTTTCTTTTCATCTCCTATTTTGCATTCACTTGCATCTCCCTGATATTTTCAACTACTATTAAACATTTGCAAGTATGTTTTTTTTTTTTACTCCACTAAATGATTTGCATTGTTGCTCCACCATTCAGCATTTTGCTTCCTCTTTTCAGCCTTTGCACTAAACACTACCACTTCCTTAAATTTGTTCCACATTTGCTCTATCTCTTTACCTGCACTTATTTCTGCTCTTCTACTACTCTCAAACATTCCCAAATACTCTTTCCTCTATCTGGCTCAACAACCTCGCACTTATGATTTTCCCTGCCGTTTCACCTTCACATCTTCTCATCATTTGCACCAACCACTTTAACCTTACCTGGCTCAATCATTTGATCTGATAACCCATCTTCATGCCTCTAGCAAATTTTACATCAAGTCCATCTCTCAGCATATTCTCCTTTAGTAGGCACAGATCACTTATACTCTTGACTGACTTTTTGCCCTCCTTTGCCCAACCTATGTGTATTTATGCTTATCTATGTGCTGAAGAATCTTTTTGCAACACATTTTAGCACAAAACCCTACCATTCTCTCTCTTAACATAAATGTATTTATTTTTTTAATCATTTTATAAGTATTATAACCAGATTGACCAATAACTGGGTGTACAAATGTGATATGATAAAAAAAAAGTGAAGTAAGAGAGGCTGGGTGAAGGCAGAAACAGTTCTTAACCCAGCCTCAATCTATTTCATTCATGTGTGCACTCCCATTTTGTCGCATTCTCTGATGTGTATCTGAGAGTGGCAGGGATATTCTTTTTATCCGATCACAGAGAAAGTTTTAATTATTTTTGGTTATATCTTGTTTATTACTTATATACAGTGACAACTAAAGATGTCTAATTTTGAACAGTCATGTGATTAGGCTTCAAAGCAAGGAGGATTAAATTAAAATTATTTAAAAAAAAAAAGGAATTCTGTTTTATTTCACCTAATTTAATTTTGGAAATATTTTAATTTTGTGGACCTCTTATTAATACAAAGAAAAAAATTTAATGACTTTTTAAAAAAAATATTAGCTTTGATACAAGCAATGGTTCCTCAAACAGCACTCCTCAGCAAAACAAGAAGATGGTGCACCTCGGTGTGGAGGCAGGCTCTAGAATCCTGCCGTCTGGAGACAGGAAGTCTCCGGGTTATGACAGAGCTGACTTGCAACAATCTGCTGTTAGAAGGCAATTTTGTATTTATTCATAAGAAATTCTCTGTAAGCGGGAAGATGGCTTGGGGCAGTTCTCACTAGCTAGAGCGCCATTACGTTTTGTTTTTGCATTACTTTTTTGTAACCTTTTGCCCTTCATTATGGCCCCCAAGCGTAATTTAGATTCTTCTAATAGCAGTGAATCAAAGAAAAGGAAATTTCTCACTATGGAAGTGAAATTAGATAACGTAAAGCATTAGCAAAGAGAAGAAACTCCAACAATCACTGGTTGTTTGATTGGGCCGAGTTGGTTGACAGTCGCTAATATAATTAAGGATTAGGATCGTATCCTTGCTCATATTAAAGGATCTACTCCAATGAAAGTCACTGTGATTGGTTATCATTGTAGTGCTCATTATTGAGATGGAAAGTCTTTTGTTGATTTGGCTTGAAGATCAAAACAAATTTTTAAAATTTTAAGGTTAATATCCGACTTATGATGAAATCTGGTTTCCGACCTGTTTTAGGAACAGATCTCCTTCATAAACTGTAGACTCCCTGTATTTGAAGAGGACAATAAGAGGGAAAATATTCTGATCTTAATTTATTTCCAGGAAACAAAAAGAGAAAATAATGCACAATTTTGGCAGGAAATAACTGTCTCGGATGGTTGGGTGAGGTAAAGGAGAGGGTGGCAGGCCCGCTTTCTTCCGAGGAATTCTGCACGGTTCTGGAAATAGGATTCGATCGATTCCAAGGTCACTCCATACAGTTCAGGAAATGGAACTGTATGGACGGGGCGCTGACGGGACTCGGCGCCCCGTCCGGCGCCAACTTAGCCTCTTCTCCTTCTTTCAGACAGCCTGTATTTCTCCCCTACTTCGTCACTTCCCCTATAACCTCTCCCACAACTTTCTCTGGTTGGCCTCTATTTTCACAGGGTAGATACTGACCTTCTTCTCAGCCAACTATCCCGGATCGGGGCTGAGGGAGGAGGGGACAATGATCCGTCACCCCTGAGCTTCATTTTGGGATGGTGGGTTTTTAAAAAACCTGCTTTATCTCCACCCACATCTTCACCTCCTCTTCCTTTCTATTTTGAAACACTATACATTTTACGCCGTGTCCAAGATGGAGCCGCCATGCTGAGGGACTGCTTGGCCACCAGGCAGGAGGGATGGCCTTGAATGGCGGCACCTGGTTCTGCCAGCCCCGTATGCACCCCTTGCAGGGCGGGTTACTGCGAGGGGTGATGAGCGATTGCTTCCCGTAAAAGAAATAGGGTCACCATGCCCAATGATGATACCAAAAAAAATCTCGCCTCAATTTTCCCTTGTCCATCGTCGGAGCCACCCTCGGGGAGCTCCACTGTAAAATGGAGGTCTCCCTCCCATTGTGCTCTCGCAGGGGACCCTGCAAATATCTCTACCTGGAGAGGAGGCTTACTCCTCTCCTTCGCCTACGGGTGTAAGGGACTCCTCACCCCCTTGTCTGGAGGTGCTTTCGGGCCCCTTCCTCTTCCCAGCGGCAATCCCCCTTTTACATTCCAAGGCGACTACCAAGAAAGCCAGCAGGCAGCCCATAGCCGACCGCTCCCCATTGAAGCGGCTCGGTAGGTCAAACCCCCTTAGTGTGGAGAGTGAAGCCAGGCCCCATCGGTCGCTTCCCTCAAAAAGCCTGCTGGCACGAATATTGAACCTTGCCAGGGTCAAGGCCTGTGCCACCCCAGACTCGACTTGTGATAGCGCTGCCAATGGGACCTGTGATGTCCTGGGTGGGGGGGATGGCAAACTGGAGGGTCCCTCTTGAGATAGACATGGTCCATGATGAAACCCATCCTCAGACGGTAGGGCCTTCCATGTGAGCGATTTCGGGCTTGGCACCAAGCACCGAACTCGAATCCGCCCCTATGCAAGGTCCTCCTCAAACGGCTAGGGTTTCCATAGCAGTAGAAAGAGGGGAGGGATCTCTTCCGACCGGTACCCCTGCGACTGCCAGGACCTTGTCCATCTCAGAGAAGGACCTTGCTGAGGCCGGTCCATCCGGCCTGGGAGCTCCTGCTGGCAGAGGGGAGAAGTGGGTTCATTCTGCGCCACCTTCTCCTAAAAAGAAAAAATCACTCGGGACTCCTCTACATCCACAGGGACGGATGAGTCTGCTGCCATTTCGGTAAGCAACCAAGCCAAGATCGGCACGTCCGGCCCCGCTGCATCCTCCTTCCCCCCGGGTCTGGAGTCCCTGACAAAGACCAAAAGTGCGCAGAGCAGATCCTCGATTACGTCGGGGCCCCTCATTCAGAAACTACCGGGCGCTTTCGAGCCAGCTGGCTTCAACCGCTTTCTTGTTATTGGCTCGACTGAGGGCAACATGATCCATCAGATGAGAGCATTAGATAGTGTAATTAGTAGAGAGCCGAAGGTGACCCGTTTCTCGGACGGGAGCCTTCTGGCGATGTGTGTCGGATCCCTCCGAGGTGGCCAAGATTAGTGCTCTTCGGACACTTGATGGCACCCCCGTGAGTGTGACGCCACACTCTACCATGAGCATCGTGAAAGGAGTAGTTTATTCGAGGGAACTCGTGGACTACTCCATAGAGGACATCGCCCTAGAGCTGGCCGACCACGGGACGGTCAAGGTCGAACCTGTGATGAAAAAACAGGGAGGGGCCTCGAGACCCACCCCTACACTCTCTTACGTTTGATTGTGTCAAGCTCCCTGAGTAGTTGCGTGCCGGTTGAAATCGCTACCGCGTAAAGTCATTGGTGCCACTGCCGCGGCGGTGCTATTACTGTCACCGCTTGGGCCATCCTAATCGCTCCTGTCAACGTGCAAAGTCTGGGTTACCCGAATTCTGTGTGAATTGCTCCAAGGCCGCACACGATAAGTCTAAATCGTCTGTGGCTAAGTGTATCAATTGCGGAGAGCCGCACCCCGCTTCTTCGAAGCAGTGTGGTGCATTTCTCCTTGAAAAATCCTGGCTGTTAGGAACAGGATCGTCTCTCCTTCCGAGAGGCTAAGGACTTGGTCCTGGCACTCCCGGCGCTGCCTGGAACATCCTATGCCTCAATAGTAAGAAATACACCCTCTGCTCCTGGCTCCATCCAGGTTTCCGAACACAGTTGTTTCCGCGCTTATTCTGAACCCTTCTGCAGGTTCTACCCACCCCGCCGCTTTCCTGGTAAAGCTCGCGGCACAAAGGTTTACACCCAGACCCCGCTAAAACCAGGGCTCCCCCCCCATCTCCACATCTTTCCCCAGCGTGACCGTTTTCCGTAAGGCGAAACGACCACGCGCTTACACCGAGTCGTTTGACTCAGGAGGAAACACCCCTGAAGTTTGTCGCCAAGCCATCTTCCGGGATTCCTAAAGCTTTCCCCCAAAGTAGGACAGCACTAAAGGAGCTTCCTGTCCTTCGTCCACACCAACTAGCAAGCTGGGTGGCTCGGAGACGTTGGGTCCTGCAAAGAAGGTACCACCGCTCGCCTAAGGTTTCGAGGCGGAGAGAGGAAAGACTCGCATGGCGAGCCCAACCTCCCTCGATAAGTCCTCGAAGGCGACAGCGCATTGTCCGGCCAACACCATCCGGAGTTCTACCTCCGGGAAGCTTACGGCCATTCCCGTGAAGATCTCTTCGAAGAGGGCCCCCGCGTCTCCTCTGAGCTAGGCTTGGAGGGCATATTCCTTCAATGGAATTGCCGCGGACTCGGGGTAAACTGGGAGGAGTTGCGGAGGCTCCTCTCCTTCCGTTCCCCGTTAGCTATCGTTTTGCAGGAGACCATGCTGGGCGCATGCTCCCTACCCTCCCTCTCGGGGTATAAGTGTTTTGCGACCTCACCACCACGGGGTGAGGGCCGGGCGGGAGGATATGCGATTTACACCAGATATGATGTCTGCGTTCTTTTCACTTTAGATACCTCCTTTCCGGCAGTAGCTGTGCAGCTGCACCTGGATAGGAGATATACTGTTATTTCCGCGTACATTCCACCGTCAGCCAACTTCGACGAGGGGTTCTTTGCCGCATCGTGGCACGGTTGCCGAGGCCTTATCTCTTGCTTGGAGATCTAAACGGTAGACAGCACCTCTGGGGAGACTACTCTATTAATCCCCGGGGTCAAGTCCTTGCCGGCCTGATCGACGAGCTTGCGATAGGTGTCCTAAATGTTGATGAGTTTACGCATCACTGCCCGAGAACCGCTTCATTTTCCTGCCTCGATTTATCTTGGTGCTCTCCGGATGCACAGCCTGGTTTTCATTGGGGTCGTCGATGAACTCCATTGTAGTGATCACTTTCCCATTCAAATATCATTTTCTGGGCCGCTGCCGCCCGAGAGCCCGCCCCGATGGTGCTTGGCGCGGGCGCGGGCGCGGTGGCCTGCATTTCAGGAAATGACTGAATTCTCTATCTCAGTCGAGGAGTGTAGGTCGTTAGATGAGTCGTTAGTTCCTCATCGCCCCGAGGCCTGGCTAATTTCCTAGAAGATCTGGTCGTTTTGCACGCAAACCACTCCCGTGGTGGTCAGTGGAGTGTGAGACTGCCCTCAAACAGGAGCGTTATGCCTACATGCGCTATAAGCGTTGCCAGAACGAGTTCACTGCCGTTGAATTTCGTCGGGCTAAGTTGTTTTTTCGAAGCATGCCCGCCGCTCTTCTTGGGGCATATGTGTCTTCACTTAACGGTAAAACCCCTCTAGCAGAGGTATGGAAGCGAGTCGAAAGGATCCGGGGCAAGTTCTCGCAGGCCCCCCACCCCCCTCCTGTTCTCCAGGAGAATGGGACCGTAATCTCGGACCCCGCGTCCGTGGCTGAATCATTCGCGACCGCATTCTCTAGTCGGGATGCTGCTGCGCCAGCATTCAATGCACGTCGTGATGTCGCGGAAGGCCGCCGGCAGGACTTTACTTCCAGAGCCGGAGAACCCTTTAACAACATGTTTACTCTGAGCGAGTTGCGTTCCGCTCTTGGTTCGTGCGCGGACGCCGCCCATGGTCCTACGGTCCTCTTCCGGATTCCTGACGAATGGCTACTGTGCTCGCCTTTCGCAAACCGGGAAGAGATTATTCCGGCCGGTTTCCGCCAAATCTTTCTAACCTATTGCGTGTGCAAGTTGATGGAGAAATTAATAAATGTTAGGTTAGCCTATTTTTTGCTCGACAGCTGAGGCCATCTGCCTTCTACACAGTGCAGCTTCCGCAAGTTCCACTCTACGTCTGATGCTCTGCCTCGACTAGAAAATGCCGTCTGCGAGACCTTCTTTCGTAGACAGCACCATGCCAAGCTGTTTTTCGATCTGTAGAAGGCCTATGATACCGCATGGCGATACGGTATCATGGATCCACTCCATACGATGGGTGCCAGGGGACGCATCCCAATGTTTATATCTGAATTTTTGCGAGATCATCGATTCAACGTACGGAATCGACGATCCCAATGGAGCAGAAAGAGGGTGTCCCGCAGGGAAGTGTCTTCAGTGTCCCACCCTTTGCCCTGAACATAAACAGCATCACCTCGGTGCTGCTGGAATATGTTCTTGCTTCGCTCTACGTGGAGGACCTTTCGACTCTTTTTGCGCGGTACAGATGCCAACTCTGTGCGCTATGCCGAAGCGCACACGTTTCGGTTTTCCTTGGCTAAGACTAAGGTGGTTTATTTCTGCCGCCATCCCTCTCCCTTCCTTTGCTAACCCCTAATCTCCGTCTCCTGTACCACTTCTCCCTCACTGTGCCCATGCTCTTCCATCATCGCTTTACAATCACCTTTTTGTACCCTTTTGTTGGCTCCTTCTCCTGCCCATGGACCTCCCCGATCACTACCCGGCACTCATTTTCATCGCACAGCCGAATACTCCGACGTAAAGATATTAGGCGTGGTGATCTTAATTGCTCAGAAGTCTGTCACCAAGCTTGATCCGCTACTCAGAACAGCCTACCATGCTATGTGTGGGTTTAGTCCGGGGTTCCCAAAGGGTAGCGGTGAAGGCGTAAAGCGCCCCGCTCAGTGGTACCGGCCGGGGCCATGTAAAAGGCGCCCAGTAGTGTCGCTCCCTTGTTGGGGGTCAGTGTGGGCCGCCACAAGCAGGGGTGTTGAATTTCACTTATGGGCTATAGATACTATTGACTCACCAACTCTACAAAATAAACAAACAAAAACTCCACAAAAAATAAACGACCTCAGAATAATATTCGGTCCAGATACATAACGCTCGATACCACAAAAAAATGAACCATTCCGTGCATTCGAACTGCTAGAACAACTACAAGTTGTCACAGAAGAGTTACAACTAGAATTCTCAATCAACCATGACCGAACAGAGACTACAGTTAAAGCCAAGTCAGAAAAAAATATAAAAAAAAACTACTGGCTCTCACCGCCTTAGGTGATAATCAAATAAAGTCAACGGACAAAAATAATCCCAACCTGAGAGTAGGTACGGTTCTACTCAACAGATTTATGCCTGGACCCAAAAGTATGGAGGCCTTCATATGCCAAGGGATACAAAGGCTGTTTGAAAATGACGGCCATCCCAGAAATAATTAGATTCGCAGGAACAACAATCTGAATACAGGAAGAACTGCCCACTCTAATTCAATGTCGATCATGCCTGATGTTTGGTCATCCGGCTAAATATTGTAAGACTGATCCACAATTATGCTTCAAATGCAGCGAAAAAAGACACGACAGTGAACAATGCAGAGCAAAGGAAAAATGCATTAACTTTGGAGATAACTATCACGCATTCAAGCGAACATATCCGCACTTCAACTTGCATCAGGGGGTACGGATTAGAACTGTCCGTTTTGGCATCCGAAGGCACCAAGCCTTAAAAGACATGGCCGAGGAAGGAAGAACGTTGAGTATTCCAACTTATGCTACCGTCGCTTCCACAACCAAAGCTCCAACCACCGAATAACTTCCAAACCAACATTGGACCTAACA